>SOPF01027679.1:118560-204522 GCA_012979155.1 Hypericum perforatum | reverse complement strand
ATTTTTATCCTACCTTTACCCATTTATCCTAATTTAGACCCTACCCTAATTAGACCCTAACTAGATCCTGACGAGATCCTAATTATACTTATTATTATTATTTTTACTTATAAATTATAATATATTTGTTAAATATTCTGAAATATGTTACGTAATTTAACTTTTAATTTTTTTATTGATATACTAAATATTTCATGATAAATCTTCTTATATTTATTATGATTCAGTTAAATATTTTATATATAATTAAAGTTTTGTGTGTTAAAAAACTATATTACATTTAATTCAATGGTCGGACCCTATAAGACCCTTTAGACCCTACGGATCCTGAGGGTAAGGGTATGAGTCTAGTATTGAAAATTCGTAAGGATCGAAGGTAGGGTATAAATCCGATTTTTCAAACTAGGGTATCAGTAAGGTCCTACGAATACCTTACCCTACCCTACCCATCGCCATCCCTACTTGTAATGCATCTAGTATACATTTCTATCAAAAGAAACATACTCTAAAACTTCTTCAAGATGTAAAATATTTGGGCTGCAAGCCAAGACAGCCCAGTGGATTTAACAAAGACTGGGCCTCACCAAGTAACCCGGCCCGATGAGTTAAAGCGACTGAAGGGAGGTCCTGCCCGGTTACAGCTCCTTATCAAGATGTTGCCGTTTCTCGATCCTGTTTCTTTCAATGCCGTAGACTTACTAAATGAGCTGGCAAGTAGTATAAATAGGAAAACAAATGTAAAGTTCGAGCGAACTTTTCAGTTGGAATAACTGCTTCAATGGTGTTTTCTTCTTTCTACTTCAAGAAACGTTGTTCGCTCCTTTTTCCTTCTTCGGCCTAGTTTCTGTTATGCCTTGTTTCTATCGCTGTCTGCACTGACTAGTTTTCTATCAAAAGATGAAAATAAAAAATAAACCAGGATGCTAAATTTAGAAAATTCACAGCTTGACCATTTAATTCGCTAGTTTGTCTAACAATACTCTGAACCTCTGACCGTATGTGTAACAACCTATTCGAAATATGGCCAACGCGGCAACGCCTGGGACTGGTCTGACTAATTAAAAGAACACCAAAACGGAAAATGGAGAAATTTTTCATAATTAAAATTTTCGAAATTGATTAAAGTTATGAAACTCTTCCCAAGTATAATGTGACAGGTGGTAACGGTAGTCATTTACTTATAGCAGATATGACATTTTGATATGAAGGAAAAAAAAGGGCAAAGATGACATTTTATATGAAGGAAAAAAGAAGAAGATAAAGATGACATTATGCTTATCAAGGGAACGTATATATCTTGGTACATCAGATTTAATTGTCTTATCGTAAATTTATCACAATACTGAATAATCTAATTGTTAGGGCGTCTATGCTATTTTTGATATGTTTTTATCTTTTTGCCTATTTTTGGAGTTTGTATATGTTTCTACCTATTTGAGGAAAATGCCTATTTTTTTGCCTATATAAGAAAACATTCCCCTCCTCTCACCGTTTATTTGATTTGAATTAAATGTCTAGAAACGTTATAGTAAAACGACTCACACTTGCTAAATGAGAAATTAGTCACAGTTTAAAGTTAACCGATATTCATGATTCAATTTTTAATGTTTGCTTATAATAAAAAACTGCAAACAGTTGGATACATGACCACATAAACTGTCGAATGGCATTTCAAATTAAATGTCGGAGAACAACATACGCTTGCCAATTGAACACTTATTCTAATAGTAAAGTTTAGAAGTTGACCAATTTTTGATGATTTAATGTTGAACAATTGTCAGAATCAATCTTCATGTTAAAATAAGAGGCCAGGACTGTGCTTTTGTTTACAAGTATAATGTGCACGTGCACAATTAATTTTCAATCTAAAGATCGGCACACGTACGGTAGAAGAGAACAATGTAAGCCAAATCACAACTGTAGTATAGGTCTCTTCCATTTTTTTGGGAATAACCTGGGTGGTCTTGTGAGAATGACAGATAAATTTGACTAAATTAATTAGTTTAGATTTAACTATAAAAATTTACAAAATTTATTATTTTGAAAATGATTAAATGAAAATTTTAATAGTTGCAAATGCCTTGAAATACAAATATAATCAAATTATATTTAGAATTATTCGATATTTTGTTATTAAATATAAATAATAATACAATTATTTTAAGAATCTGTAATCTGATTGTCGATCGAACTAAGTTCCAAAATACATAACAAAGTCTTAAGAAATAATCCAGACGTCAAATCATAATTGGTCTGGCCTCATGGTCTACCGATCAATTTAATTACTGTTTGCTATTATAAAATAATATATACTTCAAATAGACACATGAACATATGACGTAAGTAACTCCATCATAACGAGTCTGCGCAACTGATAAAGTTGAATCACTAGGCAACGACTTCGAGTGGACGCAATTTAATTATTGTTTCATCAGAATCGGTCGATTCAATTTATAATTTAGCATGTCCCAATGTGATATTTTAGTTGTGTTTATATTGTAAAAAAATGTGGTTCGATTCCTTGACAATTTACTAAGATTGGGTCATATTTATATTTAAATTCGAAGAACAGTTGGTCTAGAGAACAAATCGACCAAATTTTTACTAAAAATAATTATTGTTCAAGAGAGATACTCGGTTGACAATAGTCTCCAAAGAAATATATCACATAATAGAAGGAATTAACGTTCGGAAAAATTCTAATACAATATTCATGTCCGGATAAGACTGAGCTATCCAAAAATGACATAAACAACAACTAATGCAAAATCGAGTATCAATAATATTATAGCCCAGTAAGCAACATACTACCAACGACAAACTAACACAGCAGCAAGCAACAAGTGGGTTATGAAAAACACTCAAGTCCCTCCATGGAAATCGCCTAGTGCGGCCCCTTGCAAAGACTGTAGCTTGGAAGATAATAGATATGGTGACTCAAATGGCGTCCGGGAACGGGGGGAATGGACTTGCCTTGTGTTCAGGTTCAGACAATGAACATGTCTAGTTTAGCTTCTTGATTGTGTTTCTTAAGCTATCAAACATCCAGTTGCAGTAGGTAAGTATGTATGGCATGTATTTGGGACACCGGTCTTATGATCCGATATCTATAATTCTGTATGAAGTAACACATGCTAATGTGGTCATTTTAGTGGTGTTTATATTGTTCAAAAAAATGTGGTTCGAGTCCTATACAATTCACTAAGGCTGGATCATTTTTATATTAAAATTTGAAGAACAGTTGGTCGACTTAATTCAGAAATCATAAAATAGAGGCCGTTGCAAGACGGGCCAGGAAGTGTCTGTACAGTATCCTAGTATAGACATCGAAGCATAATCTTGGCACAGAGAATGAACTTCGACTATTCCAAACACACTCAAGTCTTATTCACTCCCTTTGGCCTTTACTAGCCAAACAAATCAACCCTTCAAAGAAACCTTATAACATTACCAAGAAAAAAACACAAACTCCCTCCCATTATTTTCCCTCCCACTATCCCTTCCTCTGGGTTCTCTTCCCTGTTGTAACATTTTTTTATTAATAAAATTTTTAATTCTATGAAGAAAAAAAATCATTGATGTTTTTCGGGCCGACAAGGAAACTGAAGATCCCCCTCCTTTGTTGTTCCACTGTTCACGCCTTCGTTATTTCGTGAAGAAAAACTATTAAAAAAATAAGATAAGAGAGAAAACCAATAAACAATAAATAATCAACACCCAGAATCAGAAAAACAATCGGGTTCAAACAACATGTAAATAACCCAGATTGGATCAAACCCATTTCAGATCCTTGATAACCTGGCCCAGAACTAGGATTCCACAAGCCTCCGTTTGCGCCTCCAACGATAAAGGTACATGAACGGCCATTTGATCCCCATCAAAGTCTGCATTGAATCCCTTACAAACTAACACCCTTCTGATGGAAAATGTTTCATCGCTTACTTTTTCTTGTTTTGAAGTCTCATTTCCATAAGAATGAACACTATGATTTGCGGTTATAACAGGTCCGAATATGGCGTCTATAGGATAACTTCCATCTTGAAAGGCATTTGGCAAATGTCGACGATAGCCACGATTCCTCTCGATTTCTAATTCAATATACAAATCAATTGGTCCCTCCATGTGTCATTGTAATAGAACACCCAGATTGGATCAAACCCATTGTAATACACCGCGACACCGACTAATAAGAATAGACATCTCCTCTTTTTTTATATCTCTCACCGTGACCGGACCCATAATTTCGGCGATCTTTGTTTTTTGTTTTTTATAAAAAACATATTTATCTTTATAATTAATAATGAAAATAGGATTAAAAATTAATTATCAAAGTGTTATCCACATAAGATAATTGACTTTTTTTTGTGACTTGAACCGAGTGACGAAAAAATTACCAATTATTACCAAGTCACGAGAATTGTTTTTGTGACCAAGTCACGAAAAAAAAACAGTAATTGACTAAGTCAGAGATATTTTTTCCATAACTTGATTTTTTATTTGTTTTGCTATTTTCATGTAGTCTCCAAAGATATTCAAAAATGGGACATCTGAATAACAATATATTGCTCTTTAAAATTTTTCACATAATCTCTCAACGTGAATTTTAAAAAAATAATAATTACCAAAGTAATGTCCACATAGAATATACCAACAAAAATTTTGTGACTTAGACCGAGTCACAAAATAATTACACGTGACCACCAAGTTAGAAAAAATCGTGAGTGACCAAGTCAACATTTATTTTTTATGATTTAGTTATTTTATTATTAAAAAAATTCAAGTTGAAAAATTATGTGAAAATTTTTTAAGAGTAATATTTTGGTACTTGGGTGTCTGGTTAGAATTTTTTTGATGTGCATAACTTTTTGAGATCTACACAAAAATTAAGAAAAAAAATAAAAAGTAAGTCACGAAAAAAATCTTTGATTTGGTTAATCATGACTTTTTTTCGTGACGTGGTCGCATAAATTTTTTCTGTGATTTGATAGTTCCGAATAATTTTTTGTGATTTTCTAATATAATCCTACATGAACACCAATTTGATAATTAATATTTTTTGATATTCTTTTAATAATTAACTATGAAGTGTAATGTTATTATTCAAAAAACAAAACCATCTTCCTGCCCGAGCGCCACGCCAACTAATAGAAATAAACGATCCTTTAAGCGTGGAGTTGTATTAGAAACGAAAAAAGAATATAAATTGAACTGTTTAGTACGTTTTAATTTGGTCAATGCACGTTATAGTTTCAAATTATAACGCTTATGCATTTTTGTAGGGCCCAAAAAACTTAGTTTTGGCAATCTCTTTAATTCAACAATTTTTATTCAAACTAAAATAACACATTGACAATTTTTATTGTAACTAAAATAACACATTGACCAGGTAGGTTGATTTAATATTTAATAGGTTTTGAATTCACTCAAGCTAATTTAAAATGGTAGTAAGATTTTAAGTCCAACCGATTTGACATGCTTATTACAGGTACACCGCAGAAAGTTTTATCTACCGGAAAAACAATAGCTAGTAATTCACTATGGAGTTGTTCAAATCTAGATTTAACTCTTTAAATTTTAAAATTTTACGATTTCAAATAGACAAAGAAAAATAATCGCTACAAAATTGGAAGCTCCATAAAATTCATGAGATCGCAACTATAAATTGTAAAGTTTACGATTTAATGCATATTTTGAATATTTTCTTGAATTAAAGTTTTTTACATGAGTTTGATAACTATATGTTTTAAGATGATTGTTTGAGACAATAAGAATTTGTGACTTATTATTAAATTAATAAAATTTATATTAAATTTATTTTACTAATATATTTTTACAAAATTTTCACTTGTGTGAAATCTTACGATTTGTTATATAATTCAACGATCTACGCTTTTTATGTTTAAAAGTGTTTTTAGCGGAATCTCAATTTGACAATGTTGCTCCCAACCTCGACCTATTATTACCTTAGTCGTATAGTAGATAGACTCTAATACTAAAGACCTATCCTTATCGACACCTATCCTTATCTAACTAGAACTCCTTCAGCTACTAGAAGTCTATTGACTTCTCAAACCTATGTTTGCACATATTCTAAAGAACTTTGCCCTTTCAGTTGGGAGACCACTTTTTGTATTTGGGATCCTTAAGTTTGAGCAGTATTAATCTCTTCAAAGTTACATCCCCTCTAAGTGCTTTTCTTGGACCCTTATGTTGTATGCATTTTGTACAGTTTTCTTTTGCTCAATGATGACATCTAAGACTCTTAGTATTTCTTCAAGAACGTCTTCCAAGGTAACCAAAATAGCTGAATCATAGTCTAATTGTGATAAGTGCATCTGCTTAGCTCTTCTTAAAGCAATTATAGTGTCATGTTCATAAGTTAGGGCAAAGGGAGTAGTCCCCATACCCCTTTTTATTATAGTGCAAAAAACCTATAACATCTCCAATAAGGTCGAGTGCCATTTTGGGATTTTCTCTCATCATCTTCTCTATACACCCCTTTTAACACTTTATTGGTGGCCTCTGCTTAACCATTATTTTGAGCTTAGTAAGGTATAAAATACATAATCTTAAAATCCATAGTCCTAGTAAATGAATGAACCTCGTCTCTTATTAACATAGTTACTTGATTAGTAGTGATTGTCTTCGATATCCCAAACTGATGAATAATGTGCTCTTTGAAAAATTAGGTCACCGTCTCTTGATTAACTACTTTTATAAAGATAGTCTCCACCCACTTAATAAAGTAATATGTAGCAGTCAAGATGAAATATTACATTTAGTATAAGGAGGGTGAATCTTCCTAAACACATCATTTACTCAACCCCTGAAACGCCAAGGTTACCATAAGATGGAATGCATTGATTGGAAAGTGTAGAACTTTGTCGTGTCTTTGACACACTTCATAATTTTTATCATAGTCAATGCATTCTCTTGACATACCTGACTAGAAATAATGTAGTGTTGCATCAACTATCTCATTTTCACTCCCGATTGATGAGCTTCACATATTTCCTCATCTACCATAGTCATAACAGGTACATCTTATTATGAAGTTAAGCTAAGAGTAATTCATATGCTATCCTTTGGTAAAAAATATTATTGATAAATTCGAATTAAATAACTTTCACCTTCGATGACTTGTCTAAGCCTCCTCTCAGATTTATAAAGTAATCAATATATACTCTTATCTCCAATCTTTATCAAACTTTAATAAATTTAATTCAACTGTCTAGGTAAGCTTAGTCGATATCAAGGTTTATCAAACCATAATAGATACAATGTTGAACTTAGTAAAGGTACGTGGATAAGACTCAAATTGTACTAACTTATTATTTTTGAGATTCTTGGTATAATCCATGAATTTGATGACAACATCTTGAAAACCTTATCGTAATGATTGCACTACATCATAACATTCTTGTAATCCATAATGCTGGTATTTAAACTCTCTTATCACCTGCTTGATCACTAACATCGAGTCTCTAAGTGCTCATATATTAGTAACACCTATGTCTTTTAAGGTTAATAACTCGAGCAAAAAAGTCTTGTTCTTAGTCCGATTATTACTATAAGGGAATTCCAAAAAGAATGATGTACTTTTCATGACCCTGGGGAGGAACTTTATTACAAACCTAACCCTTACATATTTGTAGATTCAAGAGGTGTCAAACCATAATTCAAACCATAATAGTTGATGCGATAAATCTCAGAGCAAAAACATGTGTAAGAGAACACGATCGCACAAGTAATATAGTGATAAATAAGATTGTCTCCTTAGGGACATAATAATCAATTTTGATAAGTACCAGATTATGAATTCCTAAATCTTAAGCTACGCAGATTAATTAAGCGATTGTTTGGTGATTCTAACACTACAAATTCAAATATTGTTACGCAAATCTAGAGTTGTCAATCCTAAATTTGAACAATGATATTAACTAATAATAACGAAATAAAATGGATGAAATCCATGATACAAATCAAGGTTGTCAATCTTAATTCACAAACACACAAGGCAATGAATCAATCAAGCAATGAATAAATCAAGAAGATGAATGTAAAGACAAGTCTTGATTACAAAGTATAAAAATACCTAGTTGATTGAACGATCCAAATTGCCGATTATAATCCTCATGAATGAAAGCAATGAAAACTAATAGCCAGGTCTACAAGTCTTGAATAAAGCTGTCCAAGAATAATTTAACCTAAGGCTTAAGGCATATATATAAATACCGAAACGAAAATACCTAAACAAAACTCTACGTCAAAACTAAATAAGGTGTTTTCTAATCATGAGTTAGACAACTCTAACGCCCACTACCTTTTTCACGATAGCTCACTTTAGGCCACCTTTTTCACCCAACAATTACTATGATTGTAACAACTGCTATCTTTATAAAGTTCTTCTTCATCTAGCAACTACTATTATTTCAGTTATCGCTAGCCTTGTGTACTTCTTCTCAATCACATCCATTCATCTGCTCTATCATCCTACTATCTGAGGTCGACTATGATACCAACAAAAATACACAAAACTTGATAGGCATTCACTTCCTGACTCAACACACAAAATACTTAATGTAATATGACTCAATCAACAAAAAACACTAATAAACACTACCCAAAACATAACTAATCATGTGTACATTCATACACACATCAATAGTCAAAGCTTCTTGGCCACCACTTTGAAGTCCACTATGGTACTGGCAGACACATAATGCATGGATGTTCTATCATGAAGTTAACTAACACCTATCTTTTTATCGTCTGCGAATGTATGAATGTAAGGTTAAACTCTATTAATGCCAGAGCATACTTAATCGAATTGAGTATCTTCCTCTTCATTATTAGGAATATACAATACTGGGACCAATGTCATGTAAAGGATAAAGACACAAGACATTATATGGTTTGGCCTAATGCCTACATCCACGGTAAGAAAGGAGAACTTTTATTAATGGATATAAGTCACAAAGTCTTACACAATCCCACGTAATATGTCTTTATATAGTAAACAACATTCAGGGTACAAGAAAACTTATGTAGGTCAAATTAAGAGTCCAAAACAAGTCTCAGATTATTTAGGAAAAATCATCATAGTAGCACCCAATGGGCAATAGCTGCCCAATGAGAATCAAGGTCTAAAAACACTATCTAATCTAGTGGTTATTTGGTGGATTGCGATTGCTACCCCTTTCACCTTTACTCGCCATATCCCATCAATCTCCATCTTGTCGAGTAATCATCTTGTGTGAGAAACCATGAAGTTCTACCCAAACTTTAACAAACTCCAAATTGATGAAGACTCCATCCCATGAAGAACTATGAGAATTTGTAAAATAGACCCAACTTTATCAACTCCTCCACAAATCATAGATAACTGCCATCATTAATAATACTATCTCAACTTTCTCACATCCCTTTGTTTAATCACTTGGAGCCAGTCCTAAAGCTCGAGCTTTTGAGCTTACTTGGCATATTCCCTCCAATCTCTATTGAACCATCTTGCCACAAACTAATGCTATTTTCTATAGCATATAAAGTTCGGCCTTGAGTGAGATACTTAATCTATGCATGATGTCACCAATGGCTTTGCATGCCCAATGCCAAACCTATTAGACACCTTTGACATACATATGACTTTAAACAATCATAGTAAGGCCCAGCTAATAAAGCTTCTCCGATATAACCATGACTTCCGTCAACCATGACTCCACGAAGCAACCATAGCTTGCTATCTATGTTTCTGTGAATCCCAATTCTACTCAAACCATCCATATCGAGCCTTTGCTCCCTCATACAAACCAACCTTACATGACTTGAGCTTTTCACCTCTCCATCAAAATACAAGGATATGACTCTATCTATAATAGTGCCCCCTACTAACATGTACGAATTATATGTATCTCTTTTACCCTTCACCACCACCACAATATACTTCTCCGCCTAGATAAGACCACCTACTATCTTGTAGCCATACCTACCATAATCCAAGGCTTCTAATAAGATCAAATTCCTCTCTAATTTTAAAACATATCTAACCCCATTATCACCATCTAATCTATCTGAATATAAGGCAACATTCATGGATACCGATCCTCCCTCGCAATCTTTAGGTCTTCTTGGACAATCCTTCTTCAAGTTCCATTTTTCTCTACACTCGTAACAATTTCCCCTAAACTCTCCTTGACCTCGACTTGGATCCTCTTCCATCTATTGCTTTTCAAGCACTATGGCTACATCTCACAACCACCACTTCTATTTGTTCATCTCCTATTTTCCTCCTTTGATGAAAACCCTAAAAGAGCACTTGTGATCTTCTATAACACCAGGGCATCCTTCCTCCAAGTTAGGGTTGTAACCAAATTCTCGTAGAAACCTAGTAAAGAATTTAGGAGCAACAATGCTTTGTCTTCCTCCTCGAACTTCACATCAACTTTTCTTAAGTCGCTTATAAGCTAACTAAAACTATTGATACGTGATGAGTGTCAAAAACAATCATTATTTGTGTATGTTTTAGTATAGGTTTAGTGTTGTAATTAATTGTTTTAGTGTGTTTTCTTTGTCTATGTCTCGTAATTGTACATTATGGTCTTGTTACGTGATATTTTGTTTTTCTTATGTTTTCTTTGTATTTAGGAGCTTCATAGATGATAATTTTGATGATGCACGATCAAGATCACAAGGTTGCGAGTAAAATGGCATTGAAAAACCAAATGCGCCAATTATTTTCGAGGCTAACCATGTAGTTGGCTGGGCCAGACCTCTTTCACAAAAAAATTCATAACTTCCTCATATGAAGTCGGATTGAGGCGCCGTCAGTGGCATTGGAAAGAAGAAATTCGTATATATAATGAATCCAAAGGTCGATTTCAAATTTGGCGTCTAATAGGGGCAACCACATGATCTAATGTCATGGGCTGATTCTGTCCAAGTGGGCCAAATTTGAAGAATGGTTTTGGGCCTAGTTTGGGCTTCTTGGCCCAAATCTGTGGCAGCCATTATGAGAGGATAAGATGACTCAATTTGGCTATGACTTTAAGGAGACAATGGTGACTCCTTCCATTTAACTTCTTGTTTATAAGTCTTAAAGCAAAAAACATATATGTGGAGAGTGGTTGTGATATTTTATAAAAGAATTAATTTCCTAAGTTAGCTAAAGTTGTCAATTTGGCTTGTAATAGACTAAGTCATTAATTCAAGAGGAGTGGCAGCCGTGAGTGAGTAAGAGAGGGGAGAGAGGCCAAGAGCAAATGAGGAAAAGAAAGAAGAAAAAGAAGGAGAAGGAAGAAAAAAAGAAGCTAAGGCAAAATCAAGACTTGAGCTTGAACTTGTAACATCTTCGTACTCTTACCTTTCTTACCTTTCCTATGCTTATCATGTAAATAATATGTATATTAAGTGTGTTTATATATTAAGTATGTTTATGTTCATGTTTTGTGTAAATATGTGTGAGTAGTTTACTTGATGGTGTGATGCCTTGAAACCTTAAGTAAGCTAATGGTTTAAGATTGGTGAAAATGATAAGGACCATGTACTTGTTAAAAACTTAATGCTTAGACTAGATTGGCCACCTAGAACTATGAACATAATTAAGTCTTGAGACCAAAAGAAGATAGACTTGATCGAAAATTTAACTTGTTGATTCGTTGCCTTGTGAGATGTGGACTCCTCCTTGGCAATTGATTATCCATAGGGTGATCAATATAGTTAGTGTTTAGTTAGATTTATGTGACTCATGGGGGCGGAAGCACATCGAGTTCACATAAGTCTAGCTAAAGATCAATTTAGTCTAATCTAGCATGAAAGTGTAGATTAGTTGCCTTGAAACACCTGGATCATGACACGAACTTAATAAATCTTTCAAACTATTTAGTTTGTTCAAGTGATCTTTGGTATCATATCATTTTAGTTTTATTTACTTGTCTTTATATTTGAGTTGTTGTTCTTGAGTTGTTATTTTGTGCTTGTTTGTGTGTCAAGTTACCTAAACCAAACCAAAGAAACCAAAGTCTTCAAGTTCCTAAAACATAGCAAGTAAGCCAAGAAAGGTGCAAACTCGATCCTTGTGGGAATGATATCCTACTTTATAAACTATATTGCAATGGTGGTTGGAGGTGTTTCACGATGCCGAAGACCACTATAATCAATACGTTTGCTCAAATCCGAGCCCTTTCTTATCTTGAGCCCGTACAATCGTTGCTTAAGATAAAGCATATTCAACAAAGATTTAGTCATATACTTTGCCTCTAATTTCTTCTATACCTTAACTGGTAACTCCTCATATATCACATGATACATCATGTTGTCTATCAAGTATAAGCGAATCGTCGACCACCTTAGCCTACATCATCTTCCACTCTTGGTCTTCCATCTTCTCAGGCTTCTTCTCCGAGAGCATGATAGCCATTCCTTATTGTACAAGGAGATCCTTGACACGTCTTTACCATAACCTAAAATTTGATAAACCATCAAACTTCATAAGAGAAAACTTTGCATCTGTCATCCTCTCGCAAAAATGCTTTGATACCAGTTTTTGGAACATGTAACACTGGGAACAATGTCACACAAAAAACATAGATACAAGATATAACATGGTTGGCCTAATGCCTATGTCCACAAAGAGAAAGGAGAACCTTTATTAACAGATACGAGTCACAAAGCCTTACATAAACCTAGGTAACATGTCTTTATATAGTAAACAATACTTGGAGTACAAGAAAACTTATCTAGGTTCAATTAGGAGTCCAAAATAAGTCCTGGGTTGTTTAGGAAAACCTGTCACAGTAGCTCCCAGCTGACATTGGCTTCCCAGCGAGTACTAGGGTCCAAAAAACTCTCTCAAACCCAGTAGTTACTGGGTATATAGTGATCGCTACCCCCTTCTCCTTTACTTTCCATATCCCATCATTCACTCCAACTAAAAGGACCAAATTGACTCACTTCCCATTCATATTTTGTAAAGGTTTGCTTAATTAATAAATCCTCTACGTTATTTGATATAAGTAAATAAAATTTTTTCGTGTTGCCATTTTTATGTCCAGACATTCCAAAGATCTTCCATTGTTTTGTATGAATGTAGAAGCATTTTTTTCTTAGCATCTCTTATTCTTAGCTTTTCTGTTCTTAGAATTTTTTTATAAATCTTTTCTTAAAATCTACATCAAAGTAGTTACCCTTACCTCTATAAATATTAAGCAGTAACTTAACTTCCTACAAGAAAAGGAAAGGCATATACATGATTTCTTAATAGTTTAATACTTTGTCTTCACTCCTAAGAAAGATTAACTCAAGTAGTGAATGACTTGCTCCTTTCCTTCTTCACTTTCCTAGGCTAGTAAGCAACCTATCAAATCTAGAGAATCTGAGATGTAGGGTAGTAAAAGTCGATCAGGGGATGGCGACATGACTACTAGTGATGTTAATAGATATTCCTTAAGCTCGTCAAATGCCTTTTAGCATTTTTCTTCCCGCATGAACTTGCATCCTTTTAGTTTGAGAATATTAGAAAATTAATATGTTTGACTGGCTGTATCAAAGATCAATTGATGTAGGAAATTGATATAGCCAAAGAAGTGTTGTAACTGTCTTTTATTCCAAGGTGGTTGAGCATTTTGGATTGCCTTAACCTTATTCTTGCGTAATTTAATTCTCAACCCATGGATAAGGAAGCCAAAGAATTTCCCTACTAACACACCAAAAATGAACTTTAGAGAATTTATCTTAAGCTAGTATTTCTGCATTCTTTAGAATAATATCTTTAAGTAATCTAGATCTTCCTTATGGTTATGAGATTTAACTACAATATTATCTATAGATACTTCTATAAAGTGACCAATAACATAGGAAAAAATAAGGTGAATCCCCATTTGATAAGTAGTTCTAGCATTTTTTAGTTTGAAGGACATATTGATCCACTCAAAAATACTAATTGACCATAGACAATAAAATACCATTTTGTGAACATCCATTTTAGCAAAGTAGATCTGGTTGTGTCCTGAAAGGCAATCCATAGAGTTCAATACTTTATATCCAGTAGTGGCATCTACTAGTATATCTGCTATAGGCATCTGATATTTTTTCTTTGGAGTGGTTCAATACATAACTTAATCTTGCCATTCTTCTTAAAAATTAGAGCTATATTAGACAATCACTCAATGTACCTCACTTTACGTATAAAGCTAGTGTTGAAAAGTATATAAATCTTAATTTTGACTTTCTTTACCACCTTTGATATCATCCTCCTTATAGGTTGCTAATAAGGGATAACTCATCATAGTCCTAGACAAAATAGCCTTAAAACTTAGAAAATAGCTTGATTAAGTCTCTCTTACATTCTTCAATAAGCCATTCACTAATAAAGATAAGTTGGCTTCCTTTCTTCAAATGGAGGAGGATCTCCTTTAAAAGATCCTCCACTTTAACCTTTGTATCTTCAAATTTGTTAGCATATGGGAGTAGATACTTTAATAAATATAGGAGATCTTGGCCATCGTCTTGAAAGACAAATTTTGCTATTTTATACTATGACACAGTATAGACTTCCAGATGCCTTATTAAATTTTTAATAATTATTCTAGTCATGAAAGGTAAGCTTAAGTTCTTGTCCCCCTAATTTGATATTAGTTCATTGACAAAAAAGAAGGTATCTTTCTCTTAACCATGCTTGTAAATCTAGCAATTCAACTACCTGCAGCACTCCATGCTATATTAGTTAGTATAATAGAACAATCATAAAATGTCACTGCTACACAATTTATTTTTATCTAAAAAAGTGTATCTATAACTATGATCTCTACTGTTCTATTGGTTTTATGTTACATAAGGAATTGACGCGCGAAAGATATTTTAATTTGGATTGAGTGTGTTGAATCTCTCTTCAATAGGCAAATTATAAGATGACTTTGTCTCAATTAAAAAAAATGCAACCTCTCAAGTTACTAAACTCATACTAACCTCAACTGCTAGTACCCTTAGTAGATAAGTAGTTTTATTGACTAGCGTATAAGTCATCAACAACTTATCATTCTCCTTATTAACTTCTTGAGTGTAATTTGAAGAATGATATTGACAACACCATCATTATTTATAAGTATTCTACTTACTAGTTTCCCATATATATGAGCTAATATGTAGAGAAGTTTCAAGTATTCACATATGTTTAGGGTCACTGTTACAATAGTGATGATATTATAAAAGTGCTATACTATTGATATAACCGTGGCCTTCCAACTATCTCTAGATTAACTGCATCTTACTTTATAACCCTTCTAGATAACTAAGTTGGTTGATTTTTGGACCAAACTAGCTAAGAGTGTATGCACCATATTAATTGATATCTTATAGACATCCTCATTGAGATCTTCTTTGCTGAGTTTATGTTATCATTTAGACTTAATTTTTCAAATTCCAACTTTGGGGTGAGCCACGATCTCATTTCTCTTATGGCTAGTTAAAGTCTCTTATAGAATATAATCCTTGGTATGGACTTTGATTTTAACTCTTAGGCACTCCCCTTTAGGTTAGTCTACCCATAAGGCTAGTAGGTTTTAAACGTGACTTTTGTGTAGCTCTATTAACTCCTTTCCTTTATTTGGCCGTGATGCTTTAACTATGTTAGACTATCCTGGAGTAGTCACTAAATTATGTTCGATTATCAATAGGGTTAGCGTAGCTTTTATTTCTTCAAGTTGGGCTTTCTATTATTTTAGTTATTTTTCAAGGTCTATACTAATTTATTTTTAAACTAAAATCTTCTCTTGAGATACTTCTTCTTATTTTAGTCAAATTCTTTAGAGTTGATATTTGTGACATTACTCTCTTATCTCAAATAGTCTTTTGCATTAAGTTAGATACTTCTTAAAGGTCTACCTTGATATTGGGGTAATGAACCTTCCACTTATAGTCAACCACCTTAGGGTATAAATATAGAGTTATCTTGAGATAATGGTTTTTATATCATCCTACCTGCTCTCAGTGTCTTTCTTGCAAGTCCTTTAGGGGAGTGAGTCTTCTCAGGTCCAAGGTTAAATTGCCTCTTAAATTTTTTCCCTTAAATCCCTTGGGTGAGTCTTCAATTTTGTAAGGTTAGCTTATTTCCATAGTTTCTCTTTTAGGTCCCTTGAGAGAGTTTTTTCATGTATAATGTCACCTTACTTCATAAAGTAGTTTTCTTAAGTCTTTCAGGGAGACCTTTTATGTCTAGGGTCAACTTGTCTCTAACCTCTCTTAAGGTCAATTAGTATAATATAAGTAGTAAAGATAGTTGATTTTCTCTCATCTTTGAGAAACTTTAATTGGCTATCCTTGATAAAGAGCGTCTAAAGATTGTGTCTCATTATAGTGGATTCTGGGTTGAGGGTAATGGTGGAATGACATATGTTAGGGGCAAAGCATATTTGATAGGGGTTGGATTCGACACTGATCGACTAGGTTATTGGAATATCCTTGGGTTCTACAAGGCTGGATTAGGTTTGGGGGCTGTGCATATGTGGTTCGGGAACGATGGTGTGGATGGTGACGATGGGTTGGTTGAGATTTTTGATGATGTGCAGATAATGGAGATGATTAGGGTGCAAAGAGATTACCCCATAACTCATGTGTATGGCATTCAAGTTGGACTTCATCTTACTTCTGTTGAGGAGTTAAGTAGGCGGTTGGAAGCAAATATGGTTGGGACGGTATTTCCTAATGACGTTGAAGGAGCAGAAGAAGCTGTTTGGAGTGAGGAAAGCAAAGACGACGAATAGGGTTAAGATTTTGGGATTTATTTGTTATTTAAAGGTGGGATTTTTGAAAAACTATTAAAAAAGGGGATTGAAAATATAATTTTTTAATACCCACGTCACAAGTCACTGTGCACGCCTCGTCACCACAAAAACGACAGCGTATTTAGGCTCAGAGTAATTTTTGGGTTCAGAGCCGTCTCGAGGCTACGTCGCAAAATAATTAACCAACTTCAAGATCAAGAGTTGTGTTTTAGGACCACAGGATCATTACGGAAAATTTTCCAAACCACTAGTATCAAAGTTAAACTTTTTTTAAAAAAAAGTGTTACCAAAAAAATTGTCCTTTTCTAAGCCCCTCACCATATCCAGAACATGCAACATGAAGGGGAGACAACCTCGTCTAAGGAAAAACTTCGACCAGCTTCTGGCTCGGGCCACCATAGAGTCTCTCTCCTCTTCCTTCGGAATGGTGCTGAAGACTCGTCCGCGACACGACGACGAGTTTTGGAGGGTATTTAGTTTATCCACAAGGATGGTTTCTACACAGCGGCAACTTCTCCACGGTAGCGGACAGCAAACCTCCTGCTCCAGCAGATGTGACGGTGGCTAAGGCTCGAGGAGCTATTTGGCAAAGGGAAGATTCGCCCATTGAAACTGCTTCTCGATTACGAACACTCACCAGTTTCGACGTTGTCTTTCGTTTGCTTAGATTTAGAGGTTTTCATAATTAGTTGATATTTCTTTGCTTAGTTAGATGACTTTGGTCTTGGATATGCTTAGATGCATAAATTGTGTACAAGCATTCATGTACTTAGGGTTTTAATTAGTGTACTCATAAAACATATCATTATAGAGAAAATTTTGAGTAGTAGGTGAAAATTTTATAATTTCAAATTTAATTTGAGTAAAGATACAAGTGTAACTTTATTTAAACTCATCAACCATATAGAGACAAACAACATTTAATGATCATGAACTAGTTTGTAAAAATACCGCTAATCATTAACCTCTATTGTTCCATAGACAATACAGGAGTGATTTCCGTTAAGCAAAAATAAAATGGTGAAGGGTTAATTACCCTCAGGTCTCTGAACTATTGACGATTTTGTAATAGGGTTCCTGTGTAATTTGAATAAGATTTAAAGTCCCTGTGTTATAACGAAATATTACTCTCAGGTCCCTGGCTTAACCTTCGCTGACATCATCAATTTTTTTTTATTTTTTTAACACTGAATTGACCAAAATACCCTTAAACCAAAAATAAAAAAATCCAAAAAACAAAATAAAAATTAGGGAAAAGTACAAAAAAAGTCCTGTGGTTTCACTTTTAGTCCTCCGAACCTAAATTCGTCCCGAACCTATGAAAAATTTCTTTTTCATCCCGTTTTTTTTACATTTTAGTCCCAAATCACAAATTTTTTTCAATTATTTTTATTATATCATAAATTCGTCCCGAAGCTATGGAATTCCAGAAATATCCCTCACCCACTTCCAAATTTCACCAAACGCTCAATATCAAAGTCGTAGATCTAGATCTTACGGATCCTCTCGTTTTGGAATCGCTCGATTCGGAGTATGTATGCGAAAATTATGATTGTTCTACCGAAAGTTGACGAACTAAGCTTATCAATGCTAATACCAACCGAAATCACATGAAACTCAAAAACGCAAGGCTCAAATCACAAAACTCACAACACAAAAGTCGTAGACGAATGTGTTGCAAACCTACCCGACTTGAAATCATATAAATCGGAGTTCACACGAAAAAGTTACACATATTTCCCCAAAAGGTGACGTGTTATGATTGATAGGCTTAGTTCGTCAACTTTCGGTAGAACAATCATAACTTTCGCATACATACTCCGAATCGAGCGATTCCAAAATGAGAGGATCCGTAAGATCTAGATCTACAACTTTGATGTTGAGCGTTTGGTGAAATTCGGAAGCGGGTGAGGGGTATTTCCGGAATTCCATAGGTTCGGGACGAATTTATGATATAATAAAAATAATTGAAAAAAATTTGAGATTTGGGACTAAAATGTAAAAAAAAGGGATGAAAAAGAAATTTTTCATAGGTTCGGGACGAATTTAGGTTCGGAGGACTAAAAGTGAAACCACAGGACTTTTTTTGTACTTTTCCCTAATTTTTATTTTGTTTTTTGGATTTTTTTATTTTTGGCTTAAGGGTATTTTGGTCAATTCAGTGTTAAAAAAATAAAAAAAAATTGATGATGTTAGAGAAGGTTAAGCCAGGGACCTCAGAGTAATATTTCGTTATAACACAGGGACCTTAAATCTTATTCAAATTACACAGGGACCCTATTACAAAATCGTCAATAATTCAGGGGCCTGAGGGTAATTAACCCAATGGTGAATTCCGTTCCAAGAAAATAACTGTGAATAAGTAACCATTGTATTTAATCAGTTTACAAATATTGATAAATCAATTTAAAAATAAATTCTAGATTCAATTGATTTGATTCATCGGCTCAGTCACATAAACTAATTAGTATAGATCCAAATATCCAAAATAATTTTTTTTGCAAAAATGATTTTTTTGATTTTTGATATTAAACTTTGTAATAATAAAATAATTTGATGTCAAATATAACTAATCATCTAATATTTTTCACAAAATTCCGATCCAATTTGGAGGCCTGACCAGTCAAGACGGGGCAAAAAAAAGTTGGGGTTCATTTTGAAACTTAGCCAAAACAAAGCACAAAATGAGACACCTCCTGTAGTGATAGTTTTTTTTTATATTTGGGGTTACTATTCATCATTAATTTTCAAAATGGTACCAAAAAACTAAAATTATCAAATTGGTGTCCACAACGATTTCCTCTTTCCAGATTACGAAAATTTATTCCGGACCAACCGGATTACGAAAAAAATTTCCGGTCGACCAGGTTACGAAAATTTGTTCCATTTTTTGGTTATGGGTTAAAAATCTGTAACCTGGTTCAACCGGACAGAAATTTCATAATCCGGACGAGTTTATAGGTTTTTATTCCGGAAACTTTCCAGATTACGGATTTTTAACCCGTAATCTGATTATCTGCTAGTCGGACCCTAGAGTCCAATTTTAACTGTTTTAAATTGTAGATGGAGATTTTTATCCACCAAATTACGGATTCTTAACCCGTTTTTTGGTCAAAAATTTTTAGTAAAAGGAGCAAGCACGGGATGAAGGAGGCAAATTGATAAAATTAGTTTAATTCCACCAAATGTTCTAGTTTTTGCTAAGGGCTTGAAGAGCGAATTCGTGCTCGATTGAAGCTTCAAGTAGGTAAATTATTATAATTTAGCTTTTGTGATATAATTTATTTATGATTTTTTTGAACCATGGTTAATAACTTTATGTTAGTGTAGTTAATTATCGATAATGTTGAAATTTGATACTTGATAATTGATGATTAAGAAAGGTTGTTGTTAGTTTTGATTTTTTGAACCATTGTTATTAAATTGATGAACTATTATCATTATTATTGATATTGTTGAAATGTGAGACTTGATAATTGATTAAGAAAGGTGGTTGTTAGTTTTGATTTGTTGAACTGTTGTTATAAAATTCGTGTTGTTAGTGTAGCTAATTATAAAAAAATTGATTAAGAATGGTGGTTATTTTTTTAAGTGAACGGGTGACAAAATGTTATTTTGTAATTTAGATTTGTTGAACTACTAGTATAACTCGTAAGTTGAAATGATGCGGTTGAATTAATTAGGGATACATTTTTAATTCGACTTGTTTAAACATATTTATAAAATATTTTATATGGATCTATCTAAAATGTGTCGATGAACTATTCAAATTAGAGTGTTGTACGATAGAGAAGTTAAGGAAAATAAGCTTACCAATTTTGAGTACGAAGGAGGATGTAAAGCGAGGTTGAAGTTTCACGAAAATATGTTAACGTACGACTGGTTATGGTGAAAAGTGGTTGAAAAGACTTCTTTTGATGATAATGAAGAAATAGATGAATTGATATTTAGATGTCCTGTAACTTCAGGAAAGTTCTGACCACTAATTATTAAGCATGACAGAGATATTGTCAAAATGGTTCAGACCAATGTCAATTTATATAGGGTAGACGCGAGTGAAATAACAATGGAGTTAATCATGGAGAAGAGAACAATGGGGAATATGACCCAATTCCAGACCGAGAAAGCCAATTGGATGAAAAAGCTAATTTGGGCTTTGAGCCAAATACTCCATATATATTCACGAACTTGGACTCAAAATATGATGAAGAAGAAGAGGAGGCAGAAGAAGAACCAAACGAAGAAGAGAACAACGACAAGGAAAGTGAAGAAGAGGGAGGAGGATTTTAGCTGGACCAATTAGAAGAATCACATTGGTATGCACAGCTTCCAATTAGTGAAAACACTGATGAAGAAGCTATGACAGTATATGCTGATCAATAATGGGGTTATGAAGATTACTCTAGCAGATGTTGTGGGCTTATGAAGGAAGGTAGTTAGTGGAAAACCAAAAAAGAAGCTATTCGAGATATTATGGCTTACGCAATAGAGCAGTGTAGAGAGTATGTCGTTAAGGAATCAAGGCCCAATACATATTGTGTTGAATGTAAGAAAAAAGTCTAGGTTAGTGCAACTGGAAAATACGTGTATCAAGGGATGGAAGAGATGAACTATTTGGTTATTGAAAAATTGTGAAATACATCTATCCCCATACATGTGGTCACCTTTGGGATAACCTGGATCATGGATAACTCATAACGCAGTATATGGCAGAAATGATTACAGCCAGTGTAGCAAATGAACCAAATATTTATGTTAAGTCTTTGCAGAATGAGTTGCATGGTTGCTTGATGTATATGCCTTCATATACAAAGGCTTGGTGGGCAAGAGAGAAGGCCTTTAAGATATTTTGGGAAAGTTGGGAAGAATCTTACACTCAGTTTTAGCAATGGTTTGCCGCATGTAAGGCAAGTAATCCTGGAACTGTTGATCAATGGGAATATTACCATAGTAATTAGGAGATCACTATACAGGATGGTTTGAGCCTAGCATGAAGATATTCCCTTGACTTCTCTGGGCTTTCAAGCCTTGCATTGAAGCTTTTAAACATTGCATGCCCTAATCTGCATATTGATAGAATTTTCTTGTATGGGAAATATCAATATTCCTTGTTGATCGCTACTGTTATTGATGGTAATACTGCCATAATTCTACTAGCATTTGCTATCATTAAAAGAGAGAACAATGAGAGTTACCATGGTTTATGGAATAAATTAGGTTGCACATCACCGATCAGCATGGTATATATGTTGTCTCTGATCGACACTAGGGTATATTAAATACAATGAATGATGTACATGGTTGGGGAGAATGCATGGGTGTTGCACATCAATATTACCTGAGACACGTTGCTAGCAATCTAAATAGACACTTTAATAACCCTGCAATGAAGAATGTGATGAAGATTGCAGGCATTAACATCCTTATAGAAAGACCTTTTTATGGTAAATTTTTGTTTATTATCGAACATAATGTGATGTCAAATGTAATGTGTACAAGAATATAAGCTCAACTGATGAAGTTAAATAGTTATTTAACACAAATTTAACAAGTTGATCAAGATGTCTATCAGTGGATGATTGAGCACAATGTACAGAAATGGAGTTTCACTCTAGATAGTGGACGTCGATATGGGAGCATGATGACAAATATTGCTGAGTGTATAAGCAAA
Organism: Hypericum perforatum; assembly: GCA_012979155.1. Classification (NCBI taxonomy): domain Eukaryota; kingdom Viridiplantae; phylum Streptophyta; class Magnoliopsida; order Malpighiales; family Hypericaceae; genus Hypericum; species Hypericum perforatum. The sequence continues at coordinate 182,076 of SOPF01027679.1, read as the reverse complement.
GTTTTCAAGAGAGCACGACAGCTTACAGTTATAGCACTAGTTGTAGAGATTTTTGCTCAAACTACCAAATATTTCCAAGAGAGCAATGACGTGTATTGAAGAGTGTGTTCCTTATCAAATAATATTATCAAAGATTCTCCATGCCAAGTTGGAAAAATGAGAGAAAAAAGCTCAGCAGTATACCGTCTCAATATCCAATGCTCAAACTGGTGATTTTGAAGTAAGAACATTTCAATCACCATGCACAGGAAAAGGTGGGCATGTACATAGGGTGTGCCTAGATAGAAGAACATGTCAATATGGCAAATTTCAAGCATTTCACTATCCATGTTTATATATAATGGCTTATTGTATTAGGATGGGCATTTTGGACTACAAAATATACGCCAACTCTTACTATCATATCGAGACAACATAGTTATATTATCAGCACTTATTTGTGCCTCTTGGAAATCCTGCATATTGGCCACCACTAGAAGATCAGAATATTATCAAGATTATTCCTAATGAAAGAACTTTAAAGGGTAGAGGTCGACCAAAGAAGCAAATATAGAATGAGATGGACCAAGTACCTATGCACATAAAGTGTAGTATATGTGGTGGAAGAGATCACGTGAGAGCCAATTATACAAATATTATTGTATTTGCACAAGCTAGAGCTATAAAGGAAGCAAGAACAGCAGCTAGGGCCGTCACTAGGGCAGCTGCTAACATAGCAGACAGACCTAGTACTAGGACACATCGTACGTAGTGACTCTTATAGTTCGTCTATGATGTAATTTTTATAAACTCAGTGGTTTTTTTACACGAATGCTTTTATTAAATCCATGTTCAGGTTTTTGCATTTGTTTGATATTGCTTTTAATGTTTCAATTATTCAGACATGAGTAGGCACGGCAAGGCTCACTTAGGATCTGACGATGAGGGTACAGACAAGTACGAGTACCATTCACCACCTCATGTCATCTACCTACCAAGCAAAAGTATGCAGGAATGCTCACATAGGATCTGACTCAAAGTTTGGCAGTATCTTTAGATGTCTTATAAAGCCACCCTTAGGTTACGTTGACCCAGTAGTGAAGGCCAAGGCTGAGAAAGCAAAAGCAAAAAAGAAGGTACTCAAAGAATTATTTAGTGAGCCTGATAGGTGGACGTGTGCCAATGACTATCTTCATAATGAAGGTACTTATTCATAGCTAATTCACGAGAAGTAATATACATATTAACATGCACATATTTTTGTATACAGGTTTGACTTACAAAAGCACCGGAGTATTTTTCAGAACTTCACTTGATAAATTCAAGCGCACCCAACATGATTGTGTCATCAAAGATGTAATGTCAATAATATATTGTAGTTATTATTGTTATTATTATTATTACGGCTTGCTAATGACTGACTTTGCAATCGTCAGATGATGCGTGTGTTTGTTCAGAGTATGCATCCCTCTTTAGTAGATTTTAAGGTATATATTATAACCTTTATTGCTGAAAATAGACTTCAAAATTATTGACAAAATTATACTAATATTGTGCTTGTTGTACAGGACAATTTGGGCGAGTGTCAAAGTATGCGTCCCTATTATAATGGTCGTTACTTTATAGATTTTAAGGTATATACTATGACCCATACTGCTAAAAATAGACTTGAACGTTATTGATAAAATTGTACTAATATAGTGCTTGTTGTATATGATGATTTGGATGAGTGTCATAGTTTTATAGATGACAAAATTGGGACCATACATTCGAGGTATATTCTCCTTCTTCTGAATGTAAGCCTAAACTATCCTGACAAATCTTAATTTTCAGGTGAATGTCAAGTGTAAGTGCAGAGAATTCAATGAATTTCATGTTGGGAAAGATAATATTTTCAAGGTCTTTTCGATAAAAGAAGAAGAAAGCTCTGGATCAACTAAGCATAGCTGATAGTCGGTTGTGCCAATGTACTTTCTTATCTTTTGCTAGAATCAAATAATGGAATTGTGTTTATGTTGTGTTATCTTTGTAGTCTTGCATTCGTGTATACATGTAAAGATCTTTCGCTATCATTATGTTTTCGAAGACTTAAGATTTGAACAAAAGATGTAATATTTGAACAAGTGTTGTAATAAGCAGGATTCATAATATCACAAATGCTAGGCAAGTATTACAATCGAACATTACTACTTTTACTTTGGAGCCTTATCCTTCTTCAGAGCCTTCTTCCCTCGTAGTGAACTACTACCTTATTTTTTTTTGCCCAAGCACACGACATCCTGTCCCACAGTCTATTCCTATCTCCTTCACTAGATGCATTGGCTAGACGTGAATCACCCTTGCTTCTTCTCATCCCTTGTTAAAAGGACCTTCTTCAATTCTACATTGCTTTCGTCATATTTCAAACTGCTATGCATATTTGCTAGAGGCGCAATGAAAGGTTATCTATTTAGAAAATAGATAAATGAATAACCTAACATTCAGAAATACGATTATATGTACTTTACTAATTGCAAAGTTTACCTGAGCGAGCCTAATGCATTACTTGGTATTTGTAGCTGAACATGAATAGGATGGGACTGCGATGGGGTACTCAGAGATGAAAAAAGGGTATGAACCTATCTGCTCTTCGAAAAGCCCTCCACTAAAACCACTACTAAGAAAACAATATAGTATAGAAACATTATAACGTACATAGAATGTATTCACAAAGATTGTTAATGACTAAGAGACATATCTTTGCAAAGGCTGCAACAAGGTCTGCTATGGTATGAATGAGCTGGAGCTGCCAATATCAAAATGTGAGTGCTATATCAAAGTTGGAGATCATGGACGCATTGGCTGTTGGCTCAGAGACATCAATGTAGGGCTCGTAGGACTGAACTACGGTTCCTACATCGGTATCTGGGTCTGTGACACTGGTCCCTGGTAGTCTGAAAACTATATCAGTTGAACAATGATGGGGGGCTCAGTCCACCTACTGGCATCTTCTTCCTTCTGTTGAACATATTCTATTTTTGACGTGTGATCGACATTCTCTTGGACTCTAGTACATTGTAGACCATGGCTTGATATTGTGGTGGTGGTTGCTAATATTGAGGAATGTCTGTATAGTGTCTATGCTCACCAACAAACTGAAGGGCTGCCTCAGATAAGGATCAAATAGTGGATCACCCTGTGATACATACTGTATATACTCAATAGCATCCGCGTGAAAAAAGACAAACTTGTTACAAATTGTAATATATGCATAACGAAGAAAAGTATATGTTAAATAACAAGCAGATATGTATTTACATTCCGAAGAGCTATGGCTCTTACATGAGTGATGAAGCGCCGTGAGTGCAATTTGTACCAGTTCATATATCCATCGTGGTAATGGATATTGCTGTACTCTGTCGGCAGACCTGGAGTAAAGACATAGTTATGTCGAAAGTCCTTCCACAGCTTCAAGTAGAATGCAAAGACTTTATAGTTATGTCGAAAGTGTGTACTATGTGTCCCATCATCCAGCTCTGGTAGATGCAAAATACCCTGGATATAGCTGAATTGTCTAAACACTCAATCAGGGTAATGCCATTCCACGTACCAGACTGCTATCAGAGACACATGTGCCAACCACAACTACCCGATCTCAATAAACCAATCCAGGCAAGGACTCAATAATGCCATCGGAGTATGAAAGCCAAATGACCTACAAGTAAATGTACATTTCGTGTGATTATGCGAGATGTTTGTACAAAACAAAAATAATCTAGAAATTTTCTAACTATACTTACATCTTCATCCTTGAGCTTATCCAACTAGAGTCGATTCACGATCATGCATTTCCTCAACTCACGTCGATTTATCTTTCCAGCCCACCTATAAAAACATATGTGATATGTGTCAATTAAACTAAAATAAATAGCAACTTAAAGCAGTGGCAACTTCATTGTTATCTGATGCCCAATGCTTGACCATAATTTGGGATAATTGGATCTTTGATCACTAGTCGTAGTGGGATGATCCTCTCAATGACCTACATACAAACAATGGCAAGATCTCCAGCGATAAAAAAAAGTTCGATCAATTGCCTGACACAGCTGGTTATACAGATGGGCAAGACAAGCGCTGCTCCAGCTATACCTGCCAATAGACTCGCAATCTATTAATATTGGCAACCAATACACACTAACTCTGAACTCAGTCATCTCTACAAATAAGACACAACTAATTAATTGTATTATGCTCGCCCGGACATACTATTATACAGTATAGTTGTCAATATCCTCGTCTAGTTTGGTAGGATCGTAAAACTCCTTAAACTAGCATAGTGTAATGTCATTACTGACTATTGATGATTTGCTTCTTTGAATGTTCTATCATAATTTTACTTAAGAATGGATGATCGGTCATTTGTCTGGTCTCCCTAGTATATGCCAGACAAAGTTGGTATGCGCCAACCTTTGACCAGTCCGAAGCTTTGGCACACACCAACAATACCTGGCACAAGCTAAAAGCTCTCAGACGAACAAACCTGGCGTGTACCAATTGTGGTTGGCATGCGCCAATTATCAGCAGAATTATAGTGAATTGTAATAAGAGTAAGTAAGGTTGTCGTACCACAAGGATTGAGTTTTTAGGCCTACTCTAAGGTTAACAAACTAGTCTAGGATAAGATTATGAAGTTTGCTTTGTTGTTTACGTTATCTAAAGTCTAAAACACAAATATAAAGATCATAACTTAAGTTATTGGTTTACTAGGTACTAACTTACTAAGAGTAACAACTTATGCTACTCTTATGAGTGAGGTGCCTAAACCAGCAATATAACCATAACATTCAGAGGGGTTTTAGTGTATGTGAAGTGGTCCGAGTGAATCTAAGGCAACTCATCCACACTTTCGTGTAAGAAGAGCCAAAATTGCTACTTAACTAGGCTTAGAAGGTTAGATATGTTCTTTTGAACCCACCAACCAACTAATCTAGCTAAGCACCAACTATATGCTCCACTCCAAGGACAATTAGTAGGTCACCAAGAGGATTTCTCTCCTAGCAAGATTACTCATCATCAAACCAACCTATCCATTAATCCTATCTCCTTTCGGTCTTAAGTTTTGCTACTAAGGCTTGGTGATCAAGCAAGTCTAAGCAATAGTATCAAGCACATTGATAAGAATACAAACATGAACGTACACACCTCACAACCGTGGTTACATCAAAGGTAACAAGGTACCAAATTTATTTAACTACTCACATATACTATTAATTAACATCATAAGCATAAACATAGAGAAAGAGTAAATAGGAAAGGAGACTTATCAAAATTCCAAGCTCCCCCTCTTCAAGTCTATGTTCTTTAGCCAGAAATAATATTACTAAGTGAAATATGTAATATCTAATATATGTAATATGTATATCTTACAAACAAGGGAAAAAAGCATATTATATATTATATCTAATTTAACTAAAAGATAAGTTTTATACCAAACTAACAAAATATCTAAGCTAAACTGACTTCAAAGCCTGGGAAACTGAAGTTGCAATCATCACAAGCATTAAATATGGTGTGTGCTTTATTCCTCTCTGAGTTGAAGATCAAATCAGCCCACTTGAAAATTCTGTCAGTCTGTCCTGGCATGCGCTAGCTTCACTTGGCATGTGCCAGGTCTTTGCGATTTTCATCTTCGAGTGCATCTGGTCATCTAAGTGAGTGGTTATCTGAGTAACAGCTACTTGGTGTGTGCCATGTAGGATTGGCATGTGCTAGATAATCGTGCATTGTATTCTTTGGCTTCGCATCTTCCCTCTCATCCTTGGCTTCATGTATTGGCTCGATCGTCCTCCACTTCTCCTCGAATAGGCTCCTAAAAACAAGCAAACTCAATGAAAATTGATAAACTCAACATAAATACAAAATAAATAAAAACTAACACTACGAAAACTAAAACGAAACTAAATCAACCTAAAATACTAAGAACAACCTACTAAAAAGACACGAATAATGAGTGTTTCTAACACTCATCACAACTCCACACTTAAATCATTGCTTGTCCCCAAGCAAAACTCAAAATGTGGACAACCTAAAAGAAAATCAAAGAAGAACAAACAAACACAAAACAAAGTAAAGATATGGCATGAATGGATCAATAATTAACTTCCCTCAAAAATATCAGCTCGCATCACAATAAAATCATAATCTAAGTTAGTTCGACAATCCATAACACAAAGCACAATAAACTAGTAGGCACCTCAGGACTCAATTGTTTAAACAAGTGTTAGCTCTATGTAAAAGACACTAGAAGGTTAATCTTATGAGGATGGTAAAGTGTTTCACACATATGATCAAGGTAGTCAACTTCTTATCACTCGCATACATGTCAATATACTCAAAGCATTCTATGTCCTACTCAGCATTATCCAAAAGTCACAATGGTTGCTAATGATCGGGGGGTCTTTTCATCAGGTTGTAATGGGGCTTAAGGTAAAAGTGAGGTAAAACATATGGATGGTAGCTAGACCACCCAATCTGAGGACATGTCACAAAGGTAACTAATCACTCGTCTAATCTAAACATTCTCACAAATATCATAATGTTCTAAGACTTAGAAGCACAAGTTTCACCTAGACACATACCTTATTCAATTTTTCCATTCTTTTTTTGCTTCTTTTTCTTTTTTTCACCTTTTTTTAATAATAATAATAACAATATACATTCACAAACTTCAACAAACTATACATACTTAGCACATTCTAGGTAAAAACTCGGCTTCTTACATATGGCCATAACTACAACATCCCAATGAACATAACCAAAATTAAACCAAAGCTACCAACTAGACCTAATACACATGCAAACCTATAAGTCCTTGAATTCGATGATCAAAGGTAAGAAAGATGGATGATATAAGGTTTGTAGTTGGCTTCCTCATCTAAGATCAAGAAAAGGCTCAGCTCAAATGGTTAAAACAATAGATATGTAAGGGATTTTTGTCTCTAAGGCTCTAGGCTCTATGTCAAAGAATGCCCTCGTCCTATCACTAACTTCCACACAACCTAGACTACGATAAGTACTAGTAGGATATCTCGATCAACTGACATTAGTATGCACCTCATGAAAAATATAAAGATGGATGTCTCTTCCTTTGGCTCAAATACTCACAAGGTTCACTCATTAACCCTCTAGTCTAGTCTACATAGTAAAACCACTAATCTAAACAATAGAGTGTGAGATTTCTACCAATTCCTAGGCTTTATGCTCGAATTAGATCCCTAACTAAGAGTTTGTTAAAATTCTAATGCAAGTAGAAAATTTTTGAGGGAGGTCAAATTTTGAAAAATTCATGCCAAGTCTAAACCTAAACAGAATAACCTAACATGCTAACATACTAAACAACCTAAAAGAAAGATTCTTAGAAGGAACCCTCCCCCATAATTGAATGAAACATTATCGTCAAGGTGTCTAAGATACTAATAAACACCTAAACAAACAAATAAAACAAAATTGAGACAGTTTTATCCCGATGATCTAGTATGTTAAGAAGCATAAGGGAAATTTAACCCTGAAGAGCTCAACTTGGAACACTTCCATACCAGATCACCAAAGATACGACTAAACTATCTCAAAACATGCAACACATTAACTCACTAATGATGTGTCATGTAAACTACCTCCTTGTGACCTTTTCTACTTTTAGCCTAATAAGATCACCTTGTAGAAACACAATATGACATTAAATGAGTTACAAGCACATAAACTAAAAAACAGAATCAAAATACACAAAAGTAAACAAACAAAAAAATAAAAAAGTAGGGAAAAAAGAGCTCCCTGTCAATCGTCTGAAGTGGGAGGAGGTGGTGGGAATGTGAAGCCACTGCCAAAGTTCTCTGCCCAGGTTCGCATCTACTCAGGGTGTGTTCATTGCTACTCGTAATGCTCCTATTGGCATGTTATATGAGCTTTCTGCTCAGTGTAGAATGTCGTTTGCTCCTCTCTTTAAGCTATAAGCTCGGCCTCCATATGAGCATTATAGTCGTATTGGCAGTCCCACCTAGCTACATCACTAACTGCGTAGTCCTGTAGTTGCACGCAATATCCATAAAGCTGCTCTTTGTGACCCTATAGCTATACCTGCATCGCAAACTGGTCACATAAATACTGCATATCTACCTGTAGGTCAGGTGACCGATGACTTGGCCCTGCTTTGTCATGCTGGGCTTGGTACTGATGGCTGGGGCCTACCTCATATGGATCCTCTCTAGGACCCTTTTATCCATGTGCTGGCATCTGCCCTGCTAGTTTGAGGCGATCTTAAATCGCCCTTCTCTCTTCCTACTGCTTGTAATTGACAACCTCCACCCTATCAGTCATTGTCTTCTTGATCAACTTTGCTATAATAGAGTTTCTTGATATTAAGTGGCACTAGCTCCAAAATGAATCCATGAAAGTCTGCAAACTGCTCAAAAAAATGGTGACGTGCAATGCAGGAAATAATATGACCTAAGTACAGATACCTACATTCCCTATTACTAATAAATTGCACAAAGCAGTCAATTGATGATAGTGGTCTTCGGCGTCATGAAACACCTCCAACCACCGTCGCAATATAGTTTTATGAAGTAGGGTTGTCGATCCCACGAGGATTAAGCAAATGCCTTACTCGGCTTACTTACTATGTTTTAGGAACTTGTTGGTTTTGGTTTGGTTTAGTGACAACTAACAAGCTAACATGCACAAAACAACAACACAAGAACAACAACACAAATACAAAGACAAGCAAATTAAACTAAAGTGAGCAAGATACTATCAAGCACCTAAACTAGCTAAATGATTCGAGGGGTTTTTAAGTTTGTGTCATGGTCCGAGTGTTTCAAGGCAACTAATCTATGCTCTTGCACTAGATTAGTCTAAGTTAATACTTAGCTAGGACCAAGTGAACAAGATGTGCCCCCGCAATCATCAAGACACAGATTTAGCTAAACATCAACAATATGTATCACCCTTTAGGGCAACTAATTACCAAGAAAATCCTCCTCTTACAAGGCAATGGATCAATTAGTTAATTGTTCGATCTAATCTTTCTCCTCTCAAAGATCAAGACTCAATTATTTTCATAGTTCTTGGTGGCCAATCTAGTCTAAGCATTAAGTTTTTAACATGGTCCTTATCATTTTTACCACCTTAAATTATTAACTTTGCTTAGGATTTCAACGCATCAAACTCACAAATTAAACTACTCACACATATTTATTATATAAACAAGCAAGAACATGAATATATTACATGAACAAAAGCAAGAGGAAAGCAAGAAGTAAAGAGTAAGGAATAGTTACAAAGTACAAGCCTAAGCTTGGTTTATGCCTTTGGTTTTTCTCCTTTCTTCGTTCTCCTTTTTCTTCTTCTTTTTCTTCTTCATTTGCTCTCGGCCACCACTCTCCTCTCTTGCTCTTTCTTTTTCTTTTTTTGGTCCGTGGGTTTCTTGGGAGTTGGCTGCCTCCTCTTGCCTTAGCTAATGGAAATTATTAAATTCTAACTTAATCTAATATCCTAACTACTAATCTAACTTGGTCTCCAACTTTCATCCAAAGTCCACATAAGTTAAGATAAGTTGGCAAGATGTTTCCTACTTAGTTTTCAGCAAGATGCATGACTTAAATGGCTGGAATGATCATACTTTGCGCCCTCCATTGAAAAAATGGCACCCTCCATGCATGAGGTGGCAATTTGGCATACTCCAACACATTTTTGGTGCCCTCCATGCATTTCCCATTTTTATAGGAACTAATGTACTAGAAATAAGGGTCTCTCCAATTCGAGCCCTTCGGGATGTAAAATATATACTCATAGTTACATTGACGTCTTTCTTTCAATTTGGACCACTTAGACTCCGAACCAGAAGATCCCTTTTCATAGATTGTAGCTAAGGATGTCTTATTTTAAATGATGCTGACAGTGCCTCAATCCGACTTTGTATGAGAAAGTTATGATTTTTTAAGCCGGAAGAGGTCAAGGCTGGCGTAGGCATATGGTACCCTCCATGGCATCTTTGGCGCCCTTCATGGCAAGCCACATATTTTTTGGTGGATCAAGCCCAATGGAGTTAGAAAACTCCATGGGCTTCCTTTTCCTTCATATTGGTTGCCCTCCTTGCATTGGTTTGTCAAAACCATTTTGCTCGCAACCTCGTGGTCTTCCTCGTGCCTTCGTAGTCTTGCTTGTGCATTCATAGTCTTGTTTGTGCATTTGTCAAATATTGTCCACGAAGCTCCTAAAAATAAAGAAAACTTAGTAAAAACACAAGATCACGTGAAAAGAACAAAATGTACAATTTACAAGATTTATACAAAGAAAACATACTTAAACAATTAATTACAAAGCTAAAACTACACTAAAATGTACACGAATAATGAGTTGTTTTTGACACTCATCATACCCTCACACTTGAATCTTTGTTTGTCTACAAGCAAAACTCAAATGCGGACACAGAAACAAAATAGACATAAAAAACAAACAAACAAATATCAAGTGATAAAAGAAAAACACACAAAAAGGAAAAGACTTGGTATAAAAAAAATTCGTTACTTGACTCCCCTCAAAAACATCAGCTTACGTCAAAAGACTATCCCTACATAGCTAGTTCATTAACTTAATCACAAAACAAACAAATCGATAAACGCCTCTAACACTTAATTGTTTAAACTAATGTTAATACTATGTAAAAGACACTAGAACGTTAACCTCACAATGATTAGAAAGTTTAACTCACTCAATATATAAGTAGGCAACTTCTTATTACTCGCATACTTAGTCTCTAAAAGTTGTATGGTTGTTAATGATCAGGGGTTCTTTAAATCAGGTTGTAATAGAGTTTGGGTAAAGGTGAGGTAAAATATTTGGATAGTGGTTAAACCACCCAATCCAAGCACATTACAAAAGTAACTAGTCACTCGTCTATTCTAGACTTCCTCACTTAAAATAATAAAGCTCTTACCTACATTCCCAATTTTCTATGACTTTGAAAGTCGAGGTTATGCCAAGAATTCATGCTTTATTCTACAACTTTCTTTTTTGCATTTTTTCTTTCTTTTTCTCTTTTTTATTGCTTTCTTTTCTTTCTCTTTTTTTCTTTTTCTTACACTTATTTATAATACATATTTTTTATTTTAACAAAAACAAACAAAATAACTTAACATGTTCTAGACATAAACTCGGCTTCTACACTTGGCCACTCAATTTTCCATAATTTTAATAACTTAAACCATGTCTATTAATCTACCAACTAAACCCATACAACTTTTCCTATAATCCTCGGATACGATGGTCAAAGGTAAGGAAGATCGGTCATTTAGGCTAAAAGTTGATTACCTAGTCTATTATCAAGAAAAGGCTAGGCTCAAATTGGTTTAACACAATTGGAAATTATTGGATTTTGTCTCTAAATCTCTATGCTCAAATGTCAAAGAAATGCCCCCATCTTCCCACTAACTTCCACAAAAACTAGGACTATGACAAGTATTAGTATGATACTTTAATCAACCGACTTAGTATGCACCTTATGAGAAGAATTGGAGATGGATGTCTCCTCCTTCGGCTCAAACTTCTCACAAGGTTCATATATTAACATTCTAGTCTAGTCTAAACAGGAAAATCAGTAGTCTAAATAACTGAGTGTGAGGTTTCTACATATTCCTAAGCTTTGTGCATGAGTTAAGTTCCTAACTAATAAGGTGATAAATCTTTAAACACGAGTTGAAAATTTTTGAAGGGCGTCAAATTTTGAAAAATTTACACCAAGTCTAAACCTAGACACACATATATAAACATATTAAACATAAAAGGAAGATTCCTGAAGGGAACCCTCCCCCACACTTGAATGACACATTGTCATCAAGGTGTCTAAGATACTAATAAATACCTAATTATAAAAAAAGAAAACAAATTTGAGATAGTTTCATCTCGATGATCTAGTACGTTAAGAAGTAGCAAGGAGATCGAACCCTGCAGAGCTCAAATCGGAATACTTCCGTACTGGATCACCAAAGATACGAATAAACTTATCTCAATACAAGCATATAAACAAAATAAATATGAACAAACAACATATATCACAAAAATACGAAACGACAATAAAAGAAATAAAAATAAAAACAAAGGAAAAAGGAGATCACTGGTCAATTCGTTGTGTGCCTGCTGTTGAGCATTATGCGCCTTCATTCTTCGAGCTTCGCTTGCTATCTTGCTATGGTCAACGTCATATGTGGATAGAGTGTGCCTTAACGTGCTGGACTTATAAACAAAAGAAATTAAATCTAAACAAACACAAACAAATAAAATACAAATAAATTAACACACTTTATAATACAATCTATGCTAATTTTTTTGGCTTTTATTTACATTGCGTTCCTGGAAAGCTGGAAAACCAGACGCCCCATTCTGATGGGTCACAGGTGCAATTTTGACTTTCGCAAATCACATAATTCAATAATGGCGTACCATGATGAATTACCACGGTATTCACAACTTTGAGGAGTACTATTTTTGCTACAGTCTCCATTGTGTTCTAACTTTTCATACCTAGGTCAATACCCAATATAAATTGTTGAGCACAACAATCATATATGAGTAACTTCTTATCCCTCATCAATTGCAAAAATGCAGATATCTGCCAATCAACCAACTGGTCAATAGCACTCACATTAGTCATAGGATTGAGAGATTTCAAAATCTCACCCAAGTTTAACCAATCCCAAACAAGAGTGGGAGGTTGTTCAACATTATGGTCTGGTGTTTTACTTTCAATTTCCATATCCAAGATTAAAGGTTTAGCAAACCTTTTTGGATCTAGAAGTTGAGGTGGAATATTGTGGCAGATTACACTAGACTCTACCTTAGATACGGCTTCTTCTTTTTCCTCCGAATCTTCAATATTTGTCAAATCTATGGTTGAGCAAGATTTATGCACAAAGAAATTAGCACTAGTAATAGGCTCGTCACCTTCTTTTTGAGTGCTCTCATCAAACCCAATCTATTCTTTCTCTTCCTCCTTTTCCTCATTTTTTTCATCCTCTTTTAGAAGTGCATTGGCATCAATAAACAAGCTCGTCGGGGTTTCTTGGTATCAATCCTCTATTTCAAAATCCCACAAACGCCTCTTGTTCTCTATACTATATAAATCTTTCAGGAATGATGTTGGATAGATGTATGATTGTTGAAGAACGTATGAAGGTTCTTTAACTTTCAAGTCCATTAGCTTATCATCATCCTCCACTTGCACTTCATTGTTTTCCCCTAAATGATAGGTTAACTCAAATAGTTTAATGAAGATGGCATCTTTTGTATGTGCACCAGTGCAAATATCATCTGAGTGAGCTTGTGCTCTCTCAGAAGTTTGACTTGACGTACACAATTTCTCAAACTCATTGAGTATATCATCACCATTTTCAAACATCTTATCTATTTGTGCTTCCATTGAGTCTAATCTATCTTCAAGGGAATCGAACCTTTGAGGTTGTACTTCTTCTTTGCACCATGAGGAATAAGGATTTCTGCTCCACGTTGGAATACAAATGGTGTCATGTTGCCTCTCATCGTAATGCGTAAAATTCTCATAATCTAAGGGTGCTCCATGGCAGGCGGGAAACCAGTATTCTTCACATTGACTTTTCTCATGTCCCTCACATCCGCACCACTCACAAGTCCAAAGCTGAGCTTGGGTGATATTGAGTTTTCTTTGATTTGCTTCCACCAGTTCACGTATGTCCTCAACTTCGTCATTCAAAAATGATCTTTGAATTCATTGTACCAATGGTAACCAAAGGAATTCATCATTTCTTGTTGAAGTCTTTCTTGATTTAGCCTCTCTTGTCGTAATTTTTTTTGTCGCAATGGGCATGCGACTTAAAAATTTTATAACTTTTTCGTCCAAACTCTTATTTAGACAAGGCAGCGGCAAATGAAAGAAGACTTCCAATGCTACAAATTTGTCTAAGGAAATTTTTGCCCATATTGGACTTAAGTTATTCAAATAGTGAAAAAACGAGGCTAATCGTATTCAGTTTTTCAGCAAGACTCATCGAAAATCGTGTTTTGCGCAAGTAACTTCCAAAATTGATATCTTTTTCGTCCGAACTCCAAAATAGATGAGGTCAGCGGCTATAGAAAGAAGACTTCCCAAACTTCATCTTGGATTGTATGTTCAAATTCGAAGTCTAAGACCTCTGGAAAAATAAAATGCGAGCTTCTTTTTCTGGCAAGAATTTTTCGAGCAAGTTTTTCGCAAGAATCGTCAGAAATGACCTTTGTGTCTTCAAAATGCGATAACTTCTTCGTCCGAACTCCAAAAAATGCAAACTCAGCGGCATTGGAAAGAAGACATCAAAGACTTCAATCCTACCGTGGCTCAGATTTACAAAATGAAGAGTGCTTAAAACACTCATTAGTTGTGTCCATTTTCGACTTTGTTCTTAGTTTTATTTGAGTTTTAGTTATGTCTGTCTTAGTTTTTGTTTATTATATGTTTTAGTTGAGTTTAGAGTTTCTTATTGTGTTTTCGTGGTTTTTAGGAGCTAAATCGAGAAAATGGATGACGATCGAGCTAGACAAGCAGATGCATAGATCAGAGGAAAGTTACGAAGGTAAGAAGAGCAAGTTCTTGAAACCTGTCACTGCCAGAGGAGGATGGCGTACACCAGAAAAGCACGAGCACTAATGACCACGAGCATGAATGACCAGATGCGAACAATCGAGCATCTAAAGATCTGGCGTATGCTAGGCACAGGTGGCGTATGCCAGACCAGACAGTGACAGAGCTGCCACTTGCCTCTTTGAGTGGAAAACATTGGAGGGTCTATGCACTCGGGATTTTTGGTTCTCTTGTGACCATGGCAGACAACTTTGGAGGAAATGGTGAAGAGTAGTTAGGATATTATGTTAGTTTACATTTTATTTGACTTTTGACTTTTGTTTTTAGTAAATGATGTACATTAGTGTAGAATAGACAAGAGAGGAGAGGAGAGACTGGGCAGCCACGACTTCTGTCCATCCTCTGAGTGAAAAACGTGAGGAACAAAAGGAGAAAGCTTCCTTGAATCTTGTAAATCCTTCTTCTCTTGTACTCTTCCTTTTGTTCATTAATGTTAAGCATATTGTTCTTGTTTATGATTATGTTGTTCTTATTTAATATGTGTGAGTAGTTGATTTGTGAGTTTGGTGTCTTGAAATCATATATGTAACAACGGTTTAGAGGGTTAAAATCATGAGGAACATGTTTTAACTAACGAACTTAATGCTATGCTCAACTTGCTTGATCACCAAGGTTAAAAAGTAGTTTAAACATAAGACCGAAAGGAGATGGCTTAAATGGAAAGGTTAGTTAGATGATTTGTTGGTTTGAGTTAAGATAACTCTTCCTCAGTAACTTATTGTCCTTTAAGTGATGCATATAGTCGGTTCCTTTCTGAGTTTAGCTTGTTTTTGGGGTCGAAAGAACATCTTACAATCTTAAGCTTAGTTTAAAATCAACTTAGACCATTCTAGCGCGAAAGTGTAGTTTGGTTGCCTTTGAAACTCTTGGACCATGTCACGTACATAATAAACTCTCTAAATTTGTTGATTATCTTGTTTTAAAGTTCACCTTGCTCACTTTTGCATATCTAGTTGTTTAAATCTGTTTGATAATCAAACCTTCAAGTTAGTCAAGTTCATAATCTGGAGATTAGTGATTCGACTTTAGAACAAGTGTTTAATCAAATAATCTTCATAATCTTATCCTAAACAAGTTAGTAAACCAATTAGAAGCTTTAAACTCGGTCCTTGTGGGACGATATTCCCGTATTTACTCATTGCTGCAACTCTGCTAGAAATTCTGCTGTTTTGGCGTACGCCAAGTGTGACTAGCGTACACTAGATTTGGCCATCCGAGGCCTAAAAATCCCATGCCAGGAAAGTTGGTGTACTCCAACTTAACTAATTCGTTGAACCTGGTACACGCTAGGTAGAGTTGGCGTACGCCAGGTTGTCAAGATAGACGACATGTCGTTCCTTTAATAAGAAACCAGTAGAGTACTTAGTGTCTATATAGGTGCAAGACAAATTGGCACTGTTGCCGGGGATTGAGTTGATAACGCTCGATTTGGTGAACGAACTTAGAATTAAGAAAATTTTTATTTTTATATAATAATATAATAAAAAAACCAAAAAAATTAGAATTAATTTTTAAAGTTACTTGCAAAACAAGTTACTTACAAAGGAAATTTCGTGCATGCCCTTAACCCATTCCACCAAAAATCTTCCTTTAGAATTTGAAGTGGAAATTACTCGTTTAGAAAGGGCATTGCGAAGTGAGGAAAGAGAGAAAGTAAGAATGGATCAAAGACAAGAAGGACAAGGAGCTGAAGTTCAAGCTCCTAGAAGATCTTTGATGGACCATGTAAGACCAACTTATGAGGGAGCAAAAATAGGAATTTAGCGGCCAGCTATTGAAGCTAATCACTTCAAAATCCACCCGACTGTGATTCATATGCTTTAAGCATCGGGTCAGTTCTATGGATTGCCTAATGAAGACCCCAATGACCATCTTGGAAATTTTATGGAATTAGCTGATAATTTCAAGTATCCTGGAGCGTCTGATAATGCCGTGAAAATAAGGATGTTTCCATACACACTTAGAGACAAGGCTAAACTTTGGTACAAGCAACTTAAAGGTACTCCAATAACCACTTGGGAGGAACTTGCAAATGCTTTTCTGGATAAATATTTCCCATATTCAAAGACAAGCAAGCTTGTCAAGGAGATAACAAATTTTGAACAATATGAAGGTGATTCTTTGAGTGAAAATTAGGAAAGATTTAGGGAGTTACACAGGAGTTGTCCTCACACTGGTTTATAGGAGGAGTCGTTGCTCAAAACTTTTTATTTTAGCCTTTTACTAAAAACCATGGGAATAGTTGATTCTGCCTCTAACGGAAATTTCCTGAGGAATGAAAGAGGTGAAGCCTACCATATTCTGGAAGAGTTGGCAGCAACCAACAGGATAGTCGCAAATGAAAGAAGAAAGCAACCAATGAGAGAGCTTAGAGAACTAACTGAGCAAAGCGAGAAGAGAGGAATGATTGAACTTGATGCTTCCTCATCATTTCAAGCTCAATTGGATTTAATGGCAAAGCAGCTACTAGAGTTGACTGTAAACAAAGTTGATACTATAGCTATCCAACATAATTATGAAGCTTGTGGCAATATTAGCCATGAAATTAGTCAATGAGCCATGATGAACCAACAAACTGAGCCAGTCAATTTTGTTAGTGGTCAAGGACAAGGAGGAAACTGAATGGGGAATAACCCATATTCTTCAACATATAACCCTGGATGGAGGAATCATCCTAACTTCTCATGGAAAGATAGAAGTAATGAAGATAACATGGTAATTGTGCCTGATAAAGGACTACCATTACGTGCCCTACTATAAGGACCACCACCTGGTTTTCAACCACGTGGATTTCTGGGAGAAAGGATGGGGGCCCTAGAGGAGAGATTTGATAAGGTAAAGAAGTTCATCCAACAAACTGGAGAATCATCCACCAACCAAAGCCAAATATTGAAGGCCTTGGCAAGCCAAGAAGCAAGGCAAAATAATTTGGAACAATTTCTAAAGGGACAAGCGACTGCCATGCGCAATATGGAAGTACAACTTGGGGAAATTGCAAAGGCAAATGCCCAAAGAACATCAGGCTCTCTCCCAAGTGCTACAGAAGAAAATCCTCGAGGCCATGTAAATGCGATCGCCTTAAGAAGTGGGAAAGAATTAGCTTCTCAAACAGTCAATGAGAAGGCTAAAGAAACTAATGTTGTGGTCCCCGATCAAGACAAGGTTGAAGAAGTATCAATAGAAAAAGTCCCGCAAGAGAAAGTTGCAGAGGAAGAAGAAGTTTACATACCACCACCACCAATGACTCCCACTCTACCTTATCCTCAGAGGGTAAAGAGAAAATCGGGAATGGATGAGAAATTTCTCCATTTTATGGAGAAAATGAAAGATGTACAGATTAGCGTCTCTTTTCTTGAGATGCTAGATCAAGTTTCACATTATGCAAGTTTCTAAAAGAACTCGTTACAAAGAAGATGAAGTGGGAAGATAAAGAGACAATTGTCCTCACGGTAGATTGTAGCTCTTTAATTTCAAAGAACCTTCCAACTAAGCTTCAAGATCCTGGGAGTTTCACAATTCCCAGTTTTATTGGTGACATTGAGTTTCCAAAATATTTATATGATTTAGGTGCAAGTATCAACTTGATGCCTTTATATACTTTTCGGAAACTAGGGCTATGTGAAGTTAAGCCAACTTTAATGCTTCTCCAGTTGGCAGACCAAACTATAAAGAAACCATTTGATGTGGTTGAGGATGTCCTCGTAAAGATTGACAAGTTCATCTTTTTAGTTGACTTTGTGGTTTTGGATTCTTTAGAGGACAAAAATTGTCCACTAATTTTTTGCAGACCCTTCCTTAACATAGTACATGCTTTGGTAGATGTGCATAATGGTAAATTGGTTCTCAGAATTGGAGATGAGAAAGTTGAGTTTAACATGACAAGTGTGATGTGCCATCTGCTTGATGAAGGGATGTGCATGAAAATTGACATTGTAGATGAATGTATCCTCAAATTCTGCAAGGAAAATATTTCTAAAATTGAGGATATAGAACAACAAGAAGAAGATGAGGAAATTTCGGAAGAAGTAAAGGAGGAAGTCAACAAGAAAGGTCTACTTGAGGAATTGGAAATTCATTTAAAATACCAAACTCCACCCTCAATTGTGAAAGCTCCATCTTTGGAGTTGAAAGAGCTACTCTCGCATCTAAGATATGCATTCCTAATAGATGGAGGGAGGTTACCAATTATAATCTCAAACAAGCTCTCAAAGGTTGAAGAGGATAAAGTGGTTGCAATTATGAACAAATGAATTAAGGCAATTGCTTGGCAAATTTTCAACATCAAGAGAATAAGCCCAGAAATTGTAATGCATCATATTCACATGGAGGAGGGAGCAAGGCCGAGAGGGGACCGACAAAGGAGACTTAATCCTAACATGAAGGAGGTTATAAAGAAGGAGGTGATCAAACTCCTAGAACCCGGAATCATTTATCCAATTTTGGATAATGAGTGGGTTAGTCCAATCCATTGTGTTCCAAAAAAGGGAGGAATGATAGTGGTAATCAATAAGGAGGGCAAGCTCATTCCAACACGTACTATGACTGGTTGGAGGGTGTGCGTTGATTACAGAAAATTGAATGACACCACTAGGAAAGATCACTTCCTTCTGCCATTCATTGATCAAATATTGGAAAGGATAGCAGGGTATTCTTACTATTGCTTTTTGGATGGGTACTCATGGTATAACCAAATTGCAATATACCCTAAAGATCAAGAGAAGACATATTTCACCTGTCCCTTTGGTATTTTTGCATATCGCAGAATGCCTTTTGGATTAAGTTGTGCCCTAGCAACATTGCAACGTTATATGGAGTCTATCTTTTGGGAGATGAATGAGAAGATAATGGAAATCTTCATGGATGACATCTCTATGTTTGGAAACTCATTTGATCATTGTCTAGAAGATCTTGATAAAGTATTGGAGAGATGTGAGGAAAAGAATCTTGTGCTCAATTGGGAAAAGTGTCATTTTATGGTAGACGAAGGAATAGTTTTGGGGCATAAGATTTCTAAAGTTGGAATGGAAGTGGACAAAGCAAAGACAGAGGCGATAGAGAAAATGATTGCACCAACCATTGTTAAAGGAATTAGAGCCTTTCTGGGTCATGCAGGTTTTTATAGAAGATTCATCAAGAACTTTTCTCTAATTGCAAAGCCTCTAACAAATTTGTCAGTTAAGGACGTGTCCTTCAACTTTGACAAGCAATGCTAAAAGGCATTTGATGCTCTAAAGAAAGCTCTAATAACACCTCCAGTTATTTCATCATCGGATTTGAAACTTTTGTTTGAGCTGATGTATGACGCAAGTGACCTAGCTTTGGGTTGTGTGCTTAGACAGAAAAAAGAGGGGAAGCTACATGTCATCTACTATTCTAGTAGAGTATTAGCAGGGGCTCAACTCAATTATACAACCACAGAAAAAGAGTTACTTACAGTCATCTATGCTTGTGAAAAATTCAGAGCATACTTGCTTGGTTCAAAAGTGATAGTCTATACAGACCATGTAGCTTTGAAGTATCTATTCTCGAAGCAAGATGCCAAACCTTGCCTGATGCACTGGATTTTGTTACTACAAGAATTTGACTTCTCCATTAAGGACAATAAAGGAGCAGAAAATGTTGTCGCAGATCATCTTTCTCGGTTAGAGAAAAGTGATGGAATGGAAAGAAATGGAAAGATAAAGGAAGAGTTTCCTGATGAAACTCTGATGATGATGAGTAGAGTGGAAGCTCCCTGGTATGCTGATTATGCCAACTTTTTAGTGGAAAAATTATTCCTACAAGCTTGAGTTATCCTCAAAGGAAGAAATTCCTAAGAGATGCTCAAATGTTTGTTAAGGATGATCCATATCACTTTAAGAGATGTAATGATGGGATGCTTAAAATGTGCATTGCCGATTAGGAAATAGCTAATATTTTAGAGTAGTGTCATAACACTCCTTACTCAGGTCATTATGGAGCAACAAGGACTGCGGCAAGAGTATTTGAATGTGGATTCCATTAGCTGTGCATATTTAGAGACGCACTTACCTATGTGAAATAGTGTGTTCATTGCCAGAGAACGGACAATATCTCAAAAAGGAATGAGATGCCTTTATCTGGAATTTTAGAAATTGAGCTCTTTGACATTTGGAGATTGGACTTTATGGGACCTTTTCCCACATCATATGGCAACAAGTATATCTTAGTTGGAGTTGACTACGTTTCAAAATGGGTAGAAGCTTTGGCGTCACCTACAAATGATGCTAGAGTTGTTATCTGATTTCTCAAGATTTGGTGTACCTAAAGTAATTATCAGCGATGGAGGATCACACTTCTGTAACAAACCAATCAAAGTCTTGCTAAAAAGATATGGGGTAACACATAAAGTGGCAACACCTTATCATCCCCAAACAAGCAGACAAGTTGAGCTTTCAAATCGAGAACTCAAAAAGATTTAGGAAAAGATGGTTGGATCGGCTAGGAAAGATTGGTCGAACAAGCTCGATGATGCCTTATAGGCATATCAAATAGCATTCAAAACTCCAATAGGAATGTCGCCCTACAAGTTTGTTTATGGCAAGGCATGCCATATTCCTATGGAGCTTGAGCATCGTGCATTTTGGGCAATCAAAACCCTTAATTACAATTATAAAAAGACTGGTGAATGCAGAATTCTCCAACTCTCAGAGTTGGAAGAAATGCGTGATTTAGCATTCGAGAGCTCAAGACTCTATAAGGAAAGAACCAAACGGAGACATGATGCCCATATTATAAAGAAAAACTTCAAGGAGGACTAATATGTTCTTCTCTACAACTCGCGATTGAGACTTTTCCCTGGGAAGCTCAAATCTAAGTGGAGCGGACCATACCAAATTGTCAAGGTATACCCTTTTGGGGCACTTGATCTGCAAGATAACAAAGGGATAGTTTTCAAGGTTAACGGTCAAAGGTGCAAAATCTACCTCAGTGAAGGCATCATTAACCAAATTGCAGAAGTGCAATTGGTTAATATGTTATCCAATGCATGAACATGACAATAGTCAAGCTGACGACT
The DNA here is from genome assembly GCA_012979155.1 of Hypericum perforatum. Lineage (NCBI taxonomy): Eukaryota > Viridiplantae > Streptophyta > Magnoliopsida > Malpighiales > Hypericaceae > Hypericum > Hypericum perforatum. Next base: position 160,378 of record SOPF01027679.1, on the reverse strand, counting down.
TTAAATTAGCATGTTTAAGATTATTTTTATTTTAATTATTTTTCACCTTTATTATTTTACTAATAGGATTTATGTCATCTTTTATGTGCAGAGAATGGAGAGGAAGAATGTTGTGCTCAAAGTACATATGTTTAGTGTATTTCTTAGTCAAGAACAAACTTCCAAGAGACATTTGCATTATCATTCTTAGTACGGCAAAAGACTCATTAAGGATTGAGCACCATGACCTTTTCATAAGATACACTCAAACAATTCGTGAATACCGTGAGAATAAGAGGTGACTCGAATAGGTTTAAAGCCAAAAGGGTCGCAAGGAAAGGTACTAGTTCATCATGGTACTCCAATTATGAGTTGTGCATGTTGCAAAGGTCAGAGTTAGATCTGTAAATATAGTTGTCCTCTTCTACCTGCAGAGATAAAAGAAGAGGATGTTTGTGCTAAGTATATGTGTTTAGTGAGAGTCTTAGTCTTTAGAAAAATCTCGATAGGTGTGTGCCTGATCATTTTGAAGCAAGCAAAAGAAACGTTGAGACTCAAGAGATGCGAAAAGAATTTAGAGAGACATTTGAGAGGAACATCAAAGTGTGCCTACAGAAGAAGGATGGCGAGATTTGAGTTCTGTCACAAGTGTGGGAAGTTGGAGCATGACGGTGTTTGTAGTAAATATAGTACAATTTCGCAAACCAAGCGAACTGTCCTGTTGCGTCAAGACCCCGTTAAGCTTCGTGCTAAAAGGGTTGCGAGACTAGGTAGTTCGTCTTAGTACGCGATTGAGGAGCTGTGTGAGTAGCGGATATCGAAGTTACACCTTTTATGGTGATTACATCAGAGATAGTACTATATGCCAACTGAGCGACTCTGCTAATACGTCGTGACCTCCATAAGCTTCGTGCTGAAAAGGTCATGAAAATTGACAATCTGTCAAAGTATGACCTATCAAAATGGGATGTCTGGTTTTCAAGCTTTTCAGGAATGCAGCATAAATAAAAGCCAAAAAAATTAAAAAACAAACAATCGAAAAACAAAAAAAAATAGAATAGATTGTATAATATGTGAGTTTACTCTAGATGTATGTAGATTATATGTATATAGTATATGTACAGTACACCATGTGTAGATGGCATACGAACGAGTGCTCACCTGAAAACCTGGCGTACGCCAATTCCACTAGGCGTGCGCCAGAATTTGAAATTTGACAGACCTGGCGTACGCCAGAAACAGTTGGCATATGCCAGCTAGGTCAGAATGGGACAATAGAAATTCGGAAACAGCCGATTTTTGTTCATAATTCACCATCCACCAGAATTCTCCTCCCGAAATAGCAAATCTACACTTGCCCACGCATCCCGGACATTTTACCCACATTACCCAACTCATTCCAAAATGTCAAGAGCTGAAGGATCGAGCTAGATCCGCTAGAGGAACACAGGAAAGCGCACATAGACACCTATACCATCAGGGTCAAATACTTCGTTAGATCAACCCAGAGACATCCGACACTGATATAATGCTCCCTTCACAATCTTTCATGATTGGGAAGGAGAGAGGTATCAGCGATTCTCTCAACTCACAACTGTTGGTCATTTTAAGATAGATTGGGATGACATGCATAGAATTAGGGTATATGATGAGTTGACTGAAGCATTTGAAAAGATGGGTTGGGGATACTTCAACGATATTGGCTAGGCAGGAGTTAGCACTAGGGTTCTACTGCACCTTGCAGGTTGAGCCAAATAGGAGTTCATTCACTGCACATTTCTTTGATACTAAATTTAGCATGAATGAATCTGATTTCGTTGACCTCTTTGACCTTAAGGTTAGAGGTAGAGCTTTAGATTTTCATCCCACTCATCAGGCCCAAAGGGCATGGCATGATATTCCGGGATTTGAGAGATATGAGTCGAGGAAGGTGCCTAATGCGCTAATTAGAGAACCATATTTAGGTATCCTCCATCGTTTTATGACTCTGACTTTCAGTGGTCAATGGGAAGAGTCTAAAGTGTTCTAATCTCAGCTGTACGCCATCAACTATCTCCACTATGATATTAGTTTTAGTACTTATACCATGGTTGTTGACTGCTTTGCACGTTCAATTAGCGATAGGGAACCTATGCATCTTTACCTAGGTCATATCATTTCTTGCATTGCACATCACCAATTTCCTGAGCAATTTTCAGAGTACAGAGGGTCATATGTGGAGCCGGTGCCTATTGACATTGATAAGCTCAACTACAGCAAGCTAATCAAGAGGACGATGACAAGGGATGGTGAGGAGATAGTGCAGTACAAGCCATGGGAAGAGCTCCAGGGGGTCATAGCTACCCTTACAAGGTTGGGCCTTCCACTACCAGCGCAAGAGTTGGACCCTTAAGAGTAGGACCAGGAAATGGAGGAGCATCATGATGAGGCTGGACCCAGCCATCAGTCTCCACACCTTCAGGTAGATCTTCATAACCAGTTTTCTGCGATACAGTTATAGTTGCAAGGCTACGGAGACCAGCTTCAAGGATATGGCATCCAGCTTCAGCATGTGATGTCATCGAATGCTAGCATTGAGGAGCACTAGAGAGTTCAGATTGAGGAGCACTAGAGAGTTCAGATTGAGGAGCAGCACGCTTTCTATGCTGAGCAACAAGCATTCATGGAGCAGCAGAGGGAGCATGCGACGTGGATGCGACAATGGGCTAAAAACTTCGGCACTGGATTCATGTTTCCATCACAGTCTCCACCATAGCCTCCAGCACAGGATTGACAGGGAGCTCCTACTTTCTTAGTTTTTTTATTTATTTTACTTTATTTATGTTATTTTCTTTACTTGTTTGCTATTATGTGTGTTAGATTTTTTGTTGAGTTTGTTTGTTTGCTTATCTTTGCCTTTGATTTCTTGCATGTTTGTGTTTTTATTTTTGTATGATATTTGTGTTTTTGTATGCGTGTATTAGACACCTTGAGGACAATGTGTCATTCAAGTGTGGGGGAGGGTTCCTTCTAGGAATCTTTCTTGTTAGGATGTTTAGAGTGTCTAGGATGTGTAGGTTTAGACTTGGCATGAATTTTTCAAAAATTGACCCCCTCAAAATTTTTCAACTTGTTTTAGAATTTTATCAAACTCTTAGTGAAGGATTTAATTTGAGCACAACGCCTAGGAATTAATAAGAACATCACACTCTATTGTTTAGGCGAGTAGTTTCACTATATAGACTAGACTAGAGGGTTTATGAGTGTATCTTGTAAGGATTTGAGCCCACGGAAGAGACACTAGTCTCTATTTTTCATGAGTTGCATACTAGTGTTAGTTAATCGAGGCATTCTACTAGTACTTATCGTAGTCTAGGTTGCGTGGAAGTTGTGAGAAGTCGGGGCATTCTTTGATATTTGAGCCTAGAGCCTTAGAGCCAAAATCCTTTATTACCGTTTGTATTAAACCATTTGAGCCTAGCCTTTTCTTGATCTTAGATGAGGAAGCCAATTACAACCAACTTTGAGCCTTATATCTATCCTCATCCATACCTTTGATCATCCGATTCGAGGACACATAGGTTGCGCATATTGGGGATGTATTGTATTGAGAGTAGTTGGTATCTGAAACTGATTTAGGGTATATAGTTAGGATTGTTTACAGTATATGACATTTTGAGAAGCCAAGTTAACCTAGACATGTGTAGTTTGTATAGTGTGTTGAATGTAAAAAAATAGTGAAAAGAAAAGAAAAAGAAAAGAAAAAGAATGTGAAACTGAATAAGCATAAGTTTCTAGGCAAAACTTGGGCTTCTCGGTTCTTGCACATTGGGATATTGGGGAGTTTACTTTTATATACTTGGTGAGGATGTTATAGCATAGTCGAGTGATTTTGTAGTTATTGTATTGAGTCATCAGATTGGGTGGTTTAGCCACTATCCATATATTTTTATCTCACCCTGACCTTCAGCTCCATTACAACCCAATGAAAAAGCCCCCCCAATCATTGACAACCATTGTGACTTTTAGATAATGCTGAGTAGGACGCAAGATGCTTCGAGATATTGACCTGTATGCGAGTGATAGGAAAGTTGACCATACACACTACATGAGTGAAACACTTTACTATCCTCGAGAGGTTAACCTTCTAGTGTCTTTTACATAGAGTCAACACTTGTTTAAACAATAGAGTGTCGAGGTATCTACCAGTTCGTAGTGTATTGTGTTTTGAATTGATGAACTAACTAGGTTTATAATGAGATTCTGACATAAGTTGATGATTTTGAGGGAAGTAAAGTTTTGATCGAGTCTTGCCAAGTCTTTAACTCATTTTGTGTTTGAGTGAGTTTATGTGATTTTTGTTTAGTTTGTATCCGCATTTGAGTTTTGCTTGGGGACAAGCAAAGATTTAAGTGTGGGGGTGTGATGAGTACTTAAAACACTCATTAGTTGTGTCTATTTTCGACTTTGTTCTTAGCATTTTAGGTTGTTTTATTTGAGTTTTAGTTATGTTTGTCTTAGTTTTTGTTTATTCTATGTTTTAGTTGAGTTTAGAGTTTCTTATTGTGTTTTCGTAGTTTTTAGGAGCTAATTCGAGGAAATGGTTGATGATCGAGCTAGACGAGCGGATGCATGGATGAGAGGAAAGTTGCGAAGGCAAGAAGAGCAAGTTCTTGAGACCTTGCGCATGCTAGAGGAGGATGGCATACGCCAGAAAAGCATGAGCACGAACGACCACAAGCATGAACGACCAGATGTGAACAACCGAGCATTTGAAGACCTGGCGTACGCTAGGCACAGGTGGCATACGCTAGACTAGATAGTGATAGAGCTACCACTTGACTCTTTGAGTGGAAAACATTGGAGGGTCCATGCACTCGGGATTTTTGGTCTTCTTGTGACCATGGCAAACAACTTTGGAGGAAAAGGTGAAGAGTAGTTAGGATATTATGTTAGTTTATATTTTATTTGACTTTTGACTTTTGTTTTTAGTAAATGATGTGCATTAGTGTAGAATAGACAAGGGAGGAGAGGAGAGACTGGGCATCCACAAATTTTGGCCATCCTCTGAGTGAAAAACATGAGGAACAAAAGGAGAAAGCTTCCTTCAATCTTATAAATCCTTCTTCTCTTGTACTCTTCCTTTTGTTCATTAATGTTAAGCATATTGTTCTTGTTTATGATTATGTTGTTCTTATTTAATATGTGTGAGTAGTTGATTTATGAGTTTGGTGTCTTGAAATCATATATGTAACAACGGTTTAGAGGGTTAAAATCATGAGGAACATGTTCTAACTAATGAACTTAATGCTATGCTAAACTTGCTTGTTCACCAAGGTTAGAAAGTAGTTTAAACTTGAGACCGAAAGGAGATGGCTTAAATGGAAAGGTTAGTTAGATGATTTGTTGGTTTGAGTTAAGATAACTCTTCCTCAGTAACTTATTGTCCTTTAAGTGATGCATATAGTCGGTTCTTTTCTGAGTTTAGTTGGTTTTTGGGGTCGAAAGAACATCTTACCATCTTAAGCTTAGTTTAAAATCAACTTAGACCATTCTAGCACGAAAGTTTAGTTTGGTTGCCTTTGAAACTCTTGGACCATGTCACGTACATAATAAACTCTCTAAATTTGTTGATTATCTTGGTTTTAAGTTCACCTTGCTCACTTTTGCATATCTAGTTGTTTAAATCTGTTTGATAATCAAACCTTCAAGTTAGTCAAGTTCATAATCTGTAGATTAGTGATCTGACTTTAGAACGAGTGTTTAATCAAATAATCTTCATAATCTGATCCTAGACAAGTTAGTAAACCAATTAGAAGTTTTAAACTCGGTCCTTGTGGGATGATATTCCCGTATTTACTCATTGGTGCAACTCTGCTGGAAATTCTGTTGTTTTGGCATATGCCAAGTGTGACTGGCATACGCCAGATTTGGCCATCCAAGACCTAAAAATCCCATGCCAGGAAAGTTGGCGTACTCTAACTCAACTGATTCGTTAAACCTAGCGCACGCCAGGTAGAGTTGGCGTACGCCAGGTTGTCAAGATAGACGACCTGTCGTTCCTTTAATAAGAAACTAGCAGGGTACTTAGTGTCTATATAGGTACGAGATACAAATTCGAAGGTTTTTACCCTTGGAAAAATAAATTGTGAACCTAAATTTCTTGGCAAGAATTTTCGGATAAGTTTTTCGCAAGGCTTGACCTTTGTGTCTTGTAAATGCAATAACTTTTTTGTCTTAAGTCGAAAATAAGCAAACTCAGTGGCATTGGAAAGAAGACATTCAATTCCACCGTGGCTTGGTTCTACAAATTTTGAATCTAAGGTGGCCAAAAAATTAAAATCCGCGAGTGGCAGTAGCTAAAAAAGTTTCCGATGAGTTTGCACGGAAATTTCTAGTTGACAAAAGTTCCTAAATCAAGTTCGTAAGCTAAGCTTTAGCTTCGAAACTCAATCCTCGGTAACGGCACCAATTGATGATAGTGGTCTTCGGTGTCATGAAATACCTCCAACCACCATCGCAATATAGTTTTATGAAGTAGGATTGTCGATCCCACGAGGATTAAGTGAACGCCTTACTCGGCTTACTTACTATGTTTTAGGAACTTGTTGGTTTTGGTTTGGTTTAGTGACAACTAACAAGCTAACATGCACAAAACAACAACACATGAACAACAACAACACAAATACAAAGACAAGCAAATTAAACTAAAGTGAGCAAGATACTATCGAGCACCAAAACTAGCTAAATGATTCGAGGGGTTTTTAAGTTCGTATCATGGTCCGAGTGTTTTAAGGCAACTAATCTATGTTCTTACACTAGATTAGTCTAAGTTAATACTTAGCTAGGACCAAGTGAACAAGATGTGCCTCGCAATCATCAAGACACAAAATCCTAGCTAAACATCAACTATAATTGTCACCCTTTAGGACAACCAATTACCAAGAAAATTCTCATCTTACAAGGCAACGGATCAACTAGTTAATTATTCAATCTAATCTTTCTCCTCTTGGAGATCAAGACTCAATTATTTTCATAGTTGTAGGTGGCCAATCTAGTCTAAGCACTAAGTTTTTAACATGTACATGGTCCTTATCATTTTTACCACCTTAAACCATTAACTTTGATTAGGATTTCAAGGCATCAAACTCACAAATTAAACTACTCACACATATTTATTATATAAACAAGCAAGAACATGAATATATTACATGAACAAAAGCAAGAGGAAAGCAAGAAGTAAAGAGTAAGAAAGAGTTACAAAGTCTAAGCCTAAGCTTGGTTTATGCCTTTGGTTTTTCTCCTTTCTTCCTTCTCCTTTTTCTTCTTCTTTTTCTTCTTCATTTGCTCTCGGCTACCACTCTCCTCTCTTGCTCTTTCTTTTTCTTTTTTTGGTCCATGGGTTTGTTGGGAGTTGGCTGCCTCCTCTTGCCTTAGCTAATGGAAATTATTAAATTCTAACTTAATCTAATATCCTAACTACTAATCTAACTTGGTCTCCAACTTTCATCCAAAGTCCACATAAGTTAAGGTAAGTTGGCAAGATGTTTCCCACTTAATTTTTGGCAAGATGCGTGACTTAAATGACTGGCATGATCATACTTGGCGCCCTCCATTGAAGAAATGGCACCCTCCATACATAAGGTGGCAATTTGGTGCACTCCAACCCATTTTTGGTGCCCTCTATGCTCACTGTTGCATTGATGTCTTTCTTTCTTTCAATTTGGACCATTTAGACTCCGAACAGGAAGATGCCCCTTCGGTAGATTGTAGCTGAAGATATCTTCTTTCAAATATCGCTAACGGCACCTCAATCTGACTTTTTATGAGGAAGTTATGATTTTTGAAGTCAGAAGAGGTCAAGGCTGGTGTAGGCATATGGCGCCCTCCATGGCATCTTTGGCGCCCTCCATGGCAAGCCACGGATTTTTTTAGTGGATCAAGCTCAATGGAGTTAGAAAACTCCATGGGCTTTCTTTTTCTTCATATTGGTTGCCCTCCTTGCATTGGTTTGTCAAAACCATTTTGCTCGCAACCTCGTGGTCTTCCTCGTGCCTTCATAGTCTTGCCTATGCATTCGTAGTCTTGCTTGTGCATTCATCAAATATTGTCCACGAAGCTCCTAAAAATAAAGAAAAGTTAGTAAAAACATAAGATCATGTGAAAAGAACAAAATATACAATTTACAAGATTTATACAAAGAAAACACATTTAAACAATTAATTACAAAGCTAAAACTACACTAAAATGTACACGAATAATGAGTGTTTTTGACACTCATCATCAATGACCATTGCAAAGGTGCTAAATGGGATATCGTGGCGTAGGCAATCAATGGTGTAGAGCTAAGATCGAAAGACTTTAGACTCTTCCCATTGACCACTAATAGTCAAAGTCATAAAGCGATGGAGGATGCCTAAATATGGTTCTCTAATCAGCGTATTAGGCACCCTCCCCAACTCATATCTCTCAAAGCCGGTAATCTCTTGCCATGCCCGATGGGCCTAACTAGCGGGTGTAAAGTCTAAAGTACCTGGTCCAGCTTTAAGGCTAAACAGTTCATTAAACTCACTCTCATCCATGCTAAAATTAGTATCAAATACACATGCAGTAAATGATCGTCTGTCAGCCATAACTTGCAACATGCAATAGAACTCTAAAACAATCTCTTGCCTAGCCATTATCTCTCTAGTCTCAAAGCATCTCTACCCTATCTTCTTAAAAGCTGACCACAACTATCTAGCTACCCCTAATTTCTGCATGTCATCCCAATCAATTGTAAAATGACTAAGAGCATTAAGTTGTGAGAATCTTTGATACCTCTCTCCCTCCCAATCATGGAAGATTGCGAAGGAAGCATTGTAGTAGTCGCAGATGTCTGGGAGTGGAGAACTTGGTGGTGAAGGCAAAAAGTTCCTCGCACGCTTTCTCCGGGCTCTACAACAAATCAAGCTAGATCCTACATCATCTGCCATTGAGGAATGTGTTTTCGGACTTGGGTATTATGGGTAAATGGTTTGGGAGGGTTGGACTTGTGAAAATCAAAAGTTTCGGATGGCGAAAATTTTCATAATTTGAAAAGTTATAAAAAATGGCGCACACCCAAGACTTTTATAAACTATTCTGCCCTAAACTAGCGTACACCAGGTCTATTGGCATGCGCCAACTCCTCCTATTTTCCAATACTAGCGCACGCTAGTGGCATAGGTGTGCGCCAATTTTTCCAGATTCATATGACATGGCGTACGCCATATCTGTTGGCGTGCGCCAACTATGTACGAACCACAAAAACTACTTACATAAGATATCGACACTAAAACTAATATAACAAACATAAGAAATAAAACATGCTAACTAATTTTTTTGGCTTTTATATACGCTGCATTCCTGGACAGCTTGAAAACCAGACGCCCCATCTGCATGGGTCACAGGTGCAACTTTGACTTTCACAATTCACACAACTCACAAATAGAATACCATAACGAACTACCTTTTTGTGCAAATTTTCGGCTCTAAGCCTAATGGGGTCACAATATAGTAGCACGACACGCTCAATTTGCGAGTTAGTGCTCTACAGTCTCCATCATGTTCTAACTTTCTGCACCTTAGACAAAATTCAAATCTCTTCATCCTCCTCTTATAGGTACTTTTTGATGTTCCTCTCGAGTGTCTCAATAAGTTTTCGTCACGTCGCTCAATTCTCAAAATCTCTTTCGCTTGACAGAGAACGATAAGGCAAATGTCAATCGGGATTTTCCTAGAAACTAAGACACTAACTAGATGAATATACTTAGTACAAAATATCCTGTTCTTTATTCTATACAGGTAAAAGATCCTTGCTCTATTTCAAATATTCAAGCACTGGATGGCACATAAACCGATTGCACCTCTGCATCTTGACATCGCTCCCTCCAATGTAAATTTTGCATCATTGGTCGTTGACTCTACAGACTAATCCCTTACTATCTTGCAAATCTAGTACCCCAAAAGGGAACACTTTAACAATTCGGTATGGACTGCTCTACTTGGATTTGAGCTTCTCGGGGAAGAGTCTTAGTCGCGAGTTGTAGAGAAGAACATGCTGCCCCTCATTGAAATCTTTCTTGATGATATGGGCATCATGTCTTCTCTTGGTCCTCTCCTTATAGAGCCTTGAGCTCACGAATGGCAAGTTATGCATTTCCTCCAACTCTTTAAGTTAAAGAATTCTACGCACCTCGGCCTTTTTATAATTGTAATTAAGGGTCTTGATGACCCAAAATGCATGATGCTCAAGCTCCATTAGAAGATGGCATGCTTTGCTATAAACAAGCATGTAAGGCGACATTCCTATTAGTGTTCTGAATGCCGTTCGATAAGCCCATAGGGTATCATCAAGCTTGTTCGACCAATCCTTCCTTGCTGTTGCGACCGTCTTTTCCAAGATTTTCTTGGGCTCTCAGTTTGAAAGCTCAACTTGTCTGCTAGTTTATTGATGATAAGATGTTGCTACCTTGTGCATTACATCATATCTCTTTAGCAGGACTTCAAATTGCTTGTTGTAGAAATGTGACACACCATTGCTAATTATCGCTCGTGGCACTCCAAATCTCAAGAAGAGCTTCTTAAAAAATTGGATAACTACTCTAGCATCATTTGTAGGTGACACCAAAACTTTTACCCACTTTGAAATATAGTCTACTCCTACCAAGATATACTTGTTTCCATATGATGTTGGGAAAGGTCCCATGAAGTCCAGTCCCCAAATGTCAAAGAGCTTAATCTCTAAAATTCCAGATAACGGCATCTCATTCCTCTTTGAGATATTTCTCGTTCTTTGGCAGTGGTCACACTGCTCAACAAAACTACGTGCATCCTTGAAGATGAAAGGCTAATAGAAACTATATTCGAAGACTCGGGATGCGGTTCTTGTAGCTCCATAATGACCTGAGTAAGATATGTTATGACATTGCTCTAAAATGTTTGTTACTTCCCAACTAGCAATGCAACGTCAAAGAACCCCATCACTACATCTCTTAAAAAGGTACAGATTATCCCATACATACATCTGAACACCCCGTAGAAATTTCTTCCTTTGGGGATAGCTCAGTTCTATAGGAATAATTCCTCCAACTAAAAAGTTGGCATAATCTGCATACCAGGGAGCTTCTACTCTACTTATCGCCATCAGAGTTTTATCCAGAAACTCTTCTTGAATACTCCCTTCAATCTCCATCCCATCGCTTTTCTCTAGTCTAGAGAGATGATCAGCAACAATATTTTCTGCTCCTTTTTTGTCCTTAATAGACAAGTCAAATTCTTGGAGTAACAAAATCCAGTGCATCAAGCAAGGTTTTGTATCTTGCTTTGAGAAAAGATATCTCAAAGCTGTATGATCAGTGTAAATTATCACTTTCGAACTAAGCAAGTACGGCCTGAATTTATCACACGCGTAAACAACTACAAGCATCTCTTTCTCTGTGGTTGTATAATTGAGTTGAGCTCCTGCCAATACTCTACTAGCATAGTAAATGACATGAAGCTTTCCCTCTTTCTTTTGTCCAAGCACACATCCTAGAGCAAGATCACTCGTGTCACACATCAATTTGAATGGAAGCTTCTAGTCCAATGATGAAATCACGGGAGCTTTGATAAGAGCTTTCTTGAGAGCATCAAATGCCTTAAGACAGTGCTCATCAAAGTTGAAGGACACATCCTTAACCAGCAAATTTATTAGAGGCTTAGCAATTAGAGAGAAGTACTTGATGAATCTTCTGTAAAATCTGGCATGACCCAGAAATGCTGTAACTCCTTTAACTATTATTGGTGCATCCATTTTCTTTATCGCCTTTGTCTTAGTTCTATCAACTTCCATTCCCACTTTAGAAATCTTGTGCCCAAGGATTATTCCTTCGTCTACCATAAAATGGCACTTTTCTCAGTTGAGCACGAGATTCTTTTCCTCACATCTCTCCAATACTTTGTCTAGAATGTCAAGACAATGATCAAATAAGTCTCTGAACATAGAGAAGTCATCCATGAAGATTTTCATAATCTTCTCATTTATCTCCCAAAAGATAGACTCCATGCAATGTTGAAACATTGTTGGGGTATAACTTAATCCAAAAGGCATTTTACTGTATACAAAAATATTAAAGAGACAGGTGAAAGATGTCTTCTCTTGATCTCTGGGGTATATTGCAATTTGGTTGTACCCATAGTACCCGTCCAAAAAGCAATAATAAGAATACCCTCCTTTCCAACATTTGATTAATGAATGGAAGTGAGAAATGATCTTTTTGTGTGGCATCATTTAATTTATGATAATCGATACACACTCTCTATCCGGTCATAGTTCTTATTGGAATGAGTTCCCCTTCCTTGTTGATAACATCAGTCATTCCGCTTTTCTTGGAAATACAATAGATAGGGCTAACCCACTCACTATCCAAGATCGGATAGATAATTCTGGCTTCGAGGAGTTTTATCACTTCCTTCTTAATGACCTTCTTCATGTTAGGATTAAGTCTCCTTTATCGATCTACTCTCGGCCTCGCTCCATCTTCCATGTGAATATGGTGCATCACAATTTCTGGGCTTATTCTCTTAATATCAGATATTTGCCAAGCAATAGCCTTAATCCATTTGTTAACAACTGTGAGCACTTTCTCCTCTTCTTCCTTAGTGAGCTTTCGATATAATAATCAATAATCTCCCTCCCTCTATTAAGAAAGCATATCTCAGATGCGATGGTAGCTCTTTCAGTTCTAAGGAAGGAGCTTTTATAATTGAGAGTGGAGTCCGATATTTCAAATGAATTTTAAGCTCCTCAAGTAAACATTTCTTATCAATTTCCTCTTTAATTTCTTCCACAATATCCTCCTCTTCTATCTCTAGTTCTTTATCCTCAATTCTAGAGATATTTTCGTTGTAGAACTCCAGGATACACTCATCAACAATATCAATTTTCATGCACATCCCTTCATCAAGAGGATGGCGCATAACACTTGTCATGTTAAACTCTACTTTCTCGTCTCCAATTGTGAGCACCAATTTACCATTATGCACATCTACCAATGCATGTGCTGTATTAAGGAATGGTTTATTGTAAATCAGTAGACAGTTCTTGTCCTCAGAGAAATCCAGAACCACAAAGTCAACTGGGAAGATGAACTTGTCAATCTTCACCAGGACATCCTCAACCACACCGTATGGCTTCTCAATAGTTTTGTCTGCCAACTGGAGTAGTATTAAAATTGGCTTAACTTCACACAAACCAAGCTTTTGAAATGTAGACAAAGGCATCAAGTTGACACTTATGCCTAAATCACACAGATATTTTGGAAACTTGGTTCACCAATGAAACAGGGAATTGTAATACTCCTTAGATCTTTTAGCTTTATCAGAAGATTCTTTGAGATTAGAGAGCTATAGTCAACCGTAAGAGTGATTGTCTCTCCTTCTTCCCACTTTCTCTTCTTAGTGATGAGTTCTTTTAGAAACTTAGCATAGTGTGGAACTTGATCTAGCATCTCTAGGAAAGAGACACTAATTTGAATGTTCTTCATTTTCTCCATAAAACGAAGAAATTTCTCATCCATCCCCGACTTTCTCTTTACCCTCTGAGAATAAGAAGAAATGGGGATCATTAATGGTGGTGGTACGTAAACTTCTTCTTGCGAGACATTATCATTTTGAACTTCTTCCTCCTTATCTTTTTCTGGACTCACCACATCACTCTCCTTAGCCTTTTCTTTAACTTTTTGAGAAGCTAATTCCTTGCCACTTCTCAAGGAAATTCCATTAACTTGGCCTCGAGGATTTGCTTTAGTAGAACTTGGGAGAGAGCTATATGCTCTTTGTGCATTTGTCTTTGCAATTTTCCCAAGTTGTACTTCTATGTTACGTATGGTAGTCGCTTGCCCTTTTAGAAATTATTCCAAATTATTATGTCTTGCTTCCTAGGCCACTAATGCCTTCAAGATTTGACTTTAGTTGTTGGATGATTCTCCAGTTTGTTGGATGAATTTCTCAACCTTATCAAATCTCTCCTCACGGGCTACCATTCTTTCTCCCAAGAACCTACGTGGTTGAAAACTAGGTGGTGGTCCTTGTTGTGAGACACGTAAAGGAAATCCTTCATCAAGAACGATTGCCATACTGTCATTATTGTTTCTCTCTTTCCATGAGAAGTTAGGGTGGTTTCTCTATCTAGGATTGTATGTAGAGGAATATGGATTATTTTCTATTTGGTTTCCTCCTTGTCCTTGACCACTAACAAAGTTGACATGCTCTGTAGGTTGGTTTATCATCATATATTGACTAATCTCGTGGCCAGTGTTGCCACAGACTTCGCAATGCTGTTGCAAAGCAATATCATCAACTTTGTTTAGAGTCAAATTGCACAATTACTTTGCCATCACGTCTAATTGCACTTGAAACGACAAGGAAGCATCAAGTTCAATTATTCCTCTTTTCTCACTTCGCTCAGTTACTTCCCTTAACTCTCTAATGGGTTGTTTTTTTCTCTTATTCGTGATTATCCTATTTGTTGCTACCAGCTCTTCCAGAATATGGTGGGCTTCACCCCTTTCCTTTCTCAGCAAATTTCCATTGGAAGTTGAATCAACAGTTCCCATTGTTGTTGGCGATGGGCTAAAATAAAAAGTCTTAAGAAGAGACTCCTCAGACAAACCATGGTGCGGGTATTTTTGTTGCAATTCCTTAAATCTCTCCTAAGTTTCACTCAAAGACTCTCCTTCATATTGTTCGAAGTTGGTGATCTCCTTAACGAGTTTGTTAGTCTTTGAGTAGGGGAAATATTTGTCAAGGAAAGTATTTGCCAATTGCTCCCATGTGGTTATTAGAGTTCCCTTAAGTTGCTTATACCGAAGTTTAGCATCATCAAACGCTCCAGAATACTTAAAATTATCAGCTAATTCCATGAAGTTCCTCAGATGTTCATTGGGATCTTTATTAGGCAAACCATAGAACTGACCCGAAGCTTGAAGCATATGAATCACGGCCGGCTTAATTTCAAAGTGATTAGCTTTAACAGTTGGCCATTGGATTCCAGTTAACGCTCCTTCGTATGTTGGTCTCCCATAGTACATTAGAGAAGATCGAGGACTAGGTACTTTGTACCCTTGACCTTCCTACCATTGGTCCATTCTTGCTTTCTCTCTTCTCTCCTTCTGTAATGACCTTTCTAACCACATTATTTCCTCTTCAATCTCCAACGGAGAAATATTGGTAGAACGGGTTAAGGGCATGCATGTAACTTAAGCAAGACTAGTCACTGTGTCAAAAAGTAAACCAAAAATAAAATTAAACATAAAAATATACTAATCCGAGTTCGTAAACCAAATTGAGAGTCTATATTCTCAATCCCTGGCATTGGCACTAATTTATAATTCACTTCTATGAACGTTCTACCGTAATTCTACTTAATAATATATGATCGGTCATTTATCCGGTCTTCCTAGCGTACGCTAGACAAAGTTGGCGTGCGCTAACCTTCGACCTGCCCAAAGCTCTGGCACACGCTAATAGCACCTAGCGCAAGCTAAAAACTCTCGGATGAACAAACCTGGCGTGAGCTAATTGTGGTTGGCGTGTGCTAATTATCAGCAAAATTGCAGCAAATTGTAATAAGAGTAAGTAGGATTGTCGTACCACAGGAATTGAGTTTTTAGACCTACTCTAAGGTTAACAAACTATTCTATGATAAGATTATAAAGTTTGGTTTGTTGTTTGCATAATCTAAAGTCTAAAACACAAAGATCATAACTTAAGCTATTGGTTTACTAGGTACTAACTTACTAAGAGTAACAACTTATGCTACTATAATGAGTGAGGTAGCTAAACCAGTGATATAACTATAACATTTAGAGGGTTTTTAGTGTATGTGAAGTGGTCCGAGTGAATCTAAGGCAACTCATGCACACTTTCATGCAATAAGAGCCTAAATTACTACTTAACTAGGCTTAGACGGTTAGATATGTTCTTTCGACCCCACCAACCAATTAATCTACCTAAGCACTAACTATATGCTCCACTCCAAGGACAATCAGTAGGTCACCAAGAAGATTTCTCTCCAAACAAGAGTACTCATCACAAAACCAACCTATCCATCAATTCTATCTCCTTTCGGTCTCAAGTTTTGACTAGCTACTAAGGCTTGGTGATCAAGCAAGTCTAAGCAATAGTATCAAGCATGTTGATAAGAACATAAACATAAACATGAACATACACACCTCACAACTGTGGCTATATCAAAGGTAACAAGGCACCAAACTCATTTAACTACTCACACATACTATTAATCAACATCATAAGCATAAACATAGACAAAGAGTAAAAAGGAAAGGAGACTTATCAAGACTCCAAGCTCCCCCTCTTCAAGTCCACGTTCTTTAGCCAGAAATAATATTACTAAGTGAAATATGTACTATCTAATATATGTAATATGTATATCTTACAAACAAGGGCAAAAAGCCTTATATATTATATCTAATTTAAGTAAAGATAAGTTTTATACTAAACTAACAAAATATCTAGGCTAAACCGACTTCAATGCCTGAGAAACTAAAGTTGCAATCATCACAAGCATTAAATGTGGTGTGTGCTTTATCCCTCTCTGAGTTGAAGATCAAATTAACCTACTTGGAGCTTCTGTCAGTCTGTCCTAGCATGTGCTAGCTTCCCTTGGCGTGCTCCAGGTCTTCGCGATTTCCATCTTCGAGTGCATCTGGTCATCCGAGTAATGGCCGTCCGAGTAATGGCTATTTGTCATGAGCCATTTGAGATTAGTATGTGCCAGATAGCCGTGCATTTTATTCCTTGGCTTTGCATCTTCCCTCTTGTCCTTGGCTTTACGTGTCCGCTCGATCGTCCTCTACTTCTCCTCGAATAGGCTCCTAAAAATAAGCAAACTCAACAAAAAACGATAAACTCAACATAAACACAAAATGAACGAAAACTAATACCATGACAACTAAAACGAAACTAAATCAACCTAAAACACTAAGAACAACCTACTAAAAGGACACGAATAATGAGAGTTTTTGACACTCGTCAACTACATAGTACGGTATATCCTTCGGATTCCTACCTAAGTATTGCATACATAACTCCTCCCACTCTCTAGGTATCTTCTGTCTAGTCAGTGGAAGGCCATCAATAGGAAGTTCGTACAATATTGATAAGTCTTGAAGCATAATGGTCATCTCCCTAGCCAGCATGTGAAAGGTATGCGTTTCTAGCTGCCAACACTCTACCAGTGCTATAATCAGAGCTGGTTCGATCACAATGTGACTGATGCGTTAAACATAAAAAATAGCATCCTGCATATACCCCAAGAATGCCATGTGCTCTACCGGTTTTTGCTTCCATCGGTGCTGATAAATCTTGAATACATCATTCACATCAAACTCATCACCGCCACCGGATATCTCTATATTCCAAATGGGTTGTGATCGATGCACTTCTTTCCGCTTTAATAAAGTCATATCTTAAGGACCACCATCGCCAAATATATCTTCGTACTGCTGTAAAGACATGTCTAAACATGTATTCGTTCAACCGAATGTTCAATTATTGTTCAAAATAAATTTACAGATTATTCAACAAAACCATACTAATTAACATGTTTAACTATACGCATGTTCACCTAAACCACAAACAACTTAATTAATAACTAATTATTCAACAAGATCATAATAAATAATTAATTAATCATAGTAATCATAGTAATCAACCAATTTCAACACATTTCAACCAATTTCAACATTATCAACAAAATCATAATTCAACAAATTTTTCGGGACATAAATTTCAACATAATCAACATATTCGACAAAATTTAACATAATCAACATATTCGACAAAATTCAACATAATACACCTTAACCAACTTAATTCAACATAATTCTATATAATACAACATAATTCAACATATTTCAATCTAATTCAACCAAATTAACCCTAATCAACATAATTAACCTTAATCAACATAATTAACATCTAATTATTCACCAAAACCATGAAATTAAACTTACCTAACTGTACAAGGTGTCGTGTCGGGTCGAGGACGGGGTGGGTCTACCTCGAGACGGACCGAGAGGATTGTGGATTGGTCGGGCCGAGCTAGCCCTAGTTCGCCTGAGCTAGGCCAACCTAGGGCGAGCCAGGGGGGTGGGAGGGGGTTGCGGGGAGAGGGAGAGGGCGAGGGAGGTCGGAGGTGGGCGAGGGAAGGAGGAGGAAGTCGGGTTTGCTTTTTGGCTCAAATGGGTGGCTCTGGTTCGGGGTTGGGGTTTATAATCCCGTAAACCAGATTAGGGATTTTTATCCTGTCATCCGGTCCAGAAAATGGAATAAAAACCCGTAATCTGGTTGGACCAGATTAAACATCCGTTTACCAGATTACGGAAATATTTTTCGTTTCCTAGTTCGGCCGAAAAAAAATTTCGTAATCCGGTTGGTCCGGAATAAATTTCCGTAATCTGGAAAGAGGAAATCGACGTGGACACCAACTTGATAATTTTTGTTTCTTGGGTACCGTTTTGGAAATTAATGATGAATAGTAACCCCAAATATATAAAAAAACCCGCAGTAGTAGATAAAGTCGAAAAGCCACCTAGGGGTTATTAACCCCAAACCGCTTCATTTCCAATACAAACCCCAACAACCCGCTTCAAGGAGCAAAAATACCACGAACTTCTCTAAAGGTTCAATCTTTTTCTCTTCCAAGTTTTGTTGCTTTGTTAGTTTTGTTGCCATTTTTTTGAGTTTTCTTTCTGGGTGTCGAATTAGGGTTTCCAGCCGTCGAGTGTTAGATTTTTTCTCGGTTTTGGACTATGTTTTTGTTGATATAAATGATCGGTTTTTGCTCTTTGTTTGGTGTAAAACCCGGGATGTGTGATTGTAGTATTAACATCTCTTTGAAGGTATATTGTATTTGGCTTTAGGTGGTCGGTAGTTGCGTTGCTTGTTTAAAATGGGTCTTCTTGTTAGATGGCGCGTCGGCGTTTTTGGGCTGGAAATTCCTGGGAATGATGCTGGTTGAGTAAAATAGAAGACTGGATGATGTGATTTTTTGGTTTGTTTCTGTTTGTCGGGTTTGCTAGGTTGCTACTTCAGGTTAACCACAAGTTTGGTAGATGGTTTTAAAGAGGGAGGGGGACCTATAGATGGTATGATAATGAAATGAGAGACGAGTTTTGCGTTGTTTGAAGGACGAGAATTGGCAAGTATGTCATGCAGCCCTGAAAAGACTGAAATTTAGTGGACTTGCTGAACTGAACTTTATTATGCAGCCTTATTTCATGTTTGCGTAATTTTTTTTACGGCTTTTTGTGTCATATCTATGGCCTTTTTCTTGTCAAATGTTATGACTAGTCTAGTGGCTTATTGATGTACATAATGTCCTTCAATTCTTCCGTGGTGCCAAACTGCTATCTGTAAGGAGCTTATAGTTCTTTTTCTGATAGTCATTGACTTTTGATTGTGCAGATGAACCGGGAGAAACTCATGAAGATGGCCGGTGCTGTTCGCACAGGCGGAAAGGGGAGTGTGAGAAGGTGTTGAAAAGCTGTTGGCCTGTTGCACATTTGAATACTATAGGTGTCACTAGAATGGATGCCTAGGCCTATCCATATTAGTTCAATTGTATTGGTTTAATTGCTAGAAGCTAAATGATGTAGCAGGTGTTTGATCCATTATGCTTGGTGGTTTAATGTTCTCCTTGGACTTTCGAGAAGGAGAGAGCATACTGCTGATTTTAAAATTTGTTGAGTTTGCTTCATTATATGTCCTGTCTGCTTATATGGCTAGTTGATCTTGAGTAGTTAGTGACTTTGTGCCCCGTGTTTGATTTTGGATGCATTTGATTTTGGCATAAATCAGAGACTTGGCTTTCTTTGTTGAAGCCTCTAATTTATCAGCTGCATGAATATATTTACTGCTTTCACTCTTGATTTATCCATTTTCTGCATAAACTGTGCAGCCATGTTGGTTTTCCCTCTATGCCTCAATGATTTGTTTATTGTGAAATTTTAGATTCATTTTCTTGAGATTCTTGATTATTTATTACAGAAAGAAGAAGGCAGTTCACAAGACTACCACTACCGATGATAAAAGGCTTCAGAGCACGTTGAAGAGAATTGGAGTAAATGGTATCCCAGCGATCGAGGAGGTTAACATATTCAAGGACGACATTGTCATCCAGTTCATAAACCCCAAAGGTTTGGCCCCTTCTTAATATATCGGACAAGACTCACTAATGTCAACATCTGTTCTTGCTACTTATTTTCTTTTTGAACATGTCAGTTCAAGCTTCTATTGCTGCTAACACATGGGTTGTCAGTGGATCTCCTCAAACCAAGAGTATGTTTCAAAACACTTAGTGTTACCGCCTTGCTATTGGAACCTTTTATTTGTTTCGTGTATTCTAACGTATTGTCTTCCATTTTCGCCCTACAGAGTTGCAAGATATCCTGCCTCATGTTCTTGGCCAATTGGGTAATTCCCTTTTCCTATTGTTTCTTGGTGAAGTTGTTAACTACCCTCTTGAGGTGGGCACAATTTTTGTTGTTATAAACTGATTTTGGTTGCTTGTTATTGGATGTGCAGGACCGGATAACTTGGACAATCTGAAGAAGTTGGCAGAGCAGATCCAGAAGCAGGCTCCCGATGCAGCAGAAGCTGCTGCTGCGACACAAGAAGAGGACGATGACGAGGTTCCTGAACTTGTACCAGGGGAGACCTTTGAAGCTGCGGCTGAGGAGGTTCATGCTGCTTCCTAAGCTAGCTAATATTATAATCATGGTGTCTGATGCTACCGATGTTTTGCCTGTTTCTCTACCTATCTATTTATGTTCTACACGACATCCTCGGTGAGTCCGATGGTTTTGAGTTGCAGTTTGGAGTGCATCTATACCTGAGAATTCCGTTGTCTGTTTTTTTTTCCACGCTAGTTTAGTTTATGCTTGATTATGACCATGAATATCGTACGACTTAATGGCCCAAGCATGAACAATCTTCAATTTGATCCGTTTTCATTGTTGTTTCGATTTGAGCAAGAAATAACGTTCACCCTTGAGCTTAGAGATGGAAACTCTCCTTCCATTAGACATCTATTTCGAACTGGCAGAGTTTACACATTGTTGCGGATTATTTTGAGGCATTCTTTTAGGAGAGCAGTCGATGTTGCAGCTTTCTGGCAACATCCGAATCAAATAGTACATAGAATTTGTGGTTGAAAAGGAGAAAATGTAATTGAACGTTGGCCCACATGAGAAATTAAATTGCTCGTGGTAGCATATTGCTAAAGATAATAGAGGACTGAGGGTAGCAAAAATATTTGGGTGGGATTTCTTACTTGCAAAATACCGAGGCGGAGAAGTAAGTTTGGGAAAAGGGAAAATCGCAGCGTAGCCTCATGATTGTCCATGACTTCAGGGCTAGCAAAGGATCCTCCTCCGACAATTAGGCAACTAACGTTTGCTGTTAATGAAGCATTGCATGTAATATAAGGAATATACCCACAAAAATTAGCATTGACGTTTGACCATATTAGATTATTTGGATGAGCCAGCTCTCTTCCTTTATCTACAAATAAAGTAAGGTCAACCAAAGGTTTTGTTCAATATTTGACCGTTTCCACCGAGTCTGAAAATTTCTACTTAAAAGGGTAAATATGAGTTCCACGTCCGTAGTACTAGTAATTTTGATGGCTCTGTTACTCTGTATAGCTGTATCAACCTTAGGGTTTCAATTTTTTGATGTTGCGAGTTTCTTCTTCCTAGATTTTAATAAAGTTAGTGGTCACAATTTAAAAGATTTTGAGTCATATAAGAGTAATAGTAATAGTAGTCATCATAATAATGAACTAACAAGCCATTTATTTACGATCTATTTAATTTTCATATTTATTTATATATAGGGGCAGGGCTATTAAAAAAGTTTCACGTTGAAGCGGGATACAGGGGCGGAGGGAGGTGGTGGGGTGTGGGGTAATCATCTTCACTTAATTTTTTTCTTTGATAATTATGTATATTTTTTTAATGTATGCCTATGTTAAAATTATAAATTCACCCTAATAAAAAATTAATTAATGTACAAACTGAAATAAAATAATTAAAAAATTAGATTTTTTTTTATGTTACCCTGATTTTCTAAGTCCGCCCTTGGCAGAATAAGACATTTAAAGGTCAAGTCGAATTTATTGTTAAAGAGTGATCATACATGATTGTTTCCCGTTCTAAGAGAATAAGATTCCACGGTGCACGAATGATGTAACTTGGAACATATAACGGAGAGACTTTTCACCCCTCAAAGCAAGGCACGAGTGCTCATCACTTGACCCGAATTATCCCCTGCCAAAGTGGTCGCTCACTTTCCAACAAATTGAAGCAACACATCCAACCCTAATGAATCTATATGATTCCCTTAGCATTCCCTTATAAATAATGTCCTGCAACTTCAGTTTTTACCAGTCAAAAACCCACAAGTTCCCCTAACTGCTGGGGCATCTTAGACCAAGATGGTTAAAACAATACCAAACATTGTTTTCCTGACCGTGTTTGTTCTGCTCTTTTCCACTTACGTTGCCTTGGTCGTTGGCCAAGGTAACGGAAACAGTGGAAATGGCAACAACAACGGAAATGGAAATGGCAACAACAACAACAACGGCAATAATGGAAATAGCAATAACGGCAACGGAAGCCAGGACGACTTCGTGGACTTGGGTTCCGAGGGGACATCGAAACAAGAGAAAGGTCTTTGCAAGGTGAAGGGAAAGAAATGCAGTAACACGGTACTGAAATGCCCCGCAGAGTGCCCAGAGAAGAAGCCTAAGAATAACAAGAAGAAGAAAGGATGCCACATTGATTGTAGAAACAAGTGCGAGGCTACCTGCAAGTGTAAGTCATTACTAATTCTGTGAGTGCAATTGTTTTTAATGATTTTTCTTGTATTTTTACTGGCTTCTTAAGTTTTTGTTGTTGTTTAAATATAATAAAAAAAGAGGGTCTTTATTATTTTGAATGTCTTAAACAACTGCCCCAATGACAATATGGATTTTTATACGTTTCTCATTCCAACCATTTAGACTATCAGTCTCGGATCATGAGTTTTTTTTAATAAAGTTTATAATTTTTAATGACTTCTAATCTATTTTTTTTTTAACAAACAAGTTTGTTGGGCAATTTTGTCTTATCAGCGAGTCCAACAAAAATTAAACACATGATTCAACCGGTTGAAGATTTAGTCAATAATACCACGATTAGCCGTTCTTAATCCGGGTATAAACTGAGACTAATACTATTCCAGGGTCCAATTGGTCAGACCGTGGTTTTTTTAAAAGCATTGAGTCTTGTAAGTTTAACATGTTTTTTGTTCATTGACACAGGGAGGAAGCCGAACTGTGACGGATACGGAGCCTTGTGCTACGATCCGCGCTTCGTTGGTGGAGATGGTGTGATGTTCTACTTCCACGGTGCAACGGGAGGCAACTTCGCCCTAGTCTCCGACGACAACCTCCACATCAACGCCCACTTCATCGGCACCCGCCCAACGGGTCGAACACGAGACTTCACCTGGGTGCAAGCCCTCGCCGTGATGTTCGACTCCGACAGCCTCGTCGTTGCAGCGAAGCGGATCACTCTTTGGGACGACCACACCGATTCTATCTCCTTGAGATGGAACGCAGAGGACGTAAACATTGACGTCCCTACGAGCGGAGTAGAAACCGAGTGGAGGACACGAAGCTCCAACGGGAGAGAGGTCGTCCTAGAAAGAACCGACGTTATCAATAGCGTGAGGTGAGCTTTTGAATCGTATCACTATTTTCATGTATTTTTAAAGTTGTTATATTTATATTTGAAGACTTTTTTGATAAATTATATGCCAAAATTAATAAATATTTGAACTTATTCTGTACTTTATAATTTGGTTTACTAAATTTATGAAATTCCACATTATCAAATAAATATTAGTAGTAAAAGCAAAAGTGTAGATCGGCCACACAACTAGTAAACCAAAAAATTGAATATTTTGGAGTCGCCTCATAGATCAGGTTAAAAATATTAAACTTTTATCTTAAATTTAACACAACTACATTCTAAAAAACTTTAACTTTTGTTTTTTAACTCTTACAGGGTCAAGATAAGTGGGCTAGTAGAAATGGACATAAGTGTGAAGCCCATTGGGAAAAAGGAGAACGAGGTGCACAAGTACATGTTACCCGAGGACGATGCTTTTGCCCATTTGGAGACACAGTTCAGGTTCACCGGACTCACCGATAAAGTGGAGGGAGTGCTCGGAAAGACGTACCGGCCGGACTACGTGAGCCCCGTCAAGGTCGGGGTCGCCATGCCGATGATGGGCGGGGAGGACAAGTACCTGGTGGGTTCTCTCATGTCCACTTCTTGCAAGGTTTGCAGGTTCAAGGAAAGACGTGAAGAAGTTGCAGTTGTGGTTGCCTCTTCCTAGATTGGAAGTGGTATTGGGACAAGAATTAATTAAATAAAATTGTATTAATGTAATTGTTTGTGAAATTAAGGTTCATACGTGTTCTTTTGTGTGTAATAAAAGTTCAATAACGGCTAAACCAGCAATTGGCCCGTATACCATGTCACTGGTTGCAGAGTTCTTGATTAATTAGTTGTGATGAATTCGTTTTGAAACAATTAAATTATGGATTCGGTCGGATTGGGGAATGGAGATAATGCTTAAATAACTTATTATAATCACATAGTCTGCAAACAAAACAACCAAATGATAAAGATAAAATGGTTTCAAGAAATTATTGAGTTCAAATTTTACTCCGTAACTTAGTATAATAATATTCGACAGTACCTAATAGATTTAGTTTGTCATTAAAAGAGTATTTCTATATTTTGTCAATCCCATATTGGTTATGCAAGCTATGTATTTTAAAAACTCTTAAGTTTGCACTTATGGATATGATATTGACGCATTAAACTAATTACTCTTCTATATATACAACTACTCTAATAAAAAGTCAACCCGAATTACAAGTTTGTGCTTATCCCCGGAAATATGGTTTTCTTCAATAATAACAAATAATGCAGTCACCGGAGAATTGGATTTAAAGCGTGTAAACACGCTCAAATCACATGAATGATGAGGTAATTGTAAGTTAGCTAGCAAATGGCGGATCATATTTACGCTTTGTCTTTGTTATATATATGTAAAAGAAGAATTGGATCTGACTTTAAATGCAGATATCACTACCAGCGGACAATCTAACCGGAAAGTGAGTTATTATATCTTAATTGACGCTTCATGTTTGAAATGTTTAAAATACACCGTTAAATACATGTTGTTCTATACTATATTATATCGATTAATAAAAATTTTAATTGAGTATGACTTTTACAAAGTGACAAAAATATCTCAACAAGTAATATTACTGCGACTCTAACTCGAGATTAAGTTATAACAACTTAAAAACAATATAACAATTATCCCATTAGTTGATATAAACTATCGTTGGCAACATTATGTATATGATATGAGTTTTCTGCGTTTCAAAAATAATATATTGATGCGATAAATATCGGGTTAAAAATACGTGCAAGAGAACACGATCGCACAAGTAATAGAATGATAAGTAAGATCGTCTCCACAAGGACAGATGGATCAATTCTCTAAGTACCAGATTATGAATTCCTAATCTTAAGCTAAACAATTCAAGTTGAATGATTGGGTTTAAACTATGAATAAGATTGTGTTTGAATCTAGGGTTGTCAATCCTAAACCCTAACAACAATATCTAAGCAAACAAAACAAAACGAAACGGATATAATCTCGTGCTAAAGATTAAGGTCGTCAATCTCAATCCAAGAACACACAATATGAATCAATCAACCAATGAATAATCAAGCAGATGAATGAAAAGACAACTCTTGACTACGAAATATGAAAATACCGCGTTGATTGAAGATCTGAATTGTTGATTATAATCCTTGAAAGCAAAAGTAATGAAAATGGGAGAACTATGACTCTTGCGTGAAAACTGGCCAAGAATCCTCTACAATTTAAGTTTTAAGAACCTTATATAGCTCTCAAGTAAAAACCCTAAAATAGAAGAGTTCATGTTCAACAAAACAGGCAAAATAATTTCCTCTCGGGCAGCCCAGCGAGGGCTGGCCAAACCCAGCAGGCGCTGGTCCAAATTATGATTTCCACGAGCGGTCACTGGCCTCAATAAGCGGGCGCTGGTCCAAAATCTGGTTCCCACGAGCGGTCGCTGGCCTCTATGAGCGGGCGCTCAATCGCAACTCACATCTTCAAATTTAATTCCTCGTCCATGCTATCCGCCATCGCACCACACCTTGCTACCTTGCCAATCCATGCTGAACACCTACAAAACAACCAAATTCCGATAGATTTCCCACTCCTCAACATAAACACAAAATGAATTAAAACATACTATGATCTAAGATGAAATGGACTCAAAATACGAACAAACTACGCATAAAACATAGGTAGATGTGTGTCCATTTACACGCACATCATAACTCCACACTTAAAGTCTTACTTGTCCTCAAGCAAGTTGCATCAGATCTACCATTCAACGGTTCCTCCTTACTTAGAACAAATCACGGCATACTTCATCCTATCACTAATCATTCATCTCATCCAAGTGCCAAGAGTAAAGAACATGTAAGCACAATATCTTCAGCTGTTTAACCTGACTTTTGCACTATGCGGACCATACACGAGAACTGACCACTCAGTAGGATCATTTTACGCTCACTTATATTGAGTAGTCAACTACCTATCATTCGCAAATATGCTCGGAATTAAAGAATATTATACTTCCCTCTCGACACTTTCTCAAATAATGCAAGACTCGTAATCAAGAGGGACTTTGTATAGGATTGTAATGGGGCTTAAGGTAAGGGAAGGATAAATCATTGGGTAACGGCTAGACCACCCAATCCGAGGGTTACATCAAAATTCTAACTCTCGGCTATACTAAACAACTCACCCTATATCGACTAAACTCTAAACCCAATGTTCCCACATCCTAGAAGCAATTTAATCGAGATAAGTCACTCACTTTGTTGTGCCTTTAATTGAAGTTATGCACGTGCTTTTCTTTTTACTTTTCACATTTTCACATTTTAAAAAGGAACCTTTTCAATTCTTCTTCATTATTCATTTTTCTTCTCTTTTTTACTTTTTTCCTTTGTGAACTTTTCTTTTCTTTCCCAACTTCATGCACATTTGACAGCAACTTATCCTGATTTTTGACTATTGGCCTCAGTTCTATCCTTTTCAAACCCAATTGATAATCAATACCCCCGGCTATACTACAAGATGCACCCTAACAAAATTATCCCACAATCGATGACCTATTCCCTCGTACTAGACAGTTAAGGGTAGGTGGGAGATGAACATTGGCTCGTTAGGTTGTGTGCATATAATAATTCAATGAATAAGTTTAGGCTCAACAGGGTTAAACAATGGAAAATATTGGATTTTTTGGCTCGAAAACTCTAGGCTAAACATCAAAAAGGCCCTTGATATACAACTCACCCCGTACTACGAAATCATGCCAAGTGCTAATATGCTACTCTCATTGCCCGAAACATGCAAGCACCTCATGAATAAAATAGAGATGGGAGTCTCATCCTTTGGCACAAATCCTCACAAGGTCACTCATCAAGCTCTCAAGCATGGTCTACCTAGTGCGACTATGAACCTAAATAACCAAGAATGTCGTACCTATACAACTCTATTCCAGACAGCTCAAATTTGATTCCTGATTATGTAACAAGATTTGGCTGCCATTCTAAGTTCAAAGATTTAAGAGGGAGGTTCATCAGTTGCAAATGACTCAATCACATCAATGAAAACCACACGCCACACACAGAGTAGACTTGATCACATGCGTATCTTTAACTAAAGCAAACAATAGAAAACATTCCTAAAACATCACTAACATCACAAAGCACATAGCGCGCAACTCCACACTTAGAGAACACATTGTTCCCAATATGTGGAAATCCACCACTCACACGAACAAACAAATCACAACGTCATATAAAAAGAAAAACAAAGAGAAAGGAAATGAGATAGCTTGGTCATTGAGACTAGAGGAGGGGGTGGAGTTGTCTTTTTTTTGGTCTTGCTGTACTACTCCAGCAGTCATTGGTGCTGCACTTATCAGTGCTGTTCATGTCCGAACATTGTGGCACGGCTCTTCTCAACCTGTCTAACCTATAAAAATGAAATTAAAAGACATTTTTTTTCGAGGGTGACACTATATACATTCCCCTAGAAACCCACAAACTCAGGGAAACTCGGACAAGTGACACTAAATATATAATTAAAAAGTGTAGGAAAAGAGAAAGGATACTTTAGTTCTAAGTTAACGTCATTAGCTTGACGGGTGTGATCGATTACTTGGGTCTTGGGTCATTAAGTTCAGCCCATGATCCTTGTAGGTCAATATGGGGGTCCCGATATACCAGTATATGCACACCATTCACTTCAACTACAATCCTCAAATGACCTAGTAGTGGTTTACACTCTAAGTTTGGTGGTGAGATGTTGCATAGTTTCAACTTAGGCCATAGTGGATCATTTGTTTTGATGGTTTAGTTGCTCGCACCCATGATACTTGTTCCTTGATCTTTTGCTCATTCACCCCTTCTTGAATTTCTTGTATCGCTTCATGCTCATCTCCAAGAACAACCTCATCAATTTGCTCGATTACCAACTCGTCAATGACATTGAGTCGGTAATAGTCATCTTCTTTTGTGGGGTACTTAGCTGCTTCGAATACGTTGAAATCAACCTCATCATTATAGACTTTGAACTGTAGCTCCTCTTTTTTCACATCAATGTTTGTCTTTTCCGTCAATGTTTAAGTCACCTTAAGCTCTTCGTCCTCCTTATTCACTTACTTTGTTAGAGGTTTTAGTGCTGGACTTTCCATATTCTTTCCCAAATCTAGTCCACTCCGAGTCATGATAGCGTTGTAGTGCTCCTATCTGGTAGGAGGGGCTTCAGTATTGCTTGAAAGTATTCCTAGCTGTCTTGCATTCAGTTGTGCTACTAACTGGCCAATTTGTACCTCCATGTTTCTAAGTGTGGCTTTATGGCTCAGCACCTTGCTTTTGCAACTCATCTTCACTTTGGCGATCTTGATGGGATAGTACTTGATGTTGCCACTTTTGTGGATATGGCTGAAAATGTTGTTGTGGCTGAAAACCTTGAGCATTACCATCTCCCAGTATTGGTCCATATTGTTGAGGTACCTACTGACCTGCATCATTTCTCCATAAAAAATTTGGGTGGTTTCTCCAACCAGGGTTATACATAGTATAATATGGATCATTATAAGCATTACCCAAATAATTAACTGATTCAACAATCAGAGAGCAAGTATTAGTACCATATGGGCCAGTGCAGATGTCACAAATCTGAGAGGGTGGTGTAGGCTATAGGGCGAATGCAGACTGGATTACCTGTGTAAGAACTGCCACTTGTGCTTGGAGGGTTACAATCTAATCATTGTCTTGTATACTGGCAACCTTCTTCCTTTCTGATCTCTCTCCCGACTCATAATTATTCATGGTTATGGCTTGGACAATTGGATATCCAATGCTGAACCTAAGGTCGGCCAGTCTTGGGTGGGTATGTCTCCTCATGTTGTTCATCTCCTACATTATTCACTGTACTGCAAAACTCAACAAAGGAGATTAAGTGTAGTGATGAGCAGAAAAAGAAAAATAATACTTAGTCTCAAAATTGAAAATATTGTATCCAATATTAAAGATAAATTGATTCAGATCTATCCCCGGCAATGGTGCTAAAAACTTGATACGATAAATATCGGGTTAAAAATACCTGCAAGAGAACACGAACGCACAAGTAATAGAATGATAAGTAAAATCGTCTCTACAGGGATAGATGGATCAATTCTCTAAGTACCAGATTATGAATTCCTAATCTTAAGCTAAACAATTCAAGTTGAATGATTAGGTCTAAACTATGAATAAGATTGCGTTTGAATCTAGGGTTGTCAATCCTAAACCCTAACAACAATATCTAAGCAAACAAAACGAAACAAAACGGATATAATCTCGTGCTAAAGATTAAAGTCATCAATCTCAATCCAAGAACACACAATATGAATAAATCAACCAATGAATAATCAAGCAGATGAATGAAAAGACAACTCTTGACTACGAAAAATGGAAATACCGCGTTGATTGAAGATCCGAATTGTTGATTATAATCCTTGAAAGCAAAAGTAATGGAAATTGGAGAACTATGACTCTTGCATGAAAACTGGCCAAGAATCCCCTACAATTTAGGTTTTAAGAACCTTATATAGCTCTCAAGTAAAAACCCTAAAAGAGAAGAGTTCAAGTTCGACAAAACAGGCAAAATAATTTCCTCTTGGGTAGCCCAGCGGGGGCTGGCCAAACCCAGTAGGCGCTAGTCCAAATTCTGATTTCCACGAGCAGTTGCTGGCCTCAATGAGTTAGCGCTGGTCCAAAATCTAGTTCCCACGAGCGATCGCTAGCCTCAATGAAGGGGCGCTCAATCATAACTCACGTCTTCAAATTGCCTTTAACTCCTCGTCTATGCTATCCGCCATCGCACCACACCTTGCTACCTTGCCAATCCATGCCGAACACCTACAAAACAACCAAATTCTGATAGATTTCCCACTCCTCAACATAAATATAAAATGAATTAAAACATACTATGATCTAAGAAGAAATGGACTCAAAATACGAACAAACTCTGCATAAAACATAGGTAGATGTGTGTCTGTTTACACGCACATCATAACTCCACACTTAAAGTCTTACTTGTCCTCAAGCAAGTTGCATCTGAACTACCATTCAACAGTTCCTCCTTACTTAGAACAAATCACGGCATGCTTCATCCTATCACTAATCATTCGTCTCATCCAAGTGCCATGAGTAAAGACCATGTAAGCACAACATCCTCAGCTGTTTAACCTGACTTTTGCACTATGCAGACCATACACGAGAACTGACCACTCAGTTGGTAGGATCATTTTACGCTCACTTATGTTGAGTAGTCAACTACCTATCACTCGCAAATATGCTCGGGATCAAAGAATATTATACTTCGCTCTCGACACTTTCTCAAATAATGCAAGACTCTTAATCAAGAGGGACTTTGTATAGGATTGTAATGGGGCTTAAGGTAAGGGGAGGATAAATCATTAGGTAATGGCTAGACCACCCAATCCGAGGGTTACATCAAAATTCTAACTCTCGGCTATACTAAACAACTCACCATATATCGACTAAACTCTCAACCCAATGTTCCCACATCCTAGAGGCAATTTAATCGAGATAAGTCACTCACTTTGTTGTGCCTTTAACTGAAGTTATGCACGTGCTTTTCTTTTCACTTATCATATTTTCACAAGGAACCTTTTCAATTCTTCTTCATTATTCATTTTTCTTCTCTTTTTTTTCTTTTTTCATTTGTGAACTTTTCTTTTCTTTCCCAACTTCACGCACATTTGATAGCAACTTATCCTGATTTTTGACCGTTGGCCTCAATTCTACCCTTTTCAAACCCAATTGATAGTCAATACCCCCGACTATACTACAAGATGCACCCTTACAAAATTATCCCACAATCGATGTCCTATTCCCTCGGACTGGATAGTTAAGGGTAGGTGAGAGATGAACATTGGCTCGTTAGGTTGTGTGCATACAATAATTCAACGAATAAGTTTAGGCTCAACAGGGTTAAACAATGGAAAATATTAGATTTTTTGGCTCTAAAGCTCTAGGCTAAACATCAAAATAGCCCTTAATATACAACTCACCCGCACTACAAAATCATGCCAAGTGCTAATATACTACTCTCATTGCCCGAAACATGCAAGCACCTCATGAATAAAATAGAGACGGGAGTCTCATCCTTCGGCACAAATCCTCACAAGGTCACTCATCAAGCTCTCAAGCATGGTCTACTTAGTGCGACTATCAACCTAAATAACCAAGGATGTCGTACCTACACAACTCTATTCCAGATAGCTCAAATTTGATTCTTGACTATGCAACAAGATTCGGCTGCCATTCTAAGTTCAAAGATTTTAGAGGGAGGTTCATCAGTTGCAAACGACTCAATCACATCAATCAAAAACACACGCCACACAGAGCAGACTCGATCACATACGTATGTTTAACTAAAGCAAACAACAGAAAATATTCCTAAAACATCACTAACAACACAAAGCACACAGTGTGCAACTCCACACTTAGAGAACACATTGTCCCTAATATGTGGAAATCCACCACTCACACAAACAAACAAATCACAAGTTCATATAAAAAGAAAAACAAAGAGAAAGGAAATGAGATAGCTTGGTCATTGGTACTGGAGTAGGGGGTGGAGGTGTCTTTATTTTGATCTTGCTGTACTACTCCAGCAGTCATTGGTGCTGCACTTATCAGTGCTGTTCGTGTCCGAATATTGTGGCACGGCTCTTCTCAACCTGTCTAACCTATAAAAATAAAATTAAAAGACATTTTTTATAGGGTGACACTATATACATTCCCCTAGAAATCCACAAACTCAAGGAAACTCGGATAAGTGATACTAAATATATAATTAAAAAGTGTAGGGAAAGAGAAAGGATACTTTAGTTCTAAGTTAACGTCATTAGCTTGACCGGTGTGATCGATTACTTGGGTCTTGGGTCATTAAGTTCTGCCCATGATCCTTGTAGGTCAATATGGGGGTCCCGATATACCAGTATATGCTCACCATTCACTTTGACTACAATCCTCAAATGACCTAGTAGTGGTTTACACTCTAAGTCTGATGGTGGGATGTTGTATGGTTTCAACTTAGGCCATAGTGGATCATTTGGTTTTGATGGTTTAGTTGCTCGCACCCATGATACTTGTTCCTTGATCTCTTGCTCATTCACCCCTTCTTGAATTTCTTGTATCGCTTCATGCTCTTCTCTAGGAACAGCCTCGTCAATTTGCTCGATTACTAACTCGTCAATAACATTGATTCGGTAATAGTCATCTTCTATTGTGGGGTACTTAGCTGCTTCGAATACGTTGAAATCAACCTCATCATTATAGACTTTGAACCGTAGCTCTTCTTTTGTCACATTAATGTTTGTCTTTTTCGTCAATGTTTAAGTCACCTTAAGCTCTTCGTCCTCCTCATTCACTTGCTTTGTTAGAGGTTTTACTACTAGACTTTCCATATTCTTTCCCAAATCTAGCCCACTCTGAGTCATAATAGCCTTGTAGTGCTCTTATCTGGTAGGAGGGGCTTCAGTATTGCTTGAAAGTATTCCTAGCTGTCTTGCATTCAGTTGTGCTACTAACTGACCAATTTGTACCTCCAAGTTTCTAAGTGTGGCTTCATGGCTCAGCACTTGCTTTTGCAACTCATCTTTACTTTGACGATCTTGATGGGATAGCACTTGATATTGCCACTTTTGTTGATATGGCTGAAAATGTTGTTGTGGCTGAAAACCTTGAGCATTACCACCTCCCAGTATTGGTCCATATTGTTGAGGTACCTGCTGACCTGCATCATTTCTCCACGAAAAATTTAGGTGGTTTCTCCAACCAGGATTATACATAGTATAATATGGATCATTATAAGTATTACCCAAATAATTAACTGATTCAATAATGAGAGAGCAAGTATTAGTACCATGTGGGCCAGTGTAGATGTCACAAATCTGAGAGGGTGGTGTAGGCTGTAGGGCGAATGCAGACTGGATTACCTGTGTAAGAACTGCCACTTGTGCTTGGAGGGTTACAATGTAATCATTATCTTGTACACTACCAACCTTCTTCCTTTTTGATCTCACTCCCGACTCATAATTGTTCATGGTTATGGCTTTGACAGTTGGATATCCAATGCTGGACCTAAGGTCGGTTAGTCTTGGGTGGGTATGTCTCCTCATGTTGTTCATCTCCTACATTTTTCACTGTACTGCAAAACTCAACAAAGGAGATCAAGTGTAGTGATAAGCAGAAAAAGAAAAATAATACTTAGTCTCAAAATAAAAAATATTGTATCCAATATTAAAGACAAATTGATTCAGATCTGTCCCCGGCAACGGCGCCAAAAACTTGATGTGATAAATATCGGGTTAAAAATACGTGCAAGAGAATATGATCGCACAAGTAATAGAATGATAAGTAAGATCGTCTCCACAGGGATAGATGGATCAATTCTCTAAGTACCGGATTATGAATTCCTAATCTTAAGCTAAACAATTCAAGTTGAATGATTGGGTCTAAACTATGAATAAGATTGCGTTTGAATCTAGGGTTGTCAATCCTAAACCCTAACAACAATATCTAAGCAAACAAAACAAAACGAAATAGATATAATCTCGTGCTAAAGATTAAGGTCGTCAATCTCAATCCATGAACACACAATATGAATCAATCAACCAATGAATAATCAAGCAGATGAATGAAAAAACAACACTTGACTACGAAATATGAAAATACCGCGTTGATTGAAGATCCGAATTGTTGATTATAATTCTTAAAAGCAAAAGTAATGAAAATTGGAGAACTATGACTCTTGCGTGAAAACTGGCCAAGAATCCCCTACAATTTAGGTTTTAAGAACCTTATATAGCTCTTAAGTAAAAACCCTATAAGAGAAGAGTTCAAGTTCGATAAAACAGGCAAAATAATTTCCTCTCGGGCAGCCCAGCGGGCGCTGGTCCGAATTTTGATTTCCACGAGCGGTCGTTGGCCTCAATGAGCGGGCGCTGGTGCAAAATCTGGTTCCCACGAGCGGTCGTTGGCCTCAATGAGCGGGCGCTCGATCGCAACTCATGTCTTCAAATCGCCCTCAACTCCTCGTCCATGCTATCCGCCATCGCAACACACCTTGCTACCTTGCCAATCCATGCCGAACACCTACAAAACAACCAAATTCCGATAGATTTCCCACTCCTCAACATAAACACAAAATGCATTAAAACATACTATGACCTAAGACGAAATGGACTCAAAATACGAACAAACTACGCATAAAACATAGGTAGATGTGTGTCCGTTTACACGCACATCATATATTATCCTCGGTATGCGTTTAAATATAACGTTTATAAAACATACAGGACCCATTACGTGACACAATTATAGATCATAAAAATCTCACAAATTTAAGGACGTTATTAACTCGGTACTTATCGTGTTGACTTTATAAAATGAGGTCGTTCTCTTTTCATCTAAGATACGTATTCCCGCAAAAAAAAGATACGTGTTCCGATACCTCTTCCCATCATTTTTGTTATGCCAGCAACAATGATTGCAAATTTTGTCTCCTCTCTCAATTTGAATAGTCAACTGCGGATTAACTGGAATTTTGAGCTTCTTTTCTCTTGGTTTAGATTAAAAAGGTAATTTTCTATTACATCCGATCGATAATATAATATATTTGGGTACTTAGGTTCCATGCAAAATCTAGTTATTTTGGGTGTATGCATCAAGATTTGAATTAATTTTTTTTTTACTCTGACAAATTCTTATTGATATTCTAAATCGCCTTGTAGATGTTTTTGGTAAAAATCATGATATTTGCATTATAGAAAATGTTGATTAGTATGAATTCTATAATGCGGTAAGATTACCGATACAACAAAACTGTACATATAAACTTTTACAATGCAATTATATTCTCAAACTTGACCTTAAAATCACCTGAAGCTGATATACCTTTGTCAAGTTAAATAACGTCCACATCACCATGCAGATCTTACTAAAAGAAACATATTAGCCGCTATTAGCCAATAGAAACATATAATAACACTAAACTAAATTTAAAAACTACTGAACCACGTCCAAGCAGCAAAAATAACTATTTTAAAATGAAGTTTTGATATAATTAATCCAAATTCGAGTTAATAAAATCAAAACTGCAAAATTCTCCCGAGTTTTAGCGTAGTCGACTATTGATAACCATGAACTAGCTAGTCTTTTAGCTGATGGAAGATGCTCACAGATTCTATTCTTCATAAACCTGGTAGGTTATTCATGAGAGGGACAAAATTTTCCACATTGATTGGTTGCTTAAGCAGGTAGTTGAAGCTACCAGAGAAACTTGTAAATGATTCTAAGCAAATCTAAGCTAAGTTTCTCTGTCAACTTGGAATCATACGACCAGGCACAGGTTATGTCCGACTAACGATTTGAATAGACTGCCCCTAAAAAACGATTTGAATAGACCCAAAGGTCACTCTATGTAATTAATTTGGAGATACACAAAAATTTATAAAAAAAAACCATATAAGAGCTTTTTTTTTTTAATCCGTAACTTTTATCAGAAATATCTATTACATACCAATAGTGTCAAAGACTTGTAACCTAATACACAAGGCGTTGTAAATTTCTATAAATTTTAGGATTTTTAAATTCTGGTATGTGTTATCGTATTCACGATTCCACACGTTATATCAGAATATAACTAATTACATATGAGCACCCTGAGATTAGGATTACCAGAAAGAGTTGTTTCCAAACTGTCTTGTAACCCAAATAAGCAAGCAAGAAACTCACATGAATTAAGCCGAACTCAAAGCCCTCATTGCACCTAAGCACTCTCCTATATAATGCCACCTTTGTCTCTCCCTTTTTTCATCAATCCGACAGGCTAACATTGTCGTAAAATAGTCAGGAAATCAGAGAAGAGATCAGGAAATTGAGCTTCCATAGCATAAGATATGGGCACTACCACCAAGTTTGTTTATCTACCTGCTTTTCTCCTTGTACTAGTTGCATGGCAATACAGCTTTGTTCAGGGAGATGGCAATGGCCGAAAAGACGAGGCAGCTGTAACACATTACGAATACTTGGGGATGACTTCTTCGGGGAACGAGCATGTTCGATGCGAAGCGAGAGGGAAATGCACCAACCAGACACTCACTTGCCCGGATCAATGCAAGGAGAGGAAGCCTGTGCACAATAAGAAGCAGAAAGGGTGCTTCATTGACTGCAGCAGCAGATGTGAAGTCACTTGCAAGTGTAAGCCTTCTGTTTTCTGTGATATTCTGATACTGAAATAATTTAAAATTTTGGTTCTATACGTTCATATAATTTGACAGACTAATTGAGAAGTTTTAGAATTTAGAATGATCTTTTTGTATTCTGCAGCGGACACAACTTTTTGAGATACGCAACATAAATATTGTAATACTTTTTCTGATTTGACTATTTCTCTCTCATTTATTTTAAAATTATATTAGATCAAATATGTTTAATTTTAATTTTTTTTCTTCAAAATATGTACTTTTGTTATTATAAATAGTTAACATCAAATTATTTAAACATTTCAGACATAATATATATTTTTTCACAAATACAACAAACGAAAATTGCCTACGTCCACCGAGAAAGTAGTCTATGTATTTATAAACTAACCGGAATACATTTTCGTTAGTCAACTAGTAGTCTAAAACACAATCCTGGTAGTATGCGAATTCTCTATTTTGAGCCATTTTTCCACAATTTAAAAGTCATGTTAATTGACAGGGAGGAAACCTAGATGTGATGGGTATGGCTCACTCTGCTACGATCCTCGCCTCGTTGGTGGTGACGGTGTGATGTTCTACTTCCATGGCGAAAAGGGAGGCAACTTCGCTATCCTATCCGATGATAACTTGCAAATCAACGCTCACCTGATAGGAACGAGACCAGCAGGACGGACTCGCGACTATACATGGGTGCAAGCACTTTCCATCATGTTCGACATGCATACGCTGACCATCGCTGCGAAAAAGGTCTCTCGTTGGGACGACAGGGCGGATGCTGTCACCCTTCGATGGAATGGCGAGACGGTCAACGTTCCCACCGATGGGTTGGAAGAATGGAGAGCCAACTGCGACAGGCGAGAGATTCTGGTCGAACGAACGGATGGTACTAATACATTACGAGTTGTAGTTGCCGGCCTCGTGGAGCTGGCTATACGGGTGAGACCGATAGGCAAGGAGGAAAACCGAGTTCACAACTACCAGTTGCCTGATGACGATGCGTTTGCTCATTTGGAGACACAGTTCAAATTCTTCGAACTGACGGATCTCGTTGAAGG
This sequence comes from Hypericum perforatum, assembly GCA_012979155.1. NCBI lineage: Eukaryota > Viridiplantae > Streptophyta > Magnoliopsida > Malpighiales > Hypericaceae > Hypericum > Hypericum perforatum. Next base: position 122,317 of record SOPF01027679.1, on the reverse strand, counting down.
AGTTCTTGGAAGGACTTACCGCCCCAACTATGTCAGTCCAGTGAAGGTTGGGGTAGCAATGCCAGTGATGGGAGGAGAAGACAAGTACCGGACTCCATCCCTCTACTCGACCACTTGCAAGGTTTGCAGGTTTCACAGCCATCAGGTGGAGTAGCAGAGTATTGATAATGAGAAGCAATGTGTTCAACAGAAAACCAAAAGTAGTTGTTTTTCTGTTTTCTATTTGATTGGTGTTTATACTTAAATTTGTATGGTGTTTATAGTGTATCTGATTCAATGTAATCGTAAATAAACGAAGCGAAAGACGTCTGCGGTCTTATCGTTGTTGCAATTGTGTTTTCTACTGGGTTGCAGAAAAATTTGTTTGAACTTGTATTTGTTCAATAAATGTTTGAATACTCATAACAAATAGTAAAAAAAATTACAACGAAAGGTAAAAAAGGTAAGAAGAACGAGAACACGTGGTCCGATGTGGAGGGATACAAGATATGATTTCCGCAATTTATAAGAGAAAAACCCAATACATTAAATGACTTCTAGTAGGTGCCTATATAGTATATACTACCTTCATGCGCGTGGGTAATGAAAGAAGGAGAGAGAAAGGGTTACCGACCATTAATTACCGATCAAATGTTCTCTAAATACTCGAGTAGTTTTGCCATGTATGTTCGAGTATTTTTGCCATGCATGTTCAAATAGTTTTGCCAAGTATATTCAAGTGATTTCGCAAAGTAGATTCAAATGGTTTGATAATGAATGTTCAAATGATTTTTCCATATATGTTCAAGTAGTTTTGCCAAATACATTCAAATAGTTTTGTCACGTACATTCAAATGGTTTTAACATATACGGTCAAATGGTTTGGCCAAACCATTTATTTGAACATACATGGTCAAACCATTCAAACATATGTTGGAAAACCATTCTAACATAAGTTGAGAAAAACCATTTGAACAAACTTGGCAAAATCACTTAACATACTTGAGAAAACCACTTTAAAATACATGACCAAACTGTTCGAAATTTCTGTGTTTATGTAATTCACTGTGATCAATGGAGAATTAAATTCGTTATTTATTGATAAATAGGAGAACTAAATTAATTATTTATTGATAAATAAGAGAATTAAATATCGTCATTTATTGTCATTTCATTTAACCTTCTTTCTTCCCGTCGCCCCTCTTAGTCTTCAGCGCGCTCTTTAATGTACATACATGGCAAAACTACTCGAACATATATAGCAAAATCACTTGAAAAATATGACAAAACTACTCGAACATTTAAAGGATATTTTGTCGGTAATTAATGATCTGTAATTAATAGTTGGTAATTAATGGTCGATAATTATGGTCGGTAATTAATGATGAGTAATTAATAATCGGTAATTCACACCCCTTTCTCTCTCCTTCCTTCATTAGACCATTCATATTTTTAAGTGCATAACTGTCCTGGAGTTATTATGCATCCAGGACCGAAACCAAATTTAAATTTGTGATAAATCCAAACACACTACTAAGAATTTATTTGGTCCCATATTGATCAACTTTAAATTCTTTTTTTTTGGTGTGGATTTCCATAAATTAAAACACTTTTTGCGACAAATTACATATAACACTAAGTATCCACCTAATCAAAATGTATTCAGCACTATTAAAAACTAAGTGCAAACCCCTTTCTTTTATTATTAATAATATAATATAGACTAACAATCAAGTCAAATATCTCAAGTCCGAATCTGTCTATTCTCAAATGAAAACATTGAACAAATAATTGTCCAAAACTCCAATGTGTGATTCCCCGGTTCCCCTGCGTTCCAATCTTGTTCAAGAAAAAAAGGCATAACAAACGAAAGAAAAAGAATGGCGTCCACCAAAAAATATTTTGAAGAGAGTCCGACGAAGAAGAAGAAACCCACCAAAGAACACCCCCAAGAAAACGGACACATCAACGGTAAAGACAACAGGAAGAAGAAGAACAAGGTGGATGAGGAAGAACTGGAAGATGACGTCATCTCGGTGCCCGATTCATCAGCCAGCGACTCCGACAAGGAGGGAACCATAGAAATATCGGGAGACGACGAGGAAGAAATTGAGGAAATAGAAGAGGTAGAAGAAGAGGTGAAGAAGGGAAAAGGTAAGAGGAAGGGGAAAGCGAAGGATACTGAAGATGAAGAAGAAAGGGTTAGGTTCCCTATGGCGAGGATCAAGAGGATAATGAAAGTGGAGAACCCCTCATTGCAAGCTGGAGCCGACGTCGTTTTCCTCCTCAACAAAGCCACGGTTAGAAAGAAAAAACCCAACCCTCATTTTATGTGCCATTTCAGTTGCTAAGTTTCAATCTTTGAACATTTTTTTGTTGAAAAGATTGGAACTTTATAGTTTTCTGTGCTTATTTGGGAGGGTCTTTGATTCGGTGTGTGATTTGAATTGGGTTGTGATTGATGTAGGAGAAGTTTTTGGAGCAGTTTTGCGAGGAAGCGTACGATGCCATGGTTCGGGACAGCAAGAAATCTCTTGCTTACAAGAACTTAGGTATACCATTGTATTACTTATAATCTCGTGCTGAGAGTTCGAGTCCTAGTTATAATGTGTTGTTAAGAGAATGCACGGGGAAAACGAATTTGGTTAGTTGCTGTTTAGGTTTAAGTGTTTGTAGTTGCACTCATTAGTAAATATTGTTTGAAGATCGAAATGGTATTGCAGTGTGTGGCTGGAACCATTGTGGAAACATGGGTTGTGCGATTAGTAGAATGGTTATGATTCCTGGACACACTTGACGACACAATTTATGATCATTTGTAGGCATGATGTCAGTTATCTCCTCGTTTCTGTCTGCTATTCTTAACATGGAGTTGTTTCTAATAGTTTTTTTGGTATCCTGCAATGGTACTCTCGTTCGGGGTTTGGTTCACTGAAGAATGTTAGACAAGCTAACTATTTGTGTTTTGAAGAATTAGATCCCCGAATGTTTGGTAATTTGTTTCCGCCACAAACTTTGGAGTTTGGGTCTCCATCGTCTTGAATCCCTGTCTAACTTTTCCTATTCTCTGGTTGTTCTGGCTTTTGGAGAATGGATAACTTACTATAAACAAGACACAATGCAAAATAGCTATTATTTTTGTTTGAAGGTACATAACAGTGTTACTTTCTTGTTTCAGCATCTGTTGTAAAGGAAGAGGAAAGATACGACTTCCTTAGAGGTATTTGTGACATTGGATTGCATTCATTCTTTATCCCGTTGAAGATCATAGAACTGTTCGTTGCCTGTAGTATGGTTGCTATGCTTTACTATGCCAGATTTCTTATTTGTTGCTTGTTCCAGATTACGTTCCTGAGAAATTGACAGCAAAAGATGCCTTGAAAGAGAGGAATTCAGCCGAGATGTCATGAGGATACAAAGACCTTGATGAGTATTAGCATAGCTTTTTTTACGTATATTTTCAAGGGTCGGAGTCTGTTCACGAGTCTAGAACAAATGTTTTCATCAGAGTTCTTACCGCACTTGTGTCGACATGGCAGCCAGACTGTTGTAGTCAACTGCTTCGGTTTCTAATTGATCGAAAAATGTAGCTTGCTCTTCTCTGAAGCATTTTGGTTCCAAATATCCAAATCATCTAGTACATAAACTTTTTATCAGGGTATTTCAATCGATTTCAGGAAGCACCTTGTCATGCATTTTGTCTATTATACCTGCTCAATAAGGCATATGATCAGTTGAACATAGGTACCAGAGATGTTGAGTATAGATCAAATTATTA
>SOPF01027679.1:85558-118550 GCA_012979155.1 Hypericum perforatum | reverse complement strand
CTCCGTCTATTCTTTTGCCACTTGAGCCAGACTATATGATTTGGGGATGACGGGGACAAGAATGTAGGGAGTATGGTCTGATGGCCATTGTTTCAAGTTATTACTTCCCATGCTTGGCTTTTCAGGCCCTCTGTCTGCAACAGTCCCACCATCATTCTCGTTGTAAAACGTCTTGTTTACTCTTCTGATTCATCTACCCACTCAGGCACAAGAGCAACCTTTACTGGTTTGCTGGAACATCGAATCGGCTGGAAACAGTAATAATCGATACTCGATGTATGTCTTAACTGCCCATTGATGGTTCAGGTTAACCTTAGAACTGCAGAAAGTCCTTCCTTGAGCAGTTCCAATTCCAGGACGGTCATAGAAACACAATCATAGAGCTGGCCTTTCTAATGGGGCCGGTTAAAGCTGACTAGAGGAGAGGCATGATGCTTCTTTCGCAAGCAATACCTGTTTTCCACCCGGAAGCCAAACAAATAATTAAGGAGTTCTCGAGTTTGAACTTTGCGAATATAAAAGATAGTTAATGAGTTTTCTTAACTATCAATTTGAATCGTAGGAATGTAAAAAAATATTAGCAAATTCTCTTAAATACGACATCATACTGCTCTCATATATATGTTAGAAAAAAAAAAAATCAATTGCATGTTTTCCTGCTATTTGAAGCAAGATAGTTGCTGTAACAGTATGATCTCTCTTACCCATATTCGATTTCCCTCCATCTTAAGGAATATGATATACTAACAACTATATTTCGTAACTAAAATTTTACATTGCACCTAACTTTAATTCTCTATCCACCATGATAAAAAGCTCCTTTCATCTCTTCTTGAAACACCAAGAGCCTTGTTGTACTACATTTAGACCAGTAGACAGCCATATCCCAGAAATTGCAGAGCAAGATGGCTAAGATTTCCCGTCCATTGGCCTTGGTTTGTTCGCTCTTCCTTCTCTTTGTATGTTGCTCCACAACATTGGCTCAGTCACCGGCCGCAGCCCCCGCTCCGACAGGGCCAACCAATGTCACCAAAATCCTGGAGAAGGCGGGCCAGTTCACGATTTTCATCCGTCTGTTGAAAGCTACGCGCGAGGATCTAACTTTGAATGGCCAGCTGAACAACTCGAACAATGCCATGACCATCTTTGCCCCAAGCGATAACGCATTTTCAAGCTTGAAATCAGGCACCCTCAACTCTCTAACCGATCAAGAGAAGGCTGAGTTGGTCCAGTTCCATATGATTCCAACATTCTTGTCGACTTCCCAGTTTCAGACAGTCAGCAATCCGGTGCAAACACAGGCAGGAACGGGCGGTAGGTTGCAACTCAATGTTACCACCTCTGGGAATTTGGTGAATATAACCACCGGACTTACCAACACGAGCATATCCGGCACAGTTTATACAGATAACCAGCTCGCCGTATACCAAGTTGACCAGGTGCTACTTCCTCTAGATATCTTCACAGCTAAGCCTCCAGCCCCGGCGCCTGCACCCGAAAAGCCCAAGAAGAAGGGTACTGCTGCAGACAGTCCGGTCGTTACCAAGGATACTTCTTCGGCAACAACAACTTTTGTGCTCCTCACAAATGTTATACCTATGTTCTTGATTGGATTTTTTTCTGCTGTTTGTCCACTATGACCTGACCAAAGGTTTTGGTGATCAGATCATATAAGTTTTGTGTCTGGTATTATGTTGCAACAAGTGTTTCCTTTCTTGTCGTAGTCCCAAAAGGGTATCTTCCTAATGTTGAGTATTGTTTTCTGGTTTTCTGAGTTCTGTTGTCTCCATCATTTTCTCGACTTTTTGTCGCACCATTGTTTCTCGAAGAAATGCAATATTTCAAGTTTTGTGCTCTTTCTTGCCTAGAAGTTGCTCGGTTTCAAATTTTGCAGATACGCAAAGAGTTTTAAGCTGCAAAAAGAATAATGGTTACTATCAAAATAAGAATAACTTGATTCATCCCTGATTTTGGACCATGTAGTTCAGAAACAAAAAAAAAAGAAAAAAAGAAAGATCAAATTCAAATGAGACATAATCAGGAGGAAGAGCTTAATTGGAAAAAAAAAGGCAGTAAGTAAAATTGTAATGAACCAAAAACAAGAAACATTTCATTTTATGGTATTGAACACAAACCAGAATAGCTAGCAAGATGCCCTTTTCTGCGCAACTGTCGGTCAAGGAGGCTCAACGATTAAGCTTCGCCTGATGGTTTCATTCTGTAGTCTGTGGTTCATTGTGTCTAAACTGTTCGACTTCGGGAAATAAACAGCAGAAATGTGAAGATTAAGGTAGCCATAATGGAAGAAGCTAGTCGGGATTTGTTTAACCTGCTGCAGAAGATATCCGATGCCTTGTACTTATAGCTGCAACTCTTCTGATTTCACATCATTGCAGCTTATTATCTGACTCGAGGCAGTTCTGGCTTTGGGTGAGAACACTATACATATGATCTTATAGCTGCGGAAACCGAAACATATTTTCGACTATTAAAACATCAAAATTATGCAAATGTTAGTGATATCTCCATAGTTCCTGCTCGACAAAGACACTCGTCATTTTCAACAACTGGCCATCCTACTGATGGAATCATATTCACCTAATTCATGTCCCATCATCTTCTCATCAGTTCCGCCCTGCCATAGCATTATGATCATTTCGCGATCTCCCCATCGACAATGTTGGTAACCAGCCACCTTTCTGAAGTGATTTAGATAACAAAGATGCAACCAATGCTAACCATTGCACCCAAAATTATCGTTTCCGAACTCTATAAAAATCCATTTACTCTCAGGTTAAAGCATCATTAAATCAGTTCAAAGTTCTAACTTGTTCATTAGTCTTTCACTAGTAATTAAGTTCCAATACAAGCACTAAAGATGAAGCAACATCAGTCTATTGTCACCCTTTTCCTTCTCTTCCTCAACTGTGCCAATGTCTTAGCCCAGTCCCCGGCTGCAGCACCGACTCAGGTGATGGTGCCTGCGCCACAAGCACAGCCACCTTCGCCTCCGGTATCCCAGCCACCAGCTTCCTCACCCACACAAGTACCTTCAGGGCCAGCCCCGACCAACGTCACGAAAATCCTCGAGAAGGCTGGTCACTTCAGCATCTTCATTCGCCTCCTGAAGTCCACACAAGAGGAGAATCACCTCTTCACTGTCTTGAACAATTCAAACAATGGCCTAACCATCATTGCACCGACCGACAACGCGTTCTCCAGCCTCAAAGCTGGGACACTAAACGTGCTAACCAACGAGCAGAAGGCTGAGCTCGTCAAGTTCCACGAGATACCAACATTCCTGTCAATGTCACAGTTCCAAACTGTGACCAACCCTGTTGCCACAGAGGCCGGAAGTGGCAGCAGAGTCGGTCTCAACGTCACGAGCTACCCTTCCTCGGTGAATATAACCACGGGACTGACCAACACGAGCCTGTCGGGTATAGTGTATACAGATAACCAGCTTGCCATCTACAAGGTTGAGAAGGTATTGCTTCCTATGGACATCCTCAGCCCGAAGGCTCTCGCTCCGGCCCCCACTCCGGCCGCAGAGAAGCCAAAGAAGAAGAAAGGTCCTGTGGTCCAGGAGGATAGCCCTCCTGATGTTCCAGCAGTGGAGACATCTGATGCATCAAGTTTTGTTCCTAGTCACAGTGCTGCAATGATCTTTGGACTTGGCATGCTTTCTGCATTACTATAAGTCACTAGTCTCCCTCTGAGACTAATCATAACTTCTTTCTTGAGCTGCATTGGGTTGGATTTCGACGATTTTGGATTACGAATAATTTCGGTTCGAGTTGGTTTATGTATCAATCTGAAAAAATTGGGTGCCAAAGTGATTTTTGTTTGAATTTCTTCCTTGTGTAATCCTTGCAAGACATTACCAATAAGAAAAATGTTTGAGATCTTTACTTCTGATGACATCGATAGGCAGTAATCAATTGTTTATTTAAGTGCACAAGTATTAGATTACTTGTATTATTATTAACGGACATCATTTAATTTAGGATCGAACGTTGCCTGGTCATATAAAAGTGAAAATGTTCCCTTTCCTGCAAAACTGGTCTACTTGTGATATTGCTAGTGAGCGGCTCTAATGAACAAACAAACGACCACTCGTCCAAATAGGATGTATTGCGGTTAAAATTGTTCACAGAGACAAGAAAAGTACTAGGGTATCCACAGTTATAATTTATAGGGAAAAGAAATTTCAACTACGTGAGATTTTCCGAAAAATTATTTTAGTATTCTCTATTAATTAAATTAAATTTTAACAAATTTAAATCAACTATGTCTGGAGCAGTCAACTTATAAAGTTCGATAATTAATAATTACAGATGTCTAAAATATTTAATTTTAAAAGTTTTATAGAATATTCATGTAGCTCTATATTAGCCATATCATTAATACAAAGTATTGCCCTTTTGCACTCCGATTCCGATCCGATTATCCTCAGACGGTTGGACCACAAACATTTTTGGAATAATTTTATTATTAATTAAATTTAAAATAATAACTAACTCTATATATCGTTTGAAAAATTAACTAATCCAAATTGGTAAAATATAACATTTTTAATTATTTTTAAGTCGGCCGTCGATGGCTTAATTTCTTCATAACAATTGCCACGTACTTCAGACCTGCTGTTACTTTCAATAACACCGATTTCATTCACATTTATCGGAGATGTTCGATAGTTCAGCTTAATGGAAAAGAGCCTATTTCTATATTTCAATGAATGATTACGAGGGCTCCACAAAACTGATCAGAGAGTGCCCGGCAGCTCCGTAGGTCCAATAAGACGTGAGAATCTTTATATCCGAGAAATGCATTTGAATTTTATATAAATTTTTGAATCTTAACTTAATTATTTAATACATTTCCAATAATAACTCCATATTAGTTATTAAAAAAACAATATTTATATAAATATTAATCTCTACAAAATCATCTGGTTCGATCAATGAATCTATCTGCAAACCCACTTGAAACCAACATTTCACTATTAATGCTGCCTTCCCAAGCTAACATTCGGATGCGCCTATCTCATCTCCCATCCGTCATCTTAGTTTTTTTTTTAAAATAATTATTACATCATATTTATACCGGTTAGTATTTTTATATCATGATTAATTGATTATAGATGTTAGAGTTCGAACCCTAAAATTTCATGATTTTATTAATATGTTGCGTTATAAAGTCAAATACCATTTTCTAGTCATCTTTGTTGCAACCTCAAACCTCTCAAAACTTTTCGAATCACATAAGTTGCCATAGAGCAACTTACACAACTTTATTTTTTTGAAAATTGGTTTTCTTACTAAACAAATAATAAATGATTAAGATTGGGTTGAAAAAAATATTTATTTCACAATGTTACGAATATGATAATGTCACCTATTTTAAAACATGGTCCTAAAGATTGCCATCACACCGTCACATCCTTCACCTTTGTTGCAACCTCAAAACTACTAACCTTTCAAAATCAGACATAACATTAAGTTGCTCTGTGGGAACTAATACAACACTGGCGATCGATAAATCTTGGAAAACCACATACTTAAACCTATTCCTTTAGTCCCCCCCTCCACCCTTATATATAAACCTCTTCCCTTTCTCTTCTCTTCACAGCCAACAAAAGCCCTCAGACCCACACAAACCAAACAAAAATAAAACCTTAAACCATCCAAGAGAAGAACAAAAAATGGCACCAATCTTTCTTTTCCTCCTTCTTCTCTTCACCTCCACCACCACCACCAAGCCCTCGCTAGCACAGTCCCCAGCCGCGGCCCCAAGTAGCCAAACGCCCCCACCACCCGCTGCCAAGCCTCCGTCTTCCTCCTCGGCCCTAGTCCCACCAGTGTCCGGCTCGCTAGACCCTGTCAAGATCCTCGAGAAGGCGTCCCACTTCTCGGTCTTCGTCAGGCTTCTCAAGTCCACGCAGACGGACATCGAGCTCTTCTCCCAGCTCAACAACACCAACAATGGCGCCACCATCTTCGCCCCCACCGACAACGCTTTCTTTAGCCTCAAGGTAGGTTGTTGATCCATGGCTTATAGGGTTACTTCTCGGGTGCAATTGTTTTTATAGGTCTCGAAAAGTAATTACAGTATTTATACCAAACGCATTTAAATTGTTGAAAATCTAAAAGATTAATATGGTACGTACTGTGCTCATCCTAGCATTTTGTAATTTTAAAATGATAAAACAAAATTATTCGGAACTAGTTTTAAATTTTATTAAATTTTTTATCATAATAATTAATATTTTTTAAGAAAATTTTAGTGTTTAATATCAGTCTCAGTTTTTACAGAAAATAGTATTTTGACTAAATATTTATATTTTTTCATACTTTAAAATTTTAAAAATATTTTAAATATTAATTTAAACTAAACTTTTTTTTTTCATAGTTCATTTTCTCAGTTATGGTCATTGTGACCGCCTCTTATTGTCAGAAAGTATAGGAATATAGTGTACAATTGAGCAAAGATTTTTGACAACTTAAATATAGACACAATAATTATTTTGATATCTACATAGTATTGTTCAAGCATCAATTTTAATACTTCTATAGAAAAAAGGGTGAATTTCATACATATAATAACCTAGATCTTTGTAATATTTCTTTAGAAAAATTTTATGGTACTCACTTTTGGGAGACTAATAACACTTTTATAGGTAGGGACCCTCAACACCCTAAGCGACGAGGAGAAGGCGGAGCTGGTCAAGTTCCACGTCATCCCCCATTTCATCGCGGCCTCCCAGTTCCAGACGGAGAGCAACCCGGAGAGGACCCAGGCCGGAACCGGCGGCCGGGTGTCCCTAAACGTCACTGTTGTGGGGAGCTCGGTGAACATAACCACCGGAATGACCAACACGAGCGTGTCCGGGACCGTGTATAGCGACAACAGGTTGGCGATCTACCAGGTCGACAAGGTGCTGCTTCCATTGGATATATTTACCCCCAAGCCTCCGGCGCCCGCCCCGGCCCCCGTGCCGGAGAAGGGGAAGACGAAGGAGGGGCCGGTCGTGGAAGCCCCTGCGGCGGCCAAGGATAACAGCGGTGTCGAGGGGAGGCGGATTGATGGCGGGAGTTTGGTTGTTTCGTCGGTTGCTGTTGGTTTAGTTGGTGCTGTGTTTTTTGGTTGACGGCGTAGTGGGCACGTGCATGGGGATTCTGGCTGGGGTCTGATTTATTTTTAAAAAAAATATTGTTTCCTTTTTTTTTTAATTTGAAAAGTTTCATGTTTTTCATTATTCCGATGTGTGATTGACCAATTGAATCATCAAATGTAAGAAGAGGGTTTTTTTAATAATTGAATTCTTAATTTCTCGATTTTTAGGACAGTAATAATTGAATCATCAAATATGTACAATAAATTGAATCCAGTATCTGCCCCGAATCTAGTCAATTTCTAATAGCCTTAATGTACTTCAACAGTCATAATTTTCTGGTTGTTCTTTGTGTAATTCGGAATTTCAGTTTAGACGACGCCTTTTAATTTCGGTTCTGAAATTGTTTTGATCTAACTCCTGATTCAGTTGTAGCTCCCACCCATCGGATCTACTTATTTGGGAAACTTCAATAATGCTTAAAAAAAATAGGAGGGTAATGCAAATTAATTACGTTGTATTCAATTGCTTTTGAAATAAATGTTACGTTGATTTCAATATATTATCCTCCAACTTGAATTTACAATTTTAAGTTCAAGTTAAATATAAAAAATATTATTAAAATAGTCATTCTCTAAATAGAGTCCGATGATATTCAACTCTCGATACAAAGATTTCAACTAAAAAGCTAATAACATGTTATTATATTACTTAGATCAATTTGTGAAAAAATTATTATAACATTAATTAAGATATTTTGAGTTTAAATGTATAAAAAGTATTAATATTTATTGGAAGATTGTAACACTTTCGAATATTTTAAATCTAATACGAATGTTTTGGAACTTAGGTGCCTCTAGTATTATTTTCGCGAACGGCCAGAAGCAAAAAAGAGAGATACCATGTCATTTGTTAAAGAGGATTGCGAGAATACGGTCATGTCATTGTTTCTGTTTTAAGCTCCGGTAGCCTCCAAGACACAAAGCGCACTTTCACATCCAGACATTTTTTCGTACGGCGTACTATTTCGGATACTTAAAATACATGCATGTTTAAGCAATATTAACTCTATTTGAAGGAAAAACAAAAATAAAGGACGGTTTAGCAAAGGAATACGTCAAGTGTGAACCACATGTATGATAAATTACGAATGTTTATATTGAGATTTGGGGTTGTTACCCTTGTAAATATTTTCCTCCATTTAGTAATAAAGTTATTTATAAAAGAATGTTTATATTCAGATTTCTACACGTACAGTAGATTTATTTGTAACTCTAAAAAATTATGTATCTGTTGCAATTACAATTTTGAGTTGAGTATATAAATTCAAATATGATATTAAGTTAGATAATCATATATGCACATAAAATTTGTATATCTTAATGTAATTTGTGTCCATATATATGCTTTGTATCTTATTTTTTAATGAAATGATTCTTAGTGATTTCCTTAAAACAATCTTATATTACGACTAAAGATAGGAACATCACATTTCTACCCCATCCCCATATCTTCCTATGTACATCAGATTAGAACAATAAACAAGTTCAAGTATTGCCAAAAAGTTATATAATTTTAATAATATATCCTTAATCAACCATACGAAAGTAATAAATAATTCAGAAACGAAAGCTAGCAGCTGATAAAGATAAGATGTAACTGGTTAGGCATCGTTATGAGTAATTGCTCCCGTTATCAGTCACATTGTCACCCAATGATTGGAACTATTGGCGATGGACATTGAAATGTTTGGTTAAAACATCAAAAGGTTGCACTTAACTTATTGGATTTCGAAACCCCACCACTCGATTACAATTACATGCACCTGAACTGAAAATGGCTGAACCTGCCTCAACTAAAATGATTCCCATCAATCAGGAGGCTGACATTGAAATATATATATCCTACACTAATTTTGGTTAAAACATATAAAAGATGTCACAAAATTGAAACTCCACGAGCCATTAATAAAAATAATTCATCTATCAATTGCCAAATTTTTTAGTTATATATAATATGATATTACATTCGATTGTTCTCGTGGTTCGTTCTTGTCACACAAAAAGACTATCATGTTGCATAAACTTTGGTCCAAATATGTATGACCGTAGCGAATAGTTGAGCTTAATTTCTGAAAATTTACTAGCCAATTACTTTAAGATGTTAGATCTGATAAAGAGAGTTTAACTCTTACAAGATGACAAATGTTCCCCTTTAAAAAACATCACAAGCAACTTGGAACATCTGTTCATTATATTAATTAAAAATCCCAAGTGATGAAGCATCGGAATTTTAATGTTTGTACTTGATGCTTCACCTTTTTTAGTTGGATGAGAGATACCAATAATATTAATCTTAACTTAATTTGTACACCAACTTCTTGCCTCTCTAGAGCCCAATAAAACCCTCCACTCCACAGCTGATCACAATACAAGCAAACACTTGGAACCAACATCACCTAGTACTCGCCACTTCTACAAGTTCACTTAAGAAAGTAAGCATGAACATGATCAGGAAAATCTTGTCCCTTTCATTTCTTCTCTTGCTCCATTGCACCATAACATCTGCTCAATCACCGGCTGCAGCGCCCGTGCACGCACCCTCGAAGGCTCCGGCAGCCAAGGCCAAGGCGCCCGCATCAACAAAGGCACCACCACCATCAGAAAGCACTTCTGCACCACCACCGGCTATGGTTCCGGTGCAAACCTCAAAGGGCCCTCTTAACATTGTTAAGGTCCTCCAGAAGGCTGGCCATTTCGCGTTCTTCATCCGCCTCATAAGGACCACTCAGGAGGACCTCCAGTTTGCCTCTCAGCTCAATAGCTCCACAGATGGCCTATCAATTTTCGCGCCAACTGATGGCGCATTCTCTAGCATCATCAAAGCAGGCACTCTTAACGCCCTGACCGATCAGGAAAAGATCCAACTAGTCCAGTTCCACGTGTTGCCTAGGTTCCTGTCCACTGCTCAGTTCCAGACAGTGAGCAACCCTCTGAAGACTTTGGCGGGATCAGGCAAGGGATTCCAACTGAACGTAACGACCACCGATAGTTTGGTTAATGTGACCACAGGACTCACCAACACAAGTGTGTCAGGAATTGTTTACACTGATAACCAGGTTGCTATCTACCAAGTTGACAAGGTGTTGCTCCCCGGATATCTTTTCGGGCCTAAGGCTCTTGCTCCTGCCCCGGCCTCTCCCAAGCCCGAAAAGGATGAAGGAGCAGAGAGTCCTTCCCTCCCAAAGGATACTTCTAGTTCAGTACCAAGTGTTGTGAATGGACTTCGTGTGATGATGTTTGGTTTGGCAACTGCTGCCGCGATATTTTTATTGTGACAGAGCAGCATTTCAAAGGCAAAAAGAAGCGAGGCCAGCCTCAAAATGGTGATTGATTTCTGCGAGCTTGAATAATAAGGAAGTACAAGGGTACTTTCTGCTGAATTTTCTTGTTTTCCTGTTATCTGTTGTTTTTGATCTAACATTTCCATTTTTTTTCTTGTTTATGTACTTCTTGGAATTGTATTATACATTAAAGCTGCAGTGCAACGGTTCATATTTCTAGCTCTTGCTGTTATTTTATAAATGTGGGATCTAGCATGTATCCTTTGGAATCATATCATACATTAGAATTCAAATGGCTACATAACGGAATCAATATTTAATCCAAGCTAAAATGAACTCTGATAAGAAATGGGACTCCAACTTGAACTGTAAGTATAAGTTAAAGGTGAACAGCGAGCAAAATGGTGATACGAGTTTCTGTCATCCGAAACTAAAACAATACCTACTGTGAGATTTTATAGGATATCTCATCAGCTAACTTAGAATGGACAAACTTGCATCTATGTTACGACAAAGTAGCATTGATGTTTGTAACTTTGTAGTGCATTAAATTGTTTCAGAATTGGTGCTGACGTAATACGAGCATAGCAAAAAGCAGAATTCGATGGTTGATAAATAGGCGGGCCAATAAGAACAGGAGCAGTATCATAACATGTACAATCTTTTGTTGTGTTCGTGTTAGAGTGTTTTGGTTGATGATGAACAATATCGACTGCAGCGATAAAGAGCTCGTATAATATTAAAGTTCGGAGTCCGTGTGGTGTAGGTACATAGTAGATCTTTCTCAGGAGATTGAGTGGAAAACCTGTTGTAACTAACAAGAGATGAATTATGAGTTTACCGGGGAACACTACGATAAGCTGGCGGTAGGTGAGCCTTCGATGTAAACTCACTTCAATACACTGCAGAACACAGAACAGATGGAAGAATGTCATGATCAATCTATCTGAATATGAAATTCTGCTATACTGAATTCTTATCGAGCAAAAGCCAGATCCAGTAGATGAGAAAACTGGAACTTTTATCTGAAAAATGATGCAAGAGCAAAGCAGGAAAACGCTTACTTGTACAAATACGACGCAATTCCCAGCAGCACAATGAGAAGGATGATGTCAATGCAGAAGTTTCGGGTTGACCTTATCTAGAGACAGAAAAGGGGAACACATTAGAACCATTTCTAGTCCTTCACTGCAATTTAGTAATGGCTAGATCCTCAAACAATTATGACTTTTCATCGGGTTCACCTGAGTTAAAGTTTGCTTGAGCCTAACGTTTGTTTTCTTGACATCTGAAGTTGCTCTTTCCACCTGTTACATCAAAGATTACAGCTTTTAAAAAAAATCTTTTTTCCTAGTAAAATCTAAGAGCAGAGGGAAAAATCAATGGAAAACGCTCACCTTGGTATCAATTTCATCAATCAGAGGAACTTGCCTATCAATTTCCTGCGGATTTCGGAAAAATGAAGGGTTCTCTCGTCATATTTTCGTTACAACCGAAACCGAAAGAACTAAGATGTGAGTAGTAGAGCAAACCTCATTCATGTCAACTGCCAGATTTTTCAGCACATCCAACCCCTCGGATATGATGTCTAGACCTTGATCCTGAACAATTAAGAAGGTAGATACGATGGTTAGTGGCTAAAAACCATTAAAGTAGGTAGGACAACAGCCTACATCATCGGAAATCTTACATGCCTGTTTCAGTTTTCGCATTTCGTATTCATTTCTAAACTGGCTGGATTCTTCACTCTGCTCAAAGAAGTCCGGGTTCATGTCCATCGGTGATGATGAATCAAACCTGATCTTATTATTAGACGTTGTACCCGACCACCCGCTACCTTGCTTGGAAGCTGCTGTGGAACCATCTGGTATGTCCTTGATCCTATCAGACAGTGCAAGAACCAAGTCGTCACGGGCGGATTGTTCGTCTTGTGAAAGCCCTTTCACCTGTCAATGGGTCGAATCTCGTCACAGACACGAGGAATCACAAAATCTACGCAGCATCCGAACTTTTCACAGTAAAAAATAGGGAAATGACAAGGAATTCACCTTTTTACGAGCCAGCTTCTGCAGCTTGGGAAGCTCCTCCATGAGCCGCGCCTTGGTCCTCCGAATCTCCGCGTTCAATGCCACAGCCGCCGCCCGGTTTTTCTCGCTCGAAACCAGCTCGGATTTCTAACGCATCCACAATTACCCATGTTAATCAAATTCTAATCCATACTAGAAATTTAACAGCAAGTAACGAATCAATCAAATGGAGCCTACAGAAAGGACGGCGTGGAGGTCGGTCTCGAGGGCGGCATAGAGGCGGGCAAAGGCGTCATCACCGTAGCCGGATACATCCCGCTGCTTGTCGACATCGTACTTGTCGTACTTCTTGCAGATCTCGTCCACACGGAAGAGAATGTCAATCACGCTCATCTCGTCTCCAATGAATAAATCTTTTTTTCCTCCCAAGAGATTTATCCTTTTTTCTGCGTTTAACTTATTTGTTTTATTAAAATTTGGTTGCGGTTACTTTCCTTCTTCTTCCCCCGTTCTCCGGGGGAGAAGAGAGTGAAGGAATAGAGGGTTTTCGTCTATTTTTGGCATTGTTTGGTTGTTTTATCTTTGCTGGGAGAAGGAAGGATACCAATGGTTTAACGCAAAAGGCGGGAACAAGCGAGGAGCTTGACGACTTTAACGGTTTTGTCTCAAAATCTACTTTCAAACGGTATGGGAAAGTTAGAATATTTTGTATATCTCGTATTTATGATCGAACATTCATAATTAAAGTGATTTGATATATTTGTATATCAATACTTCATTGTATGAAATTTTGATTCCAATCATTTTTTTTTTCTAGAAATCAGTAAAAAAAATGAAAAGTTGCACTTTCTCTCTCTTCCTCAATTAATAAAGCTGAAAACGATGAGATTGTTGATGAACTGGGAACAAATCGACAAGCTGGAACCAGCAGTATCTGTTAACACAGATAGAACCAAAATAGAACATCTTTTATACGAAATAATACTAGATTATAATATGTTGATCCGGCCATAGTAAATGCTAGCTTTAAAACATCTCTATTTAGAACATCTTATAACAGAAATAATTCTAGGTTGCATCTAGTTGAACATCTTTATTCAGAACATCTTATATTTTCACATCGAGGAGCTTCCCCGACGTTCAAACTTGCAAATTTGGTTAACTTAGGGAAGCTCTTTGATGTGATTTTATTTAGAATGTTTGTTTAATCTGACATGTTTTTCTCGGTATTAGCTAATATCTACACACTTACTAAGTTCTATTCAATTTCAAACCGAATGATTAACAAACCTTTGTTTACTATATTCCAACACTGCGACATTCCAAAGACACGAATTTGAACGTCTTCTTAAGCTCGGCAAGTTAAAAGATACGGCTTTCAAGTGTTGTGTCTATTATATGATCTGCGATCTCATGCCTCCTGAGTCTACTCAAGGTCGTCACTTGGCTAACCACATAGACATTATCCATCCCAGGTCATAACTATAACCTTGAAAGTTGAGCCCGCGTTAAAACTAATCTAGATTCAAAGTTTTCAACACTTTTGCTAGTCCACCATCTAATTTCCTCCATCTTATTCTACATCTGCAGTTACCGTGCTCATCATGGAGAACGATCCTTATCTCGGACCAGATAAATGATATATCACTAATGCATCTAGTCGACGGATGCAAATGAAAAGGGAAAGGCACCAACAAGAAAGACGGTTAGCTCATCAATGAGCTGGTCAGATCATCCTTAATAGTTAATATATATCAGAGTAATCCACATCTAGGAAATGGCAGGGGCAGAAGAAGCAAGCAAATCTATAAATAAGTAAATCATGCATCGAAAAGCTCACGCATTAAACCTTCTTGGGATTATCAAAATGGTCTTTCCCTAGCAGTCGAGGCAAAGGCCAGGGTCACAGGACGGAACACCTAGAGTTTGCTTATCGGGTCATCTGCAACTCCCTCCAACATAGTAAACAAAGCAGCTGTGACTAAGCACATGAGCAAAGAGCTATGCAACCGCAATCGGAACAATAGGGGAGACAAATCTATCTCCATTCATCATGATTAATCCATAAGCCAATCAACCATGTATATCACACTTCTCCTAGGCGGCACAGCTCTACAAAACAAACTAACTTGTCCAAGATTATGAATCAACAAAAACGAGCAGAGTACTAGCACAATTAATCAGCTGAACCTCAACCTACCTTGACCAATGGCAATCTAGAAAAAAGAGTCTACCCCCTAGACATGGAC
Source organism: Hypericum perforatum (assembly GCA_012979155.1). Lineage (NCBI taxonomy): Eukaryota > Viridiplantae > Streptophyta > Magnoliopsida > Malpighiales > Hypericaceae > Hypericum > Hypericum perforatum. The sequence goes on along the minus strand of SOPF01027679.1, from coordinate 103,817 downwards.
TAACATAGAAGTCCCAAAATTCAGTTCCTTGCCTATCTAAGCTAAACAATCGACAGTCAACAGCTAAATCATCTCTATGTCCCCTCCCTGACAAATCCAACCTACAAAGAACCTCATCATCTCAATTCAATGCCAAAACATGTCAAAGTCTGTATATGTAACTAGATCTAACTAAACAGCAAAAAACTCGCATGTTACCCACCTTTTGTTGATCTATAAACGCAAGGCATTTCTCGAGCAGAGCATTTCAGAGAAACAGTTAGAACAACAATATGAAGGACCTAATACCCCAACAATCAATTATTTTCATTTTTTTTTACCAAATCCAACAGATTACCTTCCATATAAGCAACTAGATTCTACCAAATAGAAGCTAATTAACTTCGGATAGCGTACACATTCTCTAATTATAGTAACAACACAACCCAACAAGCTAATTTATATGAAAAAATAAAAATGGCCTTGAGATTAACGCCGAGAAAATCCAAAATATAACCAAAGGTCCGCTATTACGACCTCAACTCGCCTTCATTTACAACGGATCTCGAAAGTGCCGAAGTACAAAGCAACAAAAAAAAAACGGAATTACGATATCTCTTCTCTAGAAAGAAAGTAAACAACAACAGAGAAAGCGAAAGGAGGTTGAGGGCGGGAGGGGCAGAAACGTAAATTTCCAGGAGGAACCGCGTCAGTTTCCGATGCGGCTACGGTAGAGCTTACCGAAGACGTGGAGGGCGGTGACGAAGCCGATGAAGCAGAGGCTCATGACGAGGACGACGGTTGGGGAGATCTTCAGACCGGGGGCGTCGTCGGTGTAGAACCGGAGCATGTTCCCGCCGCCGCTTCCCCCGCCGACAGAGCCGCCGGAGGACGCGGATCCCGAGGTGGATCCGACGCGCCGGCGGCGCATCCCGGCTGTGGCTGCGGCGGAGCCACGCGGGGCCATCACGCCCGGGCGGGACGCGGAGGACCCGGCGGACGCGGTGGCTTGGGATTGGAAGGAGCCTCGGGCCATGGCTAAAGAGAGAGAGGGAGGACGAGATCGGGAGAGGGAAATATGGGAGAGAGAAATGGGGTCTGGACGGGTGTACACTTTCTTTGGTGGGTGAGGTTATTTTTGTGATTCTCTTTATTATATGAAGAATTTTTGGTTTTAGCAGGACGGAGCGTGGGAATGGTTGAGTTGATTTTTTTAATAGTAGTTCTATTTCATTAATTTTAGTGTAAATTGCTCTCCCGTCTCTGTACTTTGCTTAAATTACTATTTTTTTCCCTACTATTTCAAAAATGATGATTTCGTCCTCCAGATTTGATTTAATAGCACTCTAAGGTCCCTGGTGCCGGAATCGGAAAAAAACTCCGGCGACCAGGGACCTAAAATGACCAAATTGCCCCTCCCTCTTCCTCCATATCGACGTGGAGAACCGAAGAAGGAAGAGAAGTTAGAGAAGGAAGATGAGTGGAGGGAGAAGGAGGGGCAATTTGGTCATTTCAGGTCTCCGGTCGCCGGAGTTTTTTTCCGATTCCGACATCAGGGACCTTAGAGTGCTATTAAATCAAATCTGGAAGACGAAATCATCATTTTTGAAACAGTAGGGAAAAAAATAGTAATTTAAGCAAAGGAGAGGGACGGGAGGGCAATTTACTCTTAATTTTATTAATTTGGATTTTTTTTTTGAGGAAAGGTGGCGCAAAGCCTATATAGATAGTCGAATAACAACGTACACAACGAAAGTACAATACAAGCAAACAGAAATCGAAACCGGTCCAATGAATGCAAGGTGGCGTAGGAGGGGAGTGAAGGACGATCGAGAGGACCCTAGAGTCATCGATCGAGGCAAAAATCTACCGAAACAAGATTCGGCATATAATCCCAAGACTGAGTCAAGAGGACTACTGAGTGTAAACTCAGTAGATCGCCAAAGTCAACGTAAATTGACCGAGGCGAGAATCTTCACTCACAGACATCGAACAAGCAACAAAATCCAAAAGCCGGAGAGCATAACACAGCAAAAGCGAAAAACATAGCCTACGAGACCACCAAACACATGTGGCTCGGGAAAGTTAACAATACAGAAATAAAGATCATAAAACAAAGCACATAAAATAGAGACATTTAACCGGAGGGGAGGTCCACTGTGACCAACCCCTCCGGGCACGAAAGGCGAGCTCCCCTGTGGCGCCGGTTGAGAAGCCAGCACCTAGGAGAGGTCTTGGACTGCCGGAGGTCTTCTCGGACGGCCGGGGTCTTCTCGAACGATCGGAGGAGGGCTAAGTCACGGAGGGGGGGCTGAGGATGTGCTGACAATGGTGGGGTTGCTGTAGAACTTGGAAGCCGACTGGGAGGTGCTGTAGGGCTCGGGAACCAACTGAGGAGCCAGGAAACCTGGGTTTGAAACGACCGAGAGCCGACCGGGGAGCTGGGAGCCCTGGGCCTTGAGTCGACAACCTGGAGCCGACCGATGGTTGTTGAAGAGTTCGGCCCTAGGAGGAAGATGACCTAGGGAGAAAGGTGAGGAGCTCGGACGCCAGATTACCAGCGAGGCAAATGGCCGGCTACCGCCGATGAGGAACCGGCCTGCAGATGATGACTAGGTCGGGAAATGTGGCAGTAAGGACGGCACGTTGGAGGATGACGAAGCGGAGATGAGGCAGACAAAGGGAGCGAGCAGATATGAAGAGAACGGCGGACGGAGCAAGGGCGGACGGTGGTGGGTCTCGGCCTGGGTAGAAAGGAAAAAGGTGGAAGAAAGATAGATGGGTAAAGAGGGTGAGGAAGAATAAGCCTCAAGGAAAAAGAGGGTAGAAAAATAAACCAAGGGAAGAGCCTCACGGAGGAAGAAAGAACCTCACGAAAGAGGGAAGAGGAGCCTTACAGAGAAGGAAGAAGGGGGGAGGGGGCACGTTTCCCAAGTCATAGCTTTTCCAACGGGTATTTTTCTGTCTCCGGTTTTCACGAGGAGACAGAAAATTAGAACTAATTCTAGTCCAATAATCTGGATAGTTGATTTTGAGTAGTCCATGTGTGCTTGCAGATCTAATAATTGACTGAAAATTACATACGAGTGTCAAGAGTCAGCAAGCTTCTTGCTTGCGATGAACAGTGGCCGCTAATCTCGACAACATATAATGATTGGTAGTGAAGAATATAGGATGAGAGTTGCCGACGGCAACTCTAGGCGTTAGTATCGCTTCAACCTTCTCATCGTCTCTCTCATATGTTTGTCCTACGAACTAGTTTATCAAATATGCTCACTCTTATCATAGGTTGGGGATGCAATTTTGATTCGGTAGACTACTATACAAAATGTTACTAATTTGATTGTAAATCCGCTCAGTTATTTGAGAGCAAATGGTGGTTATGTGTTATAATAATAAGAAAAAAATATGTTTGTTTGAAAGGACTTTTTTCGAATGATATTTCAAAAGAAAATGATGGTTCATAACTTATATTGTATATAAAGATGATAAAAGAGCTATCCATGCATTAACACAACCCAATTAATTAAATAAGTAAATAAAAAATTTATCTCGTATCTAAATATGAATTGTACAAGTCTAAATTTTGTATACTTTATCAACATTGGTCAAAATAATTATTTTTGTCAACTTTTTTGATAATGCAAATATTAATTTGCAACACGATATGTGACTTATGTGAGTTTACCTCTAATTCTCTTACCTTAAATGTCATCACCTCTAAAAGTACCTAATTTCTCCTACCGTACCATTCAACAGTAAAAGTAGAGACCTATAGTCATACATTACCATAGACTCAATATAAATTAACATACCTTAAACTCACAATAAAAATTTTAATATTTAGAGTTATTCACGTAATTTATTGAGCTTTAATTTCCTTTTAAAGGAATAAAATTATGAAAGATTTTGAAAAAATTGAAAAAAGCTATGCGATTGAACAGAATAAAATTATCTATCGATCGATTTAGTGTTTATGCTGGAATAAAATAAAAAATAAAATACTTAGTATGAATAACTAGATTAAATATATAACTTATCCTCTACAATAGAAAAAAAATCATCATTGTCGAAATATTTTCATTTTTCAGTAATGCATGCTTTGAATAGCTTGTAAGTACGACCCTTAAATTAAATGAACAATTTTTTATAATTTTTAAATAAAATTTTAACTTTTTATATAAAAAGTGAAAATAAAACGTCAATACTAGAGATTCTGTTCATACCACATCAATATTAAATAAAAATAACTTTTAAGAAATAATAACATATCAAATTTTTTAACTAAATTTTTTTATTAGAAGGTAGATGGACTAAATTATCAACAAGGAGATGAGTGTTTCGAGGTCCTCCATAGCAAAGGAGAAGTGAAAAAGAGAGTTTTTTCAACGAAGGAGACTCTGAAGCTTCAACCGAGTGAGCTCTCGTAATTAAAGAGACATGAAGGGAGCCTAATCATTTCTTGTAAAGTGGAGGATGAATTCTTGCACGCCATTCCCGGAAAGAAACATGATACACTATTGTACCACATCTAGGAAAAAAAGAGTAAGCTCTGACATAGTGATGTGCCTCTGTGTAGAAAGTGTGCACCAGTGAGAAATGACAATATCGTGTCCATAATAACAGACTTTAGGATGAAAGGATGAAGGGCAAATTACCCTCAGGTCCCTGGTCTTTACATTATTCTTCTATTGGGTCTCTCCTTTGTCATAAATGAGTATTAAGTACTTGTTTTATTCAAAATGTTTGTCTCGGGTCCCCACCGACCAAATCGAACTTTTTTAAAATTTTTTGTCATGTGAAATGACTATTTTACCCTTCAAAAAACTACAAATTTCATCATATTTTTATCGTATTATGAAGGGTAAAATAGTCATTTCACATGACAAAAAATTTTAAAAAAAGTCTGATTTGGTCGGTGGGGACCCGAGACAAATATTTTTGAATAAAACAGGGACGAATTAATCATTTATGTAACAGGAGGGACCCAATAGGATATTTGGATAAAGACCATAGACTACAGGGTAATTTGCCCAAGGATGAATGAGTAGTTCAGTAAATAATCAGCAACATCTCCCGTCAATCGACACCATACTTGTTTTTTTAAGGGAAAGTGGCGCGAAGCCTATATTGAAAACAAGCAAAGTACAGACATACCGAAACAAGTTACATCAAAAACAAGCAAAGTACATCGAAAACAAGCAAAGTACAGACATACTGAACATATCTCAAAGCAAGACCGGCGCAAACAAGGTGGCACAAGATGGAGTTGAAGGGCGATCGAACAGACACAAAGGTCATCGATCGAGGCATGATTCTACCAAAACTAAGTTCGACAATAAATCTCATGACAGAGTCGAGAGGACAACTGAGTGTTAACTCAACAGAATACCAAGGCTGATGTAAATTCTCCACCCGCAAGCAACGGATAAGCATCGAGGTCTGAACAGAACTCAAAACTGTACAACAAAGACTCAAGCAAAACCAACAGGAAAAAAATAGACAAAACATGAGATCACCACATAGCAGGGACTCGAAACAACAAACAGAATAAGAATAGTAGGCATAAAACATAATAACAGCAATAGTCAACCGGGGGGAGGCCGATAGCAACCAACCCCCCGGTGAGCATCAACGTGCTCTCTAGGCTAGGCGGGGAAAGGGCCAGTCGCAGAGATATGCCTGTAGTTAGCCTGAGGGGGCTGTCGACGGTGGAGTGAGGCCTGTAGACGGCGAGGACTAAGGAGAACGGAGGACTGTGGTATGAGATGTACGCCGACGACTAGTCAGAAGATTGTGAATAGAGGCCTTGTGGAGGATTGACGAGCAGACGGTAAGGGGAGTACCGATGAGGGCGAACTCTAACAAAACTCTGGCAACCTCTAACAAAATTTGGCAAACTCCGGCAAGGGCTAGTTCAGGCAAAATCCAGCACACCTTCGGCTAAGACTACTTCCAATAAACTAGTTCTGACTAGGGAGAAGGGAGGTAGGTGGTGGAGGAGTGGGAAGGAGGGTGGATGAAGGTAGTGGGTAGAGGCGGGCCGAGGCTACGACAGAGGTGGGCCAAGCCACGGTAGAGGTGAGCTCTGTCGTGGAGTAGGAGAAGAGTAGGTGGATTGAGGAGGAGGAGGATGAGGAGGGTAGGTAGAGGTTGGGGAAGGTTGAGGAGTAGGAAGCTTAGGGAAAGAGGGGTGGCGGCGGGCCAAAGGGTAGGAGGGATAAACCCTAGTATTGCTCTACTAAGGGAGAGGACACCATACTTGTCTGAATGGCAAGTATATCGTCGACAATAGAGTTAGATGGCTAATAATGCTAATTGTGACCATTCTTAACAACCATCACAACTTGAACAATATTTGAAGATGGCATAAGATCGAGGTATGGGATCGATATTGGGAAGAAATTTGAAGGGAACAAATAATTTAACGGCTATGGATTTTTTTAAAATTTCAAATAGTTTTAAAAAAATTTATAATTGAAGTTAAATGATAAAACATTCTTTATATCAAATTTTAAATACATAAACATAATAAAAATGTTAAATCCCACTTTTAAAAGTAGAGACACTTAGCTATAATTTATTTTAGACTTGGTCAAAGTTAATATGTTCTAAATAAGTATTTGGGGTTGTTGAGTTGAGCTTATTTTTAAAATAATTGAAAGATTTTAAAAAAAATATTAGACTGAACATCTGGTTTATGGTTTTGCTTTATTTGGGTTAATTATTGTTAGAAAATTTACTAACATAGGAATAAATTGCGAAAGAACATAAATAAAAGGTATAACGTGGTGCCCATCAATTTAGGAGTTCAAAATAAGAGTCAAAACTAAACCAAAAAAACTAGTTGAGAGTGTTTAGTAACTGTTAGTAAACTCATACCCACTAGCCCAAGTTTATGAATCCCTTTGCATGGGCAAGGGTTGGCATACACTAATTTCACTAGTTCATGCCACACTCAACAAGTTTTAACTTAGCATAAAATTATTACTTATGAAGAATTATGAAATTATACCAAAATTTTAATCAACTCTACCTCGACAAAGCACCACTCCATGAAAATCTATGAGATCTTGTAAAAACAAACTCTTTCACAAACTGTTGATATACGCCATCAATAAAACCATCTCAACTTTTTCACCTCCTTTTATTCAATCACTTAGAGTCAGCTCTCAAACTTGAGCTCCCAAAATTATTTAGCATATTCCTTTTAATCTTCATTGAACCACAACTAGTAAGTCCACCAACAAAAATAACCTTATGACCAATAGATGTACCTCTATTATTCAGTTAATCCAACACTCCACAACCTTGAACTACTATACTACTAGAATTTATTACATTAAACTAATGTTACTTGCCATGACATATACTAGACAACCTTTTATTTAACCTAGTAAAATTTTTAACATACTTTGAACTCCATTGTTTGGCCTTGAGTAAAATACCATATTTGTCTGTAGTGTCAACAACTTTTATGTCCAATAGTAACCTACCTTATACCTTTCATATACATGTCTCTATAAATAACCATAACATAGCCTAATTAATAAAGTTTCTCCAAGACAACCATGACTCCATATCAACCATGTCTTTTTACCAAGCAACCATAGCTTACTATTCATGTCTTTGTGAATCACAACTCTATTTAAACTATTCATGTCGAGATTTTTCTTTCTCACATGAACTAACCTCATATGTTTTCTCCTCTATCGGAACTTAAAGATGTGACTTTACCTATAATAGTGCCTCTAACTAACCTATAGGTAACTTTAACATCTCTTTCACCCTTTATTACCACCAAATTTAAAATTCTTCTTCAAATTTGAAAACTTACCTAACTTCACACAACTCTATTACGACATTATCCCATATCTTGATTCAGATATCACCTATATCGTCGATCCTACAAGAAAAATTGTTACTCAAGTTATCTTAACTAAATCAATAAACTTGTAGGTGTCAAACAACCCTCTCTTGAGTGTCATGTGAATGGAACAAGTGCTATCTAAAATTTAGGAATCAAAATACTTTGAACTTGATAAAATAGAAAGACAACCTATCTGGCCTATCTAAATATTACACCATATCATGGATGTCGATCCTCCCTTACTGTCTCGAGTTCTTTTTGAACAATCCCTCTTCACGTGCCCTTTTTCTCTACACTCGAAGCAATTTTCTTTTAATCTCCTTCACCCAGACTTGGATCCTTGTCCATATTTTGCTCCAAGATTACCATAGCTACCCCTCATAACTAATACTTCTCTTTGTTCATCTCTAATTTCCTCTTTGATGACACCATAAAAAAGCATATGTGATATCATCTAACTATAAAGACTCTTTCTCCATGTCAGAGGTGTAACTGAATTCTGGTAAGAACTGATAAAGAATTCAAGAGCAATAATACAAGAGTTGTAACCAAATTGTCAGGTTACTTTGGCACACCGTGTAAGATAATAAATTCATTGATCTCTAGAGCAAACTTAGTTCCCTTGGCTGTATCAAGCATTGTCCTCAGGTAACACATGAATAGTTCTACCACCTTTGTTGCATGTCTGAGAAGCAACTGCTCCTTTTCTGGACTAACTTGCAGGCTGTCCAGTATATAACATCCTTACTTTACAAGGTCAATGACGAATACTGAGAAGTGATTACTATAATACCATGGGAACATTCACTGCCATCATAAAATAAATGTCAAAAAGTCATAAACACTATATTCAAAAGGATTCAACTGAGCAGTAACCTACATATTTGACACCGCTCAAATCTTCAACCCCATCTATGAAAGGGTAAGACCCTTGTATAATGTGCAAGATATTATCAAAGTGATCGCATGTGTGATACAATGGTAGGTTATCAATAGAGGGTTAATCTAACTTCAACCATTTGTCTTACATTGATATGATTAAACGATATCAACCTATTTATCAAAACAATCTGAACATGGATAAGAAATCCACTTGAATATACATAAGAAAACCACTTGAATATTAATAAGGAACCACTTGATCATTCATAAGAAAACCAGTTGAACATTCATAAGGGAACTAGTTGAACATATGAAAGTAAACCATTTGAACAAATAGTAGCAACAAGTTTAGAAAAGATAAACTCATCACTAACCAAATTGGGAAGAACAAATGATTAATAGGTTCCCTCAATAGTCGTAACTCTTTGAAATAATCTACTAAATATCAGTCAGTTACACCGATTGATAATCATGTCCTCCCACCAAGTGTTTTTAGCTCGTCACGAATCAAATATAACTCCACATTGACTGCAAAAATTTCACCACTGAAAAATAGCATTAAAAGTATAGCATTATCAACTGGTTTACTAGTGTATGTTCAATATGGTTTCACAAAGAATGTTCAAGTGGTTTATCAAAGAAAGTTCAAGTGGTTTCTCAAAGAATGTTCAAATAGTTTATCAAAGAATGTTCAAGTAGTTTGTCAAAGAATGTTCAGGTAGTTTGTCAACGAAGATTCAACTAGTTTGTCAAAGAAGATTCAAGTGGTTTCCCAAAAAATGTTCAAGTAATTTGTCAAAGAATGTCCAAGTGGTTTGCCAATTAATGTTCAATTTGTCAAAAGTAAGTTCAAGAGTAGTGAGAAAAATACAAATAAGATCAAGAACATGTATATATGAACTTATGATTGAGAGGCATTTATTCTCCGATGTTTATACTAAAAAATCAGTTGCTTGTCATCATTACTCAGCCCAATGTAGACTTTCTCAGCAACTGAAGCTGCATCTGAATACTTGTTAATGACGTCTTTGTACCTTAGGCTATTTTTTGCAACAATCTTTTAAACTTTTAAAGCCTCAGACTCCTCTTTGGTGTATTATAGACTCCTTCTTCCTCTTGTTCTTCCTTTGATTGTGCAGGAGGATCAGTTTTGGCGATCTCAACAGCCTCTTCTTCCTCTACTTTCCCCTTCTGTTTATTCCTATCTCGTTCCTCCGTAAACAGAGACCCAATTATAACACTCTACATGATGGTCAACTTTTGGCATCTCTTAGGGATCACCTGCTTATCTGCTACAAAGGTGCTTGGACCCTGAATGTTAGTTTCATTCCCCTTCTTTGTAGACATGTACTTTTCAGTGACCTTATTTATATATTAAAAGGAATCCGCAAAATTTTGGGTCATTAAACAAGCTTGGTGAAACAAAAACTTTAGACTGACCTGAATCTCTAATAGGTTCTTCATCACATTTATCTGGGGTACAATCAAATTGTTTGCCTATCCCTAATGAAAAGGATGGAAACTAAAATCCATACCTATATGTAGCTTGGCGAAAGGATCCATATCTGATATTCCACACCCAATGCTTAACGCAGGTGTATCCTCATTGGAATTACCATATTATGGTTCCAAATAAACAATAGAAAATATCAGAACATTCTCTTCAAAATATATTAGAATAGTTTTTCAACTTATGTTAGAGTAGTTCCCAACAGTCTTTCTTTTCTGAATGCACGCAGGCGGTTGAGTTGATGGAAGATATATGGTAAAAGATGATATTACCCCCCGCTATAAGTTTGTAAAAATACAAATTAAAAAAAACCCATCTAAGAGCCCATTATGGATGATCCAGGACGGTCCTAGGTCAGATTGCCCATACAAGACCGAATCGTGATCCATCGTGTTATGCTGCCTATCTTAATTAAGGGCAAATTACATCTGGCCCCCTCGGGTTTGGGGTATTTAACGCTCGCCCCCTGCTTTTCTAAAATCGATTAAAAAACCCTTTCTATATGGAAAAATTGTACGAATCAGCCCTTCATGCCGGAATCGGAGATTTTCTCCAGCGAGGAGGCACGGAAAATGACTATTCTACCCTTATACTAAAAAACAAAAAAAAATACTTTGTTCCTCTCTCCTCCCCCTCCTCCGTCCATCTTCTCTTCTCTTCCTAAACACAACTAAACCCAGAACCTAAACCCACATCTCCTCGATGACATCCTCTCCGTAGTATACGTCACAACACTAGGCATACACCCAGAAGAACGAAGCTCCCTGAGCATCACCATCGCCGATTTTAACTTCCTCCCTTTGCACAACCCATCAATAAGAACATTATATGTAACAACGTCAAACATCATCCGATTTCAACCTCCTCGATATTCCCCGCCTTGATAAAACAATTTGCCATAATGTTATAACTGCACAGATCAAGCGCGATACCCCGCTGTAGTATTTCATCGAACAGTTAGAATGCATCCGAGATGAGACCATTCTGCGCAGTCCAGGAGACCAGCGAATTATACGTCACGGCGTTGGGGCGAATCTCGGCCTCGTCCATCCTCCCGAAGACGGAGTATTGTAGGTGACGACGTTGGGGAGGACGCCCAGTCGCTTTCCGTCCACGATCACGGATTCAGCTCTTTCTAACTACTTGAATTTGCAGAGGTAGTTTATGCATATGTTCATAAGCTTGGTTTTTGTAGAGGATTCTCCCTCGAAGAGCTTAAGGCTGCTGGAATTCCCAAGAAGCAAGCAAGGTCCATTGGTATCTCAGTTGACCACCCCACCTTCTCAACAAACATCATCGCGTCCTCCACTTCCCAACCCGCCCATACAAAAAACTTAGACACCCTTTTTGGAATTCTTCAACAAGCCAAGCACCCGAACCACCAGAGACTCGTCCAGCTTCCCTTTTCGAAACTTTTGGGTATCACCCGCGAAGAGCCGAAACTCCTTGCTATAGAAGCTGTACCTAACTTCTTCACCTGCCTTGTTGGGTCCCTCGGAACCCCCAAATACACCCCCCAATAGTGCGAAAAGCTGTACCTAACTTCTCCACCTTGATGTTTCTATTTTTGGCTTTTGGTTAAGACAAGTAAAGAAAATTCTGGAATCGGGTGAGGAGCAAAAGAAACGATGTCGGGAATCGGGTGTTAGTTGCTTTTTGTAATTATTCATGTAATTATTCATGTCGGGAATCGGGTGTTACTAAACGATGTTGCTTTTATGGTTGGATTTTTTCAGTGATGTTTGGATTTGTGTTCTTTTTGGTGGTTGAATTATTCATGTGTTTTTTTGATGGAGTTTGTCAATATGAAGGCACGAGGGAGGAGGAGGATGAAGATGAGAGAGAAAGAGAGAGAAGAAATTTTTGTTTTTTAGTCTAAGGGTATAATAGTCATTTCCCGTGCCTCCTCGCCGGAGAAATACGCCGATTCCGGCATGAGGGGCTGATTCGTACAATTTCGCCATACAGGAAGGGTTTTTTAATCGATTTTAAAATAGCAGGGGGGTGAGCGTTAAATATACCAAACCCGAGGGGGCCAGATGTATCATCCAATCTCGCTACTCACTCGTATCATCTAGTTTGATGGCTCGCCGATGGCGCAGTCGTGAGAGAAGGAGATTAGGTTTGTTGGACAAGAATCTTATTCTCCTTATTGGGCCTAATTTGTTATTGGATTAGGTGAAATGTGATTGAAATGTGCTTTATTTTTTTAGACTGGGTCGTTTATTGGATGGATAAAAGTGATGGTCTATTTTTTGTATTTAAATAATATGCAAGTACTTTTTATTTTGAATCCAAAAAGAGGCAGCTGCAATTTTTTTTTTCTGTCATTGGGCTCAGAAATACTTTTTGGTTTGACCAAAATTTATTTCTCCAATTCGGGCCTCGACATTTAATTATTTTGGGGAAATAAAATTTAAAATGAGTCTTATAGTTTAAGTTAACACAGGCCAAGCCCACGATGACGGTGAAAAAATCAGACCAAGGCTTATACTAACCCATGTCGCCCAAATTGACCTAAATTGTAAGGTCAACGTGGATTTATTATTTTTTGGAGAGTTTATTGAATAAAATAAAATTTTATTTGGTTTAAATAAAATATTTTTAAATAAATTGATTTAAAAAATTATTATGATAATTTGATAAATTATGTTGTTTTTGGAATGAGTTCTTAAAATATGTATTTTATTTTTTTTAAGTTTGGACATTAGAAATATGGAAAATAATATGACCTATTAATCATATATAAAACTCAATCGGAACATAACTTGAGCACGATCTAATTTTAAGTTAAGATAAATATAAGAAATGTTTATCATACCTAATAAACATATAGCTAAAAATAAATATTTTTGTACGTTAACAATTTAAAATTTAAAATTACAGTAAATGATCTCTTTGTAATAATTAATATTAATATTATATGTTCTATTTTTTTTAACAATCCTGTAGTATGAGAATGAACTAAAATATTTATGATGCCCTGTTTGCTCCCAAAAAGAATAAATAGATAATAGAAATGAAAGAAAAATAGACTTGTGAAGAATAAAATCATATTTAAGAAGTGGTTGACCTAACTATGGGGTGTAAAGAAAATTAAGATCAAATGGATTCTCAATATTAATTTGATGTAATATCTAAAGATACGTAACTTAATTGTCATAGATTCATAAAATATGATTAGTTGACTATAAAGAGCGCTTTGAGATGATGTATGATTTGATTCCTACCCATTAAGGTTTTCTGACGTCCTTGGTTAAGTACCTAGAATTAATATCAATTGGATGTATGTTAAGACAAGATTCTTAATAGAAAATTGGATAAATCTATATGATTATATTCGAGGGTTACATTCAGATAGGCCATGAACATAGAGTTTGCAAAATTGTTAAGATCAATTTATGATCTCAAATAGTTTTAAAGACACTAATAAATTCATTTTTTAAATCATAATCAGAATTAGTCATATAATTTTAAAATGAATAATGAATATCATAATGTCTCTGCTAAACGCTCTAGAAAAATGTACAATTATATATAGTACGTAGGTATTATATTGATGAATGGAAATGACTTGGGATATCTTGACGAATTCAAAGTTTGTTATTTGTACAATTTTGAAATAAAAGATTTAAGAGAAGTTGATTACATATTCAAAATTAATTTGAGGAATCATTTGAGTTGATGGTTTAAATATAATGACAACAATATGTAGTATGTCGTTGTATTAGAAAGAAGATCATTATTTCAATAAAAAGTGCCAAAAAATATTATAATAAATAAATGATATAGTAGATGTCCTTTATTTAAATGTCACCAATCTGAATTCGATAGTAAAACATTGGTAAACATTAAGGAGATTATATGTAAGCATAGTAGAAAAATATTTATTGAGGCTTCAAGATTAAGACTTGATATTGAGGAAATATACAGGTTTCAAATGAACATTAGATGTGAAATTTGTTTTTCCAAAAGAATATTTTTCTTGCTAAGTGGAATTACTATCTCATGGAATAACAAGAAGCAGATTTGTGTCGGTCTTATCAATATCTATGAAAATTTAAAATATAACTTCCATAATTGTCTCCCAAGAATTGATATGATTAAAGTAGAATTCACAAGATAATCTCTCATATGCATTTACCTCATTATTGACAAAGTACTCCTAACCAAAATGTTTTAAAGCAGTTCTTAATTGTTCATCTACACCCAAGATATGCATATCATCCCAATCTATCTTAAAATGTCCTATAGTTTCTAGAGCTTTGAATCGGGAATACCTCTCTCCCTCCCAATCTTCCAAGATTGCAAATGGGAGCTTGATATTCGGCGGTGATGTTGGTTTGTGGAGATGAAGATGAGTCTGACGATGAAGATGAAGGTGTTGGAGATTTGTGTTTCCTCTTAGAAGTTCCCCTTCGTAAGCCACATTGTGAGGTTTCTTTTCCGGACATGTTAAATCTTGAAACACCTAGCAAAACACAAAACAAAAGTTAGGTTTTGGTTGTTTGTGCTTTCTTGTGGTTGGGGAAGTTGTTTTAAGGAATGGGTGTTGTGATTGAGTGGGTAATTTGGAGAGATTGGGTTTTTATAGAGGAAGGATTTTGGGTAGAATGGGTAAGTTGGAAAGATTGGGTTTTTGTAGAGGAAGGGTTTTGGGTAGAGTGGGTAAGTTGGAATGTGAATGAGAGAGAGGGATTTTTGTTTTGAATGAAAAGTGAGAGGGAAATGAAGGGTTGGGTGTTTATAAGTTAGAAATTTTTTTTGTTTGAAACACCCAAACCCGGCATCTAACACCCGTAGGCCGATGTCTGATAGCTCTTGTCTCGACCAAAAAAAATCTGCCCAAAAACATCATTTCTGGCATCCGACGGCCGGCGTCCACCACCCGTGCGCTTGTAAAATATCTGCCCAAAATTATCAAATTCGGCATCCGACGGCTTACTCCTGGCATCCGACGGCTCTGATGCACAAAAAATTTCTGCCCAAATGTGTCGAATCCAGCATCTGACAGGTGAAGTTCAGCGTCCGATAGATGAAGGCACGAAAAAAAATCTGCCCGAAATTGCCATTTCTGGCATCCGCCACCCGTAGGTCGGCATCCGACAGCCATTGCTCGAGAAAAAATCTGTCCGAAATGAGCAAATCTGGTGTCCAACGGCCTTGACCCAGCGTCTGATGGGTTGTGCAATGTGAAAATTGCTATCTAAATTTGTCGAATCCGGCGTCCGACGTGTTGAACCCGGTGTTCGATGGGTATTACACTTTTGCTCAGATTTTTTCCTTGTTCAAGGCTCAATGCAAGAAACTTACAAATTCTGTCAAGAAAGTCTTCTAATATTGCATACCGTTTTGGGCAACCTGTTACGAACTTCCCTGAGCTTCTTCTCTCAAGCTTAGCCATGCACTCCTCAATAATTTCATCAATCAAACCAAATCATCAAATCAAGCGAACACCATGAAACTCACAAAAATATCAAGACAATAGGTACAAACATATGCAAACACAAACTTCAACCAAACATAATATAATAACATGCATACTATACAAACTTCGCAAAGAACTAAAAATTGAAATTACACTAATTTTTTGGCTTTTATTTACACTGCGTTCCTGGAAAGCTTGAAAACCAGATGCCCCAAATTCATGGGTCATAACTTCAACTTCGAAATTTGCAATTCACATAACTTCTCAATGGCGTACCATGCAGAACTCCCTTGCCAAACGACCTTTTTAGCGTATAGCTTAACGGGGTCTGGGCGGAGTAGCGTGGTACACTCATTTTATGAGTTTGTAGTATTCTTGCTACATTCTCCATCATGCTCTAATTTCCCACACCGAGGATAAAATCCAAATCTTTTCATTCTTCGGTAATAAGCCATCTTTGACGTTCCTCTCGAGTGCTTTAAGTAATTCATTTCACTGCGCTCAAGTCTTAAAGATTCTTTGGCTCTATGAAGAATGATTAGGGAAATGTCGATTGGGATTTTTTGAGCAAGTAAGACTCTAAGTAAAAGAAAATATTTAATGCATAACATCCTGTTCTTTAATCTCTGCAGGTAAAAGAGGACACAAATTCTAAAAACTAAAAATTATCTACTATATACACTAACATGTTTTCAAATTCTCAATTGCTTATGGAGGGGGTAACGGCTTATACCTCAGAATGCCGCTCAACTTTGCCACCAAGGTAAATCTTACACCTTTGGCCATTCACCTTAAACAATTCTCCATCTCTTCCTTCCAAGTCAAGTGCTCCAAATGGGAAAACTTTCACAACCTTGAATGGACCACTCCACTTGGACTTGAGTTTATTCGGGAAGAGTCTCAAGCGAGAGTTATAAAGAAGAACTTGTTGTCCCTCTTTAAACTCTTTCTTTACAATATGAGCATCATGCCTCTTCTTTGAACTCTCTTTGTAGAGGCGTGCACTTTCAAATGCCATGTCTCTTATTTCATCCAACTCTTCTAGTTGGAGCACCTGTCTCTCACCCACCTTTTTATAATTATAGTTAAGGGTCTTAATTGCCCAAAATACACGGTGTTCAAGCTTAACTGGAAGGTGACATGCCTTTCTATAAACAAGCTTGTATGGTGACATACCAATAGGTGTTCGAAATGCCATCCTATAGGCATCATCAAGTTTGTTTGCCTAATCTTTTCTCGCTCCTCCCACTGTCTTCTCAAGAATTTTCTTAAGTTCCCGATTTGAGAGTTCTACCTGACCACTTGTTTGAAGGTGATAGGGTGTAGCAACTTTGTGAGTCACCCCATACCGTTTCAATAAAACTTCAAATGGTCAGTTGCAAAAGTGTGAACCTCCATCACTAATGATTGCTCTGGGTACGCCAAACCTTGAAAAGAGCTTTTTGATAAAGCAAATCACTACCTTAGCATCATTCGTCGGTGAAGCCCAAGCCTCTATCCACTTAGACACATAATCAACGCCTACCAAAATGTACTTGTTTCCATAGGAGGTTGGAAATGGTCCCATAAAATCTAAACCCCAAACATCAAAGAGTTCAACTTCAAGGATTCCAGATTGTGGCATCTCATCCCTCTTAGAAATATTCCCAGTTCTTTGACATCGATCATATTGAGCAACAAATGTCCGAGCATCTCTAAAAATATTGGGCCAATAAAACCCACATTCAAAGACTCTTGATGCCATTCTCGTTGCTCTATAGTGACCTGATTATAGGGTGTTATGACATTGTGCTAAAATATTTCCTACCTCATCATCGGTAATGCACCGTCTAAGCAATCCATCATTACACCGCTTGAATAGATAAGGATCATCCCAAATGTAGAATTGAACATTCCATTGAAGTTTTTTCCGTTGAGGATAGCTCAAATCATTTGGAATAATTCCTCCTACCAAGTAGTTGGCAATGTCAGCAAACCAAGGAACATCCATCTTGTTCAATGACATCAAAGTTTCATCCGGAAACTCTTCTTGAATTTGTCCATGCGTCTCCATTCCATCACTCTTTTCAATGCGAGATAGATGATCTGCTACTACATTCTCTGATCCTTTCTTATCCTTGATGGACAAGTCAAATTATTGTAGCAATAAAATCCATCGCATAAGCCTACGCTTAGCATCTTGTTTAGAGAACAAATACTTCAAGGCCGCATGGTCAGTGTAAATGATTACTTTTGATCCAAGCAAGTATGGACGAAATTTATCACAAGCATAGACCACTGCCAACAACTCCTTCTTAGTTGTCGTATAATTGAGTTGAGCACCCGCCAATACCCTACTAGCACAGTAAATCACATGAAGCTTCCCTTCCTTCTTTTGACCAAGCACACATCCTAAAGCAATGTCACTTGCGTCACACATCAACTCAAATGGTAAATTCCAATCCGGAGATGAAATTATTGGAGCTGTGACAAGAGCTTTCTTCAACAAAGCAGATGCCTTAAGACAAGGCTCATCAAAGTTCAATGACATCAAAGTTTCATCTGGAAACTCTTCTTGAATTTGTCCATGCGTCTCCATTCCATCACTCTT
>SOPF01027679.1:64945-85548 GCA_012979155.1 Hypericum perforatum | reverse complement strand
TCTTATCCTTGATGGACAAGTCAAATTATTGTAGCAATAAAATCCATTGCATAAGCCTACGCTTAGCATCTTGTTTAGAGAACAAATACTTCAAGGCCGCATGGTCAGTGTAAATGATTACTTTTGATCCAAGCAAGTATGGACGAAATTTATCACAAGCATAAACCACTGCCAACAACTCCTTCTTAGTTGTCGTATAATTAAGTTGAGCACCCGCCAACACCCTACTAGCACAGTAAATCACATGAAGCTTCCCTTCCTTCTTTTGACCAAGCACACATCCTAAAGCAATGTCACTTGCGTCACACATCAACTCAAATGGTAAATTCCAATCCGGAGATGAAATTATCGGAGCTGTGACAAGAGCTTTCTTCAACAAAGCAGATGCCTTAAGACAAGGCTCATCAAAGTTGAAAGGTACTTCCTTCACTAGCAAGTTAGTAAGCGGCTTTGCTATCAAGAGAAATCTTTGATAAATCGTCGATAAAATCCCGCATGTCCAAGAAAAGCTCTCACTCCTCTAACTGAAATCAGTGCGGCCATCTTCTCTATGGCTTCCGTCTTTGCTCTATCAACTTCCATACCAACTTTGGATATCTTATGTCCAAGAACAATGTCCTCATCTACCATGAAATGACATTTCTCCCAATTGAGAACAAGGTTCTTTTCTTCACATCTCTCCATAACTCTATCCAGATTTTCCAAGCAATTATCAAACGAATCTCCAAACACCGAGAAATCGTCCATAAAGATCTCCATAATCCTTTCATTCATTCCCCAAAATATTGCTTCCATATATTGTTGGAATGTTGCTGGAGCACAACAAAGTCCAAACAGCATTCGTCGATATGCAAAAATGCCAAAAGAACAAGTGAAGGAAGTCTTCTCTTGATCCCTTGGGTAAATCGCAATTTAGTTATAACCAGAATATCCATCAAGGAAACAATAATGGGAATATCTAGTAATTCTCTCCAACATCTGATCAATGAATGGGAGAGGAAAATGATCTTTGCGTGTTGCATCGTTCAATGTTTGATAGTTAACACACGCTCACCATCCAGTCACTGTTCTCGTAGAAATGAGCTCACCATCTTTGTTAATTACAACCGTCATCCCCCCATTATTTGGGACACAATGTATTGGGCTCACCCACTCGCTATCCGATATCGGATAAATGATTCCTGCCTCAAGGAGCTTAATCACCTCCTTCTTCACCACTTCTTTCATGTTTGGGTTCAACCTCCTTTGCCGGTCTACCCTCAGCTTTGCTCCTTCTTCCATATGGATATGATGCATAACTATCTTAGAACTAATTCCTTTGATATCAGATATTTGCCAAGCCATGGCAGTTATCCACTTGTTCATGATCTTAAGCACCTTATCCTCTTCCTTCTTTGAGAGTTTATTGGAAATGATAA
Source organism: Hypericum perforatum (assembly GCA_012979155.1). Lineage (NCBI taxonomy): Eukaryota > Viridiplantae > Streptophyta > Magnoliopsida > Malpighiales > Hypericaceae > Hypericum > Hypericum perforatum. Next base: position 84,130 of record SOPF01027679.1, on the reverse strand, counting down.
TCGGTAATGTCCTTTCTTCTTTCAAGAAAGTGATGCGTGTCCAACTAGGATCAATTATACGTGCAAGAATTACACGATCGCACAAGTAATATTATGATAAGTAGGATCGTCTCCACAGGGAATAGCAGATGAAAATTGTTCATCAAGTACTAGTTTATGCGTTCCTAGATCTTAAGCTAAGCGAACAGATCATTGGGTTGATGATCTAACACTATTACTACCAATGATGTCGCAAAATCTCAAGGTTGTCAATCTCAATCTTTTAACGACGCTTCTAAACTACAAACTCGATATCACCACGAACCTAAGTTTGTCAGGCCTAGATTCATTAACAATATCAAGTTGAGATAAGCGTATGAAAGCTATGATCTAAACCAAGTTGTCATCCTTGATCATCGAATGAGCATTCATTGAATTGGAAATAAATAAGAACTTCAACAAAAGAAATAATCTTAAGAACCAAGCAAAGGAAAGTACCTTGATGAAAACCAAATCCAAAGTTGTTTATGGAACTCTTAAGAACAACACAAGAACATAAAATGAAATCTAAAAAATCAAGTTCTAACTTGGAGGTTTCTATTCTAAGGTCTTGATGATCTTCTTCTTCTCCTTCAAGTTGCTGTTCTCTGCCTCCTCCCCCTCCTTTTGTCGTCCTCCCTTAGTGCTTGCCAACCAAGCTTTAGACCAAGTCAAGTGGGAAGTTTGGTGAGGTATTTCTTTAAGTTCACTATCGGGGGCCAGCGTACACTGGGAAGCCAGCGTACGCTGGGGTTCTGCCCCTTTTTGCCTCCTTCTCTTCTATCTTGCTTCTCTTCCTTAAGCTAGCCCAGCGAACGCTGGGTGGCCAGCGTTCGCTGGCCTTGCATTCTGCCCCTCTTTGTTCTCTTGCCTTCAAGCATCTACTCGTCGCCCAACTCATTGCACAAGTCCACCGATCTTTGCTCCAAGTCCTCGAATGCTCCAAAACACCTACAAAATACACAAAAGCAACAGACAATCTTCTCCTTGATAAAACAAACTAATTTAAACAAAATATAGATGAGACTCAACTAAATATTTCCTAAAACATAACGAGAACTTAACAAACTAGGACCAAATGAATGCATGTTATCACATGCATCACACCCCCGCACTTACTTCTTTACTTGTCCCCAAGCAAAGTGCATCAGAAAACCAACCTCTTAGAATTCAAACATCCATCACAAGATCATTCCCACAATCACACACATCACACCCTTGAGCATTATGAATGCAAAATCCATAGGCAATTATACCCTCATTCATTTAACCAAGTTTTCACACCTAGTGTTCCGGACTAGAGAGTTAACCACTCGTAGGATAGGATTAATTTAATCTCACAAGTGTATGGTGGTCAACTATCCTACTCTCGTGTGCACATTCAAGGTCTAAAAGTGTTAAAGATCATACCAAAGCACACTCGAAACAAAGTAGATTATGCCATAGGAGGGGTTTTTATTGGGTTGTACTGAGGCTAAAGGTAAAGGTGGAAAGATACAAGTATAGTGGTGATGTTAAATCCACTTAATTCGAGGGTTACATAGAAAGCTAACTCTCGACTATACTACACACCTCACCTTATTATGCATATACACTCAACCCCATTTGCCAACATCCTAAAGAAGCAGAAGTACAAGATAAGTTGCTCACATTTACTTGTGCCTTTTTTTTCTTTCCTACTTTCCACTTTTCCTTTGATTTTTTCTTTTCACTTTTTTTTACTTTCCTCAAGAGAATTTCTTTTCATTTTTTTTCTTTCTTTCTCTTCTTTCTCTTGTTTTTCTTTCCCAATTTTTGCACAGTTACTTAGCAACTTATCCTGACTTTTGGTCATTGGCTTCAATTCTACCCATTTTCATCCCAAAGTATATACAAGAAATCCCCCCAAGCTATACTACTAGATGAACCCTTACAAAATATTCCCCAAAAATATCCTAATCCCTCGGATTAAGTAGTTAAAGGTAGGTGGGGTGATGAGAATTGGCTTACGGGTTTCAACTAATAATTTGACAATTAAGCTCAGGCTCGATAGGGGTTATACACTGGATAATATCGGGATTTTAGCTCTAAGGCTCTAGGCTTATGACAAAATGACCCTCGACACTCTCTACCTCATTGAGTTATGCTAGGTAATCCTTCTAACACTCCCATTGCTCAAACTATGCACACACCTCATGAATAAAATGAGAACTAGTTATCGTGGCCATCGGCTCAAAGATCTCACAAGGTCACTCGTTAATTCACTAGTCTAGTCTACCAGGTATAACGACTAGTCTAAATGATCGAGGATATAATTGCTTACGTCTTAAAATTCACATTGCTCAAGAGTGTTGAATGCATGATATGGAGTTTTTCCTATGATAAAAAGTTTAAAATTTCTGAGAATTTTTCATCATATGCAACAGACTCTAACACACTTCAATCAAAAACACAAAACACACTCAAACAGACTCGATCACATGCAAAATAGCAAACAAAGTAAAAAGAGAGACAGACACAGTAAGATCAACATAAATAACGCAACATAAGCACACACACAAAACACACCCCCACACTTAGAAGACACATTGTCCTCAATGTGTGAAGAAAAACATTCATATCAAAAGATAAAAAAAAACATAACATGACAAGTAGAAACAAAAACTAAACAAGAATAAGGAGAAGAAGAAGCCTGTGATCATTGTTCCGGAGGTGGTTGGAGGTTGTTCCAGAGCCATTCCTAGTTAGCTGAATCTTTTGCATCGCGAGCTGCAAGTTGGTCGCAAAGATCTTCTTGGTCTGCATGGTACTGCTCCCAGTGCTCTGACTGTTCATGTGCCAAGGTCTCCACCTGGTACTTCAATTCATCTATGTGCTCCATCAACGTCTCTATTTTGCTTTCTAGGTAATCAATACGCTCAGAGAGATTGTTGATGTCTTCTTAGTATTCTGGTCTTGGTGCCTCATCGCTATCACGAAGTTGGTCTTGAACTGATTTGCGGTCCTCCCATTTGATGAATTCATAGGAGGTGACACCATCCTTATCAATCTTCGAAACAAGATGCCAAGTTACCAATTTATCGATATTGATCTTTTCGCATGAGACTTTTCTGCCCGGAGCATCATATCCTAGAAAAATTTTCAGTACCAAAACATGGACAAGACTACCAAGACTAAGGTTCCTGGGTTTCTGTAATTGGAGCGTACGAGTGATTACATCATAAATCAATGCAAATGTACTAAACGGTTTTCTCTTCTTAATGCAATGCAATTGGTATAATTGGCTCCTTGTGACCCGACTAGCTTGATGTTGACCACTAAAGCTATAACTTATAAAGCGATGCAAAACACTATAGGTCAAATCCTTGATAAAGATGGATGGGGCTTGTGCCGTAAATCAAGGAAAATCAGTCAGATTTTACCACGTACTATGGACAGTTACAGTATCTTCAGAATTAAAGTCCACTTTCTTATCCCCATCCTTAAGTTCTAGTACTTCCGTGAGCAGGTCGCTAACAATGGTGACAGGTTTACCATAAAGACGCGCAGTAAATTAGGATGAATCACTCTCGACAACGACCGTACAGAAAAATTCTAACACAACTTGAGGGTCAAATGTCAAAAGATAATCCCGAAATTCTTGTCCAACCTACGCAATCTAATGCTTCACGCACTTCATGTTCAATTCCAAACATTCGCATGCAATTCCAATCAATTACCCAATGACCAAAAACAGAGCAATTCTTAAACTTAGTATACCTGTCACCCTCCCAATTGTTCAAGATTGGAAAAGGTGCACCATACCTTTCTGCCATGTCACCAGGTTGATGGGATTGAGAGGAGGAACCTGCTTCAGTGGTTGTTGTACATTGTCGCTTGGATGCACGAGCGGATGAGGCCTTGGGTGCTATAGGAAATTTGATATTTCATGGTTGTGAATGTTGGATCGATTTGGAAGCCTCTCTGAGAAGATCAAAGCCCAATCGTTGATTCATAAATCCGTTGACAAACAAACTCAAATCCTGCGAAACAAAATCAGATTAGGGTAGAATCTTTTCTTTGGAGGGAGTTGAAGGGATTTGAATAAGTTTGAATTAGGGGAAAGTGAGGAGGAAGAGGGGAGAAAGGTTAGGGTTTTAGGTCTGTTTTCCTGAAGGCCAGCATACGCTGGTTAGCCAGTGTACACTGGGGTTGCCTACTGTCTCTTCGTGCATGTTTGTTCGGAGGAGGGCCAGCGTACGCTGGTAATCCAGCGCACGCTGAGTTCAGCTTCTGCCTATTCATGTTTTTGCTCCCACACAAGCTCTTGATCTACATAATTAACACACATTACTTATTTTTTGAGGGTAACCATATATACATTCCCCTAGAAACCCACAAACTCACAGAAACTCGGACAAGTGACTCAAAAAATTCAAAAGAGAATTGAAAGAAGAATATATTTCTAAGTTAACGTCATTAGCTTGACGATCAGGACCAAATACTGAGGATCTGGGTCTTTGAGTTCCACCTGTGATTTGTGTAAAGTAATATGATAGGTCAGGTTTTCCTCCAAGTGTTCTTTGTTCACTTCAGGGACCAATTTAGTGTCACCATTTTGCATTCGAACTCTTGGTAGTTGTTCCACCTGCTTGGTAGTAGGATATGTAGATATAATATTAGGCAATTAAATATCACTACTCAAACAAGTGTACCTCAAGTGTCCTGGTGGTGGTTCACACTCCATTTTTGGTGACAACCTGGGCCATGTTATATTGCTTGCATCAGATGACACTTGTTCTTCAATATCGGGGCCTTCCACCTCCTTTTCAATTTCTTGCATTGCTGTTGGTTGACTTGTGTCATGCTCTTCTTCATTATGCTGAATTGCCAGTTCATCAATAACATTGATTTTGTGGCAATCATCTTTTATGGAAGGGTGCTTAGCTACTTCGAACACATTAAGAATGACCTCATTATCACGATTCTTGAACCGCAATTCTCCCTTCTCTACATCAATGATTGTCTTCCCAGTAGCTAGGAATGGACGACCAAGGAGGAGTGGCATATCATGATCTTCTTCCATTTCCATGACAACAAAGTCGACTGGAAAGATTAAGGTGTCCACCTTGACTAGCACATTCTCCATAATCCCCATTGGCATAACCATTGATCTATCTGCAAGCTGAAGGACTATTGATACTGGTTGAATATCTCCCAATCCAAGCTTTTGAAATACTAAAAATGGCATGAGGTTGATGCTGGAGCCAAGATCAATCAATGTCTTCTTAAATATTTGTCCTCCAATACTACACGGAATGGTGAAACTACTGGGATCGTTCATTTTCTGAGGAAGATCGTGATTCAACACTTCACTGCATTCTCTAGTTAATGGGATAATCTTCAAATCATCAATATTCTTCTTCTTTAAAATGAATTCCTTGATCCACTTACGATATGTTGGCATTTGCTCTAATGCATCAAAGAGTGGGATATTGATATGGAGTTTTTTGAAAAGCTCTAAGAACTTCTGATAACTCATGTGTGAAACTTGCTTGATCAATCTTTGAGGAAATGGTGGTGGAGGGTACTTTCTTTCTTTTTCTTCTCGGATGGCCTCTTTTCTTCTTTTCCTTCAGATTACACCCCTAGCAGGCACTGGGTTGCCAGCGTATGCTGCCCTTAGCTACTGCCCGAATGGTCTTCTTTCTCGAATAGGCCCAGCGAATGCTGGTTGTCCAACGTACGCTTGGGTTCACTTCTGTACCCTTCTTTTTCAGGTGTTGGCTTGAGCTTGACTGCTTCGTCCGATGTCTTGTCTTCTTCTCTAGTGTTAAGGGTAACTTAAAGCTCGTCTTCTTCTTCTACAACTGTCTTCCTTGGTGGAGGGTTTACTTGAGTCTTCACCACATTCTTTCCTAAGTCCATACCACTTCTAGTTGTTATTGCCTTGCAATGCTCTTGTTTGGTAGGAGGAGCTTTGGTGTTGCTCGGAAGAGTTCCTGGTGGTCTTGTGTTGAGTTGTGATGCCAGTTGACTGATCTGTTGATATGGTTGAAATTGCTGAGGTGGAGGACCTTGTATATTCCCACCTCCGTAAGACGGTCTCAGATGTTGAGGTACCTGCTGTCCTGCAATGTTCTTCCATGAAAAATTTGGGTGGTTTCTCCAACCCTGGTTATACGTACTGGAATATGGATCATTATTCCTATTAGTATTACCCACAAAATTGACAAGCTCAGCAATTAATGAATAACTATCTGTGCTATGCGATCCAGTACAAATTTTGCAAACCTGAGAAGATGAAGTTGCTTACAATGACATTGATCCTTGCACTAGTTGTGTAAATGTTGCAACTTGTGCTTTCAAAGCATTTACCTCATCATTGTCTTGTACACTAGCAACTTTTCTTCTCTCGGTTCGATCTCCCCAATCGTGGTTGTTAGTTGCCATGGCTTCAATGATTTGGAAACCATCAGCTTCCGACTTGTTTGTAAGATCTCCTCCAGCCACTGCATCTAGATTGACTCAAATTTGCGGCTCTTATCCATTGTAAAATGTTTGGATAAGCATCCATTCAGGTATCTGATGATGTGGGCATTCGCGTGTAATCTCTTGAAGCGATGCCAAGCCTCGTGCAACGATTCACCACCTAGCTATTTAAATTGAGAAATCTTATTACGCAGTTGAGTGGTTTTACCTGGAGGATAATGCTTTTCCAAGAACTTGTCGGCAAGCTCATCCCATATTATGAAGGTGCCGGCTAGAACTGAATCTACCCACTCCCTAGCATCATCTTTCAAGCTATACTTGAACAGTCAAAGCTTGATGGCATCTAGTGTGACACCATTGTACTTCACTGTCGAACAATGATCTTCGAAGTTCCGGATGTGCTTTGCTGGATTTTCTGAGGGATAACCTCCAAATTGGTCTTTTTCAACCATTGAAAGGAGGTTGCTCTTGATCTCAAAATTGTTCGCCTCCACGGTTGGATACTCAATGCTTGATCGAAGGTCAACAAGCCTTGGGTATGACTTGTGTCTCATGGCAGCAGGAACTACTTGTCGATCACCCATCTCTTCTCTATGTAAGTTTCTTCTCCTGATTCGTCGAATAGTTTGCTCAATCTCTGAATCTTGCTCAAGAAGAGGTTGGTTCTCACGACGAGTATTTGGCATTCACCTCCTGTACTTGTATGGTACTATAACACTCAACAGAGATAATTAAATGCAACAAGTAACAATGAAACAAGTAACAAAGCTTAGTCTCAAAATTAAGAACACTAGTTCCAATATTAACGAAAACAACTTTCAAACTCAAAATTCTCCGGCGACGGCACCCAAAACTTGATGCGTGTCCAACTAAGATCAATTATACGTGCAAGAATTACACGATCGCACAAGTAATATCGTGATAAGTAGGATCGTCTCCACAGGGAATAGCAGATGAAAATTGTTCGTCAAGTACCAGTTTATGCGTTCCTAGATCTGAAGCTAAGCGAACGGATTGTTGGGTTGATGATCTAACACTATTACTACCAATGATGTCACAAAATCTCAAGGTTGTCAATCTCAATCTTTTAACGACACTTCTAAACTACAAACTCGATATCACCACAAACCTAAGTTTGTCAGGCCTAGATTCATTAACAATATCAAGTTGAGATAAGCGTACGAAAGCTATGATCTAAACCAAGTTGTCATCCTTGATCATCGAATGAGCATTCATTAAATTGGAAATAAATAAGAACTTCAACAAAAGAAATAATCTTAAGAACCAAGCAAAGGAAAGTACCTTGATGAAAACCAAATCCAAAGTTGTTTATGGAACTCTTAAGAACAACACAAGAACATAAAATGAAATCTAAAAAATTAAGTTCTAACTTGGAGGATTCTATTCTAAGCTCTTGATGATCTTCTTCTTCTCCTCCAAGTTGCTGTTCTCTGCCTCCTCCCCCTCCTTTTGTCGTCCTCCCTTAGTGCTTGCCAACCAAGCTTTAGACCAAGTCAAGTGGGAAGTTTGGTGAGGTATTTCTTTAAGTTCACTGTCGGGGGCCAGCATACGCTGGGGTTCTGCCCCTTTTTGCCTCCTTCTCTTCTGTCTCGCTTCTCTTCCTCAAGCTAGCCCAGTGAATGCTGGGTGGCCAGCGTTTGCTGGCCTTGCATTCTGCCCCTCTTTGTTCTCTTGCCTTCAAGTATCTACTCGTCGCCCAACTCATTGCACAAGTCCACCAATCTTTGCTCCAAGTCCTCGAATGCTCCGAAACACCTACAAAACACACAAAAGCAACAGATAATCTTCTCCTTGACAAAACAAACCAATTTAAACAAAATATAGACGAGACTCAACTAAACATTTCCTAAAACATGACTGGAACTTAACAAACTAGGACCAAATGAATGCATGTTATCACATGCATCAGAAAGCATACCTCAAATGAGAGGGTAGCTCTTTCAACTCCAAAGGAGGAGCCTTGATTATTGAAGGTGGAGTCTGATATTTCAAATTAAGTTCCATCTCCCTCATTAGGACCTTGTTATCAACTTCCTCCTCAAAATCTTCTAAATTCACCCTCTTCTTCCATGGGAATTACATCATCATAAACATCCTCAATGCTTGAGAGGATCTCCTTCTCCACTTCATGGACACACTCATCCAAAACATCTATCTTTTTTCATGTGCCTACATGCAAAGGATGGCACATGACCTTGGTCATTGTGAATTCTACTTTCTCCTCCCCTGCCCGAAGTACCAATTTTCCATCATGACCATCCACCAAAGCACATGCGGTGTTGAGGAAAGGTCTTCCAAGAATTAGAGGATAACTCTTATCCTCTACAAAATCTAACACCACAAAGTTCACCGGAAAGATGAATTTATCAATCTTCACGAGGACATCCTCAACAACACCAAATGGCTTTTTAATGGTTTGATCAACCAATTAGAGAAGCATCAAAGTATTCTTCACCTCGCACAAACCAAGTTTCTTGAATGTAGAAAGAGGCATCAAATTAGTACTTGCCCCCAAATCACATAGGTACTTAGGAAACTCAATAGCACCGATAAAGCAAGGGATAGTAAAACTCCCTGGATCTTGCAACTTTGTTGGGAGATCCTTTGAAATGAGAGAGCTACACTTAGCAGTAACTGCAACCGTCTCTCTATCGTCCCACTTTCGTTTTTTTGTGATGAGTTCCTTCAAAAACTTGGTGTAATGTGGAACTTGATCAAGCATCTCCAAGAAAGAGATGCTGATTTGGACGTTCTTCATTTTTGCCATAAATCAAAGAAACTTATCGTCCATCCCATTCTTCCTCTTAACCCTTTGAGGATAGGGTAGAGGAGGAACATATGGTGATGGTGACACGTACTCTTCTTCTTCCGCAACTACTTCTTCATGCGGAACCTTCTCTCTCGACACTTCTTTTTCTTCCTTATCTTTGTCAAAAGTAACTACTTCACTCTCCTTAGCCTTCTCATTCTCTTCTTGAGAAGCTAAATCTTTTCCACTTCTTAAGGAAATCGCATTAACATTTCCTCAAGGATTCATTTTCGTTGAACTAGGAAGAGAACCGGATTGTCAGTAGGAACTTGCTTTTGCTATTTCTCTAAGTTGCATTTCCATGTTATGCACAGCAGTAGCTTGTCCCTTAAGAATTTGCTCCAAGTTGTTTTGCCTTGATCCTTGCTGATTTATAGCATTTAGGATCTGTCCTTGTTGGCTAACAACTCCACTAACTTCTTGCATAAACTTATCCATTTTCTCAAACTTCTCTTCTATAGCTCCCATTCGATCTTTCAAGTAAGCACATGGTTGAAAACTAGGTGGTGCTCCTTGCGGTACACATAGGGGAAGTCCTTTATCAGGAATAAGTGCCATGTTATCCGTAATATTTCCTCCTTTCCACAAAAAGTTGGGATGATTCCTCCATCTGGGATTATAGGTGGAAGAATACGGGTTATTTCCCATCCTATTCGCTCCTTGGCCTTGGCCAATAACATAATGTGCTTGCTCAACAAGCGAGCTCATCATCGCACATTGATCCATCTCATGGCCAACATTGCCACAAATCTCACAAAGCATTGATGCTTCAACCGTGTTGACTTTACTTCTGCTCATTTCATTCATTCTCTTTGTCAGCAATGATAATTGAGCTTGTATACTATCATCATAACCAAGTTTGATTATTCCTTTTTGATCTCTAACCAGTTGCTTTCCTCTGTCCTTTTGCCTTAAACAGTTTGTAATTGACAATTCTTCAAGGACATAGTAGGCTTCATCCTTGTCCTTCCTTTAGAAGTTTTCATTAGAAGTTGAATCCACCATCCCCATTGTAGTTGGTTCAAGACCATAGTAAAAGGTTTGGAGTAAAGACTCATCTGATAAACAATGGTATGGACAACTCCTTTGCAATTCCTTGAACTGATCCCAAGCTTCACTCAAAGACTCATTCTCAAATTGTTGGAAGTTATTAATCTTCTTAACAAGTTGCTTAGTCTTTGAGAAGGGGAAATACTTCTCTAGGAATGCATCCGCTAACTCATCCCAAGTAGCAATTGGTGTCTTTACCAACTGCTTATACCACAACTTTGCCTTGTCCCTCAAAGTAAATGGAAATAACCTTAGCAACTTAGCATCCTCTGAAAATCCATTATACTTGAAGGTATCGGCTAATTTCAAGAAATCTGAAATATGTTCATTTGGATCCTCACTCGGCAAACCAAATAATTAGACCGAGTTTTGGAGCATTTGAATAACAGCGACTTAATCTCAAAATTGTTGGCTTGTATTGGTGGGTTTTGAACTCCCGATCTTGCTCCTCTGGAAGTAGGCTTAGAATAATCCATCAAAGATCGTCGTGGAGCTCCATCCTCTAAGTTACCTCTTGGTGCCTCATCACTTTGTTGTGCCAGATTCTCCATCCTTTCCTTAGCTCTTCTTTCTTGTCGTAACAACCTCTCTATCCTAGCTATGTCCGCGTCAATAAACAAAGGAGGAGTGGTTGTGGATCGAGTTAAGGGCATGCAAACACTCATTGTACCCAAGCAACGTAACGTAACATAAGAAAATTAATGTCCTAATCCAAGTTTTCGAGCTAAACTCAACGTCTATTCCTCAAATCCCCGGTAACGGTGTCAATTGATGAGAAGGTTCTTTTGTATGTCTCCTTCCTTGCAATAAAGATGAGTACGGGAATGTCGTTCTACAAGGATTTGGTTATAGGCCGCTAACTCGACTTGACTACTAGTTTAGGACTATGATTTGGATATTGGTGATGATAATTCTTAACTCTAAGTCTAACTAATTGACACATAACTACAAAAGACACTAACAATTTCCAAAACACAATATACACTTCAATCAAAAGCACATGTCAAGATTTAAGCACTTCAATCAAAGGCACAAATCACGATTATGAATTATAACGATTATAACAAATTAAGCAAAGTGGGCTTGGTACTTATAACAATCCAAATAACATAACGATACAAGGGGGTTACAAAGTTCAATTGTGATCCAAGTTTTTCTAAGGCAACAAATTCATGCTCTCGCAATAAATTGTCTAAATTGATTCTTAACACGATTTTAATGAATTAGATGTGCTTTTGCCTCCGAAAACTCATTTTGTCATATCAATTACCAATTATATGCATAACCCTTTGGATAACTAAAATCTCATGAGATCTCTCATCAAAAGATCATTAATCAACTAATCAATCAATCATTCAATCTTAATTCCTCTCGGACATTTAAATCAAACATAATCATGGTTATGGTGATCAAGCAAAACCAAGCATTAAGGATATTGATTAGAACACAATAATAAGCATTAAATCTCCCCCTTAAGATCATTAGCTACTTAGAAATCATATAAGCACCAATCCACAAAATAACTACTCACACATAGCTATTAACAAACTAAACATTTTATTTAACATAAGTAAAGCAAACATGAAAATATTGAAAGAGTTAAGAGGAAAGAAAACTTAATAAGTGTTCTTCAAGTTCTTCTTCTTCCAAAAGCTCTCAAGCCAATCTTCAAGTTTTTTTACAATTATGAAAGATGAGTGGAATTGAAAGTTAAAGTTAAGTTTAATCTAATTAACTTCTTACAAATATCTAACTTGTCTCTAGTCTTCTCAATTCTCTTCCTTCTTCCTCAAGTAGCAGCCACGGAATTTGGGCCAAGGCACTCATCTTGGGCCCAAATTTTGCCTCCAAGTTCGGCCCACTCGGGTGGAAAATCGCCAGATTTGGACTCTGACTTTAAACATGGTTTTTGACCCTCGTAGCCTCCGAAATGGACGAGGATACTGAGAGACGGAATTGTAGCCTTAGATGTCTTCTTTCCTACGCCACCTCACTTGTCTCAATTGGACTTCGTATGCAAAAGTTATAGTTGTTTTAGTCACCAGAGGTCAATCCCCGTCAAAAGCCCACGGCCCATAGTTGTTTATCCTTCCTTCCCGGCAGGCCGTATTGCATTCGATGAAGCATGGCGCATCCAAAACCTCCATTTAGCATTCCAAAACCTACAAAATCAAGGTAAACACAATAAATCTCAAAAGACATCACAAAAATGGACAATGCACGATATTCACACTAATACCATGCATTTCCAAAACTAACAAAAGAAACAAAGGCAAAAAGACTCTAAAAACACATACAAAAGATGAGTGTTTTCACACTCATCAGGTCTCCGCTATTTGCATGAGTTCTTTTGACTTTTCGATTGTGAGATTAGCTTGAGAGTTTATCTTGTGGAGTGTTTCGGTTGAGCAATTGTTTGCTTCATCAGTGATTTTTTTTAAATAAAATTTATTATTGCAAAGAAAAATTCTGTAAACTAGGTGCTATAACTATAACTTAACATTAGTTACTATTTTGTTATTATGGCATATCATTATTATTATTTATGTTATGTCAATAAGAAAACAATACAAATTCGGTAGCGTGAAGATTTAAATATAGAAAATATAAAGTTACCAATGTTTTGATTGAAGGTCAACGATATCTTACATGATATGTTGTTAAAATTAATGATTTGTGATGCGATAAATCTCGAGTTAAAAATACATCCAAAAGAACACGATCATACAAGTAATACAACGACAAATCAGATCGTATCCACAGAAACACGCGAATCAATTTCGATATGTACTAGATTATTAATTCTCAAGTTTAATCTAAGCAGATTAAATAAAGTGATTGGTGATTCTAAAACTACGAATTTTTTATTTGAATCTAGGATTTTCAATTATAAAACCTAATCACAATATATCTAAGTAAAGATAACTAAACTCAACTGAAGTAGTCCCATTTAGTACAACATGGTATTGAGCTAGCAATCCAGATGGGGGCTGATATGTGCGTAAACATGTGTCACAATAGTCTTATTTAGTGCGTATTGGTTGTGTTTTGCGTATATTTATGTCATGGTATGTAGGTATTTTGAGTTCTTTTGTAATGATAGGTCAAAAAATGGGAATTCTACTGGTTTTGTGCATTTTGTAGAAGTTTGGAAGGCTAGGACCCGCTGCGCAAGATTCAGAATGATCACGCGAAGAAGTGGCAAAGATTGTGGGTCATTTTCAGGAATCCCAGTGACCACTGGTTTTCTCCCAGTGACCACTGGCCCTCCCAAGCGATCACTGGTCCTAGTGGAAAACCCAAAGTGATCGCTGGCCTCGAACAAAAATGCAATTTTTAGGCCCAGTTATCACTACCCCAACTTTGCTGGACCCAGCAGTCGTTGGCCAAGCCCAGCGGTTGCTGGCCTCTGCAGAAAAGTCAGAAATTGCAGCACCAAAAATCCAAGTTGCAGTATCAAATCTTTTAACTTGCAGCCATTTTTGTTGATCAAGGACAACCAAATCCTCTCTGGCAAGCATGATGATTTGGCTATAAAAGGGAGGAGAAGGACAGGAGGAGGATCCATCCATCCATCATTAGTTAGGCAATAGAGTAGGGTAGTCAAATCCAATTTGTTAACTCTTAGTTTTAGTTTTAGTTTTAGATTTAGATTAAGAACAAGTTCTTATTAGTTTTTCTTCACGGAGATTGTCATCATCGAATCAGATTCTTGATCGTTATGGTACTTTTACTTCTATTGATAAAGAGTTTGTCTTTACATTCAAGTCTCTTTATTTATGTTTGGCTGATTGAATGTTATGTATTTGTTCATTGATCAAGAGTGACAAACTTGATGAAGAATCATAACCTTCAATGTTCATTGCAAGTGCTTGGTCAAATATGTGTATGTAACCAAATCAAAAGTGACAGCTTGATCCGGATCATAGTTGTTCTTCGTTTATCGTATTTATCATAGATTTGTCTTGAGATCGTTAATCAAAGCTAAGATTGACAACCCTAGGAACATAATGATATCGATATTTGTAGTATTAAGAGTATCAACAACCCACATTAATCGATTCACTTAGCTTAAAATCTAGGAATTCATAATCTGGTACTTATCAAATGAATTCTTCTATCCCTATGGAGATGACTTGACTTATCATTATATTGCTTGTGGAGACGACTGACTTATCATTATATTGCTTATGCAATCCTGTTCTTTTGCACATATTTTGATCCAAGTTTGGTTGTATCAAGTTTTTGGCACCGTTGCCGGGGAACAATTTTGAATTTGTTATCATTAATATTGGATATAGTGTTCTTAATTTTTAGACTAAGCTTTGTTACACGTTCTGGATTATCACTACGCTTGATCTTGTTTATTAAGTGTTTAAGCGCAGTGAAAGTATAGTTTATGTATGTCCCGTACCCATCAAGACAACCAACCTCTCAAAGAGTATGATTTAGAGATTGGACAAACCTTTATCAAAGGAGGAACCAGCTCAAAAGAGAGATGGCTAATCAAGAGGTAGCCACATTCCTGCCATGAGAAACAAATCTCACCCGAGACTTGCTGATCTTAGATCAAGCATAGCATATCTGACCGTGGAAGCAAACAACTTTGAGCTAAAAAGTAGTCTTATTCAGATGGTTTAACAAGATTAGTTTGGAGGCTATCCTTCCGAAAACCCCACAAGGAATATTCAAAAGTTCGAGGATTATTGCTCATAGTCAAGTATAATAGTGTCTCACCAGACGCCATTAAGCTTTGACTTTTCAAGTACAGTTTAAAAGACAATACTAGGGAGTGGGTAGATTCAATTCCTATCGGCACCTTCATCACATGGGATGAACTAGCTGACAAGTTTTTGGCAAAGTATTATCCTCCAAGTAAGACCACTCAACTTCGTAATAAAATTTCTCAATTTAAGCAGCAGGGTGGTGAATCTTTCCACGAGGCTTGGCATCACTTTAAGGGACTACTTTGTGAATGTCCATACTATCAAATACCTGAATGGATACTTATCCAAACATTCTACAATGGGTATGAGCCACGAATTCGAGTCAACCTAGATGCAGCAGCTAGAGGTGACTTGACAGAGAAGACAGAAGCTGATAGCTTCCGAATCATCAAAGCCATGGCCACTAATAACCATGAGTGGGGTGATTGAACTAAGAGGAGAAGAGTCGCTAGTGTGCAAGACAGTGGTGAAGTAGCTATTCTAAAAGCGCAAGTAGCAGCACTTACACAGATAGTCCAAAATTCAATAACACCACAAGCGACATAATCCTCTCAGGTATGCAAAATTTGCACCAAACCATATGGTACAGATAATTGTTCATTAACTGCTAAAACTATTAATTACGTAGGCAATGCTAATAGGAACAATGACCCTTATTCTACTACATATAACCTGAGCTGGAGAAACTACCCCAATTTTTTGTGGAAGAATAATGCAGGTCAATAGGTGCCTTAACAACTGAGACCACCTTTTGGAGGAGGAAATGTGGAAGGTCCTCCACCACAGTAATTTTCACCATATCAGCAAAGATGGTAGCAGTAAGTACTACCTCAACATGATCGATGGAGTGAAGATGAGTTACATAACAAGTACTTAGTCATGAGACAACAATCTGGAATTTGGAGGTGCAAATTAGCCATCTAGCAATGCAACTCAATGCAAGGTCACCTAGGACTCTTCCAAGAAACACCAAAGTCCCACCCACCAAGCAAGAGCATTGTAAGGCCATCACCACTAGAAGTGGGTTAGACTTGGGGAAGAATGTAGCGAGTCCATCAATAAAGTAGCCAATGAAACCTGTGAGTGAGGAAGAAGAAGAGTTTTGGGTGACGCCTACAGAAGCAAGGTAAGACAACCCCGTGGTAAAGCTGACCAAATCTACACAGGAGAAGAAATATCCTCCACCACCATTCCCTCAAAAGGTAAACAAGCAAGCCTCGCACCTGAGCTACTAGAATTTCTTGAAGCTTTTCAAGAATCTCAACATCAACTTTCCACTCCTTGATGCTTTTGAGTAGATGCCTACGTACCAAAAGTGGATAAAGGAGTTTATTTTAAAAAAGAGGATTATTGATGACTTCAAAATCATTCCATTGACTAGAGATTGTAGTACTATCTTGAGTTAGGAGCTACCCCAAAAGATGAAGGATCCTGGAAGTTTTACTATTCCTTGCACGATTGGAGACCAAACATTTAAGAAGGCATTAATCGACCTTGGTTCCAACATCAACCTCATGCCCTTCTCAATATTTTGGAATCTTGGGTTGGGAGACATGAAATCAACATCCATAGTCCTTCAACTTGTTGATCGATCGGTGGTCAGACCAAAAGGAATTGTGAAGAATGTGCTAGTTAAGGTTGATACCTTAATTTTTGTGGTCGACTTTATTATTATGGAGATGGAAGAAGACCATGGCATGTCGCTCCTCCTGGATTGTCCTTTTTTGGCTATCGAAAAAAATGAGTATTGATATAGAGAAAGATGAGCTACAATTTAAGGTTTATGATGATGAAGTGGTATTTAATATTTTTGAAGTAGCCAAGTACCCATCTGCGGAAGATGATTACTATCGGATCGATGTTGTGGATGAGATTGTGGCTACAAGGGAAGTAGAGCAAATTCAGGAGGCTGTATAGGAAGACAATAAGTGTATAAATGACTTAAAAGAAATGGTGTCATGGGTACGCATGACATAATCGCTGGAACTAGATGACACACCCAGGCCCAAGCTATAAGCATCCACCATTGCACAACCGGACTTAGAACTCAAGCCACTTCCAGCTCATCTCTAGTACACCTACTTAGATAAAGATCACAAGTTGCCAGTCATTATTTCTGCCTTATTAGATTAGAATAAAGAAAGTCAGCTCCTTAAGGTGATACGAGAGCCCAAAGAGGCTATCAGATGGACACTTGGGGACATTAAAGGGATTAGTCCTTTGCTCTGTCAGCACAAGATTATTTTGGAGGATGATTTTAGTCCATTAGTGGAAGCTTAGTATAGACTCAATCCAAAGCTCAAAGAGGTTGTAAGAAAAGAGGTGATCAAGTGGTTGGATGCTGGTATCATCTATCCTATTTTGGATTCAAAGTGGGTAAGCCCAACGCAATGTGTTTCAAATAAAGGAGGCATCACTGTTGTCTCTAATGCCAACAATGAGCTTATCCTGACCAGGATGGTAATAGGACATAGAGTTTGCATCGACTTCTGAAAGTTAAACAAGGCAACTCAGAAGGATCATTTCTCACTACCATTTATTGGCCAGATGTTGGATCAACTGGTAGGTCATGCATATTACTGCCTTTTGGATGGATACTCCAGCTATCTTCAGATTGCAATTGCACTAGAGGATCAAGAGAAAACCACTTTCACCTACCCCTACAGTTTTTGCTTTTCATCAAATGCATTTTGGTTTATGCAATGCACTTGCCACTTTTCAGCGATGCATGATGGCAATTTCTTTGATATGGTTGAGCACCAAATTGAGATCTTCATGGATGATTTCTCTTTGTTCGGTGATTCGTATGAAGAATATCTCTTACACTTGGATAAAGTTCTTGAATGATGCATGGAGACCAACTTGGTCCTAAACTGGGAAAAGTGTCACTTCATGATGACAGAAGGAGTGGTTCTAGGCCACAAAATCTTGAGCAAAGGCTTGGAAGTTAACAAGGCCAAACTGGAGGTCATCGACAAATTACCGCCTCCACTGATCGTCAAAAGAATATGGAGTTTTCTAGGCCATGCTGGATCTTATCAATGTTTTATCAAGAATTTCCTCAAGATCACCAAGCCTCATTGCAAGTTTCTTGAGAAGGATGTCTCATTCATATTTTATGAAGCATACTAGGAGGCTTTTATAATGCTGAAAAAGGCACTCGTGTCTACACCAATGATCATATCTCCGGATTGGGAACTGTCATTCGGAATTATGTACAATGTAAGTGATTATACTATTAGGGCTATCCTTGGTTAGAAGAAGACCACAGGATTTCATGCCATCTACTATGCAAGTGGCATATTTGATGACGCTTAGATCAACTATACAACAATAGAAAAGTTCCTAGCAGTGATCTTTGCTCTTGATAAGTTTCGAGCTTATCTTCTTGGAAGCAAGGTGACGTTGTATACAGATCACACTGCCATACGTTACATCTTTAATAAGAATGATGCTAAGCCAAGGCTCATTTGGTAGATCTTCCTCCTTCAAGAGCTTGACATAGAGATCCGTGATTAGAAGGGTGCAGACAACCCAGTGGCAGATCATCTCTCGCATCTTCACAACCCAATGGTAACCTCCTATTCTCCCATTTAACAAATCTTTTCTCGATGAACAGTTATATGCATTAGATGTCATTTCCATCCCATGGTATGTAGACTATGTCAATTATCTTGTGAGCAACATTATGTCTCCTAACACATCTTCTGACAAGAAGAAAAGATTTTTGCATAATGTTAGGTACTACGTATGGGATAAACCATATTTGTTCAAACAAGGCAAAGATTAACTTTTGAGAAGCAATGTATCGTAAGAGGAGCAAGAACTTATCTTGCACCATTGCCACAGCTCCCTCTATGGAGGATATTTCATGGGTGAACGCACCGCTACCAAGGTGTTGTAGAGTGGATCCTATTGCCAACACTCTTCAATGATGCTTTAGAGTTTGTAAAGAGATGTGATTGATGCCAACGAATGGGGAACATCTCTGGTCCACTAGGCGAGTACATTTACGAGGATGGTTGTTTCTATAAGTTTAGTATCTTGTGTGAGCATGTTAGAATATTCTAAGACCATTAGACAAGCCTTCACTTTGATCACTTAGTTCAT
>SOPF01027679.1:42399-64935 GCA_012979155.1 Hypericum perforatum | reverse complement strand
AAGTGTTAAGTGTTTTTACCTTTTTGACCTTAAGGGATGAGATAACCATGAAGAAAGGTCATTCAGGAGCTTTATAAGACCCTAACCTTACCTTAGAACAAGGTAAACCAACTAAAAACACTCAGAACCAAAAATAGGAAAGAGAAAGAAGCAAGGAGGTGAAATAAGAACAAACAGGCAGGTCAAGAAAGAACCTCTTGGTAAGTGATCTTAAGCTCCGAATTAGACTTTGTAGATGTCCAAGAAGTTGTAGAGGATAGAAGGCTCTATTCTGTGGTATATTTATGTTTGTGATTTGGTGAAGTATTGAATCATGTATGGTCGTTTGAAGCTGACTATGTAAACTGAGCCTCGGATTTGAATAGGTTGAAGGAGAAATGAGTTTGTGACTTGGTTGTGTTGAAGGTTGAGTTTATTTTTGGATATGGTGTGATGAAGGACAAATAAAAGGGTCCTGTTTTGGTGATTTTGTGGGTTATTGATGATGTTTAAGTAAGGGTGGTTGATTATGTAAGCATGTGGATGAATATGTTGGAAGTATTGATGGAATCGTTGGAAGTGAGTTAGTTGATTGATTTCAAGTGAGAGTTGGTATGTGTAGGGGCTGTCATGTACTATCTTAAGCATGTTTATGGTTCCTTAAGTACAACATAGTTACATAGTGTTTGTATGTTATTAAGAAGTGGACAACCAATGAGCCAAATCGTATAAGGACATATAAAATTTACGATCTTGGATGAGGTTAAGGTGAGTGGATAATGGTTCCAAAACCTTTATTTTCATTTACTATCTATATTCCTTGTTATTTTAAAACTAGAAAGTGAATAAGATATTCCTTGGCTTTCTTAGAGCTATTCTATTAATCACCCGTCGTTGATCCTATTTGTGATAAACTTATTCCTTCATATGATTCAGAATTCTTACTATTATTATTCCATATGGTTACGAGCCTTGTATGGTGTTCACGTTTACTCTTACATTTATGAGGTCTTTGGTACCATATATAGTATGCATTAAGCCTCTGGGGCGTATGCCATGTGTCCTACTCTTTGGGAGCGTCTATGCACATGTGACTTATGTTTATGTGATATTTATGCTTGTGTAGCATTTATGCCTTATGTTGCATTTATGCTTGTGTAGCATTTATGTATTATGTTGTATTTAGCTTGTGTAGCATTTATGCCTTATGTTGCATTTATGCTTGTGAAGCATTTATGCCTTATGTTGTGACGTAATACTTGGCTCATGGCTTATAGCTCGTACTTCATTATTCATATTCCATATTATATATCTCAAAGCTCTTATGTTCCATATTATTTATTTTATGACAAAATATAATTATTATGTATTATGATTACATACAACACCAAATGTAACCCATTGACATTCATTAACCTCATGACACGTATTATCTACTCACTGAGCTTGTCTCACCATTCTTTCTTATTCATTTTCCAGATCCTTAGTTGGTGATCTAATAAGCTTTTGTGGAGTCATGGGAGCTTGCTTACTAAGGTCGGGCCTACGAAGATGTCATTTTGGATATTGTGGATTTCTAATGTGTTTTAATGTAATTGATGATGTAGATAGTTGTATAGTTGTTTTGGAGTTTGTTGTGGATGATGTATAGTGGTGAGGATTGCTAATGTGTTTAGTTTGTTGTATAGGTATGATGATATAGCACGTTTATGAGGCTTCTAGGAATTTGATTGACATTAATTTTAGTCGAATCCTTACACCGATCACGACCACTAGGTTATGGGTTGTGACATTTGACATGTGGGGTATAGACTTTATAGGCCCTTTTGTTCCATCTGATCGTAATCTTTACATTCTTCTTGCAGTTGGTTATGTCTCCAAGTGGGTCGAAGTCTGTGGCACTACTGACCAATGATGCAAAAGTGGTGATTAAGTTCTTGCAAAAGAATATTTTTAGTTGGTTTGGTGTTCTTAAAATTCTGATAAGCGATGGTGGTAAGCATTTTTTGCAACAACTTGCTTGCAAATGCATTAATGAAATGGCCTATCACCCCAGACAAGTGGACAAGTTGAGGTCTCTAATCAAGAGATTAAGAGAATTTTAGAGGTCACTGTGAATCCCTCTTAAAAAGATTAGTCTGGTAAGTTAGATGACGCATTATGGGCTTACCGGACTACATATAAGACTCCAATTGGAATATCATCATACTAGCTCATCTACGGGAAAGCATGTCATCTTCTAGTCGAGCTAGAATACAAGGCTTATTGGGCCATTTATTGGATGAATCTAAATCTTCAAAAGGCTAGTGAGAAATAAATGTTGGAACTTGAGGCCATTGACAAGTTTCGGTTGGGAGCTTATGAAAATGCACGACTCTACAAGGAAAGGACTAATAAATTGCATGATAAGAAGATCCTTCACCGAGAGTTCTCCATCGATCAACAGGTCATCAGGTCATGAGGAAGCACGACAAATTTCAGAGTAAAAGAAGGAAAAACAGAGCATCCAGCGACTGCTGGCCAAGCCCAGTGATTGATGGCTTAAGTAAAAGTCCAAGCATTTGCTGGGGGCGGATAGATTTGCGTGATTTTGGCCCAGCAAATGCTATCCTACACGCACACACTCAGTGACAAAAAGGACTTCTTATCATGACTGGTCAATCTTAGTGATTGCTGGGTTGGGCACTCAGTGACAAAAAGGACTCTGACCCCAACCTCTATTCCTCCTCACACACTCCTTCCCTAAAAAAATACCCATTCAAAACCTCTACTCCTCCTATTGACTTCTGACCACCATAACCAACCACCGTAACCACCAAATGCCTCCGTCTTCCTCTCTTGCCA
Organism: Hypericum perforatum; assembly: GCA_012979155.1. NCBI lineage: Eukaryota > Viridiplantae > Streptophyta > Magnoliopsida > Malpighiales > Hypericaceae > Hypericum > Hypericum perforatum. Next base: position 62,112 of record SOPF01027679.1, on the reverse strand, counting down.
CACTATGCCCCTACAACCAACTGAAGCCACCATTCACAGCCACAATCCACCATCAGAGTTTTGCCCTAATCATTTTTCTTTTTTGGATTTTGGTCTCCTGGTTACACTAATCCATAAGCCATTAAGTGGGTTTTGTTCCCCTCAACAAGGCCTTCTCGATGCATCTAGTACTTCTGATCTTTAGCACTGACCAAAGTCCACTGGCATTGACCATTGATCGGCATTGACTTCCAACCATCGATACCAACTTCCCATTATCTCTCGCAATGATGTCCCATGCCACAAGCTCTTGCCAACCCCCTAAGTGTCATTGATCAGATAACTCTGCCCCTCATTGCAACATCATGGCTCGTGCTCCATTTGCTATTTATAACAAATAGGAGGATAAACAGTATCGTAATTTTTCCCGATGTGACTTTGTTAGACCTGCCACCATAGTTTAGGTCACCATGCATAAGGCATGACTTGAGGAGAATTTATGTGTTATGTTGCATGAAGCAATGTGAGAATATTTTGCCGAACATATTGTTAACATCCATCCTAGGGTCATCATTGAATTCTACACAGTTGAAGTGGCTGATAATCCATCATCTTTTATGGTGCATGTTCATGGGACTCCAATTTTGGTTGATGAGTCCATTTTGATTAGTCTGATAGGTATCAAAGGTAGGGGTGGCTCTGTAGATTACAATGTTGATAGTGCTGCTCATTCGACTTGGCAAGCTCTTACCGGATTTAGCCATTTTAAGACAAAATCCCCTGCCAGCTTTATTAAGGAACACCACTTTAGCATTTTGTATTGCTTTATGTGTGCATGTTTTAGTGGTCGGCATGAGGATAACCGTGTAACTAGGACACAACTATATGCCATGACTTGTTTTAAGCAGCATCAACCATTTAACACTTTCACTTTGATTTTCTTTTTTTGTTGAAATTGTGAGTGTCTAAGCACTCAAATCAATAAATGAAACTTCAAAACTACATAACGACAGCATTGGACTGGTCCAGTTCAACAAGAGGATCATAGCCAACCGGAGGGTTCGCAAGAATATTACAACATTGCAGAAGTTCAAAAGCAAACTTAGCTAACCAATCTGCTACCTTATTACATTCTCTAGGACAATATAGGACCTCAACATGCCCATGACGGCGAACGAGATCCTGTTCATCAGAAATCCTTTGTGCTCGATCCAAAGCATGTTGATGATTTGCGTGTTGTTTATGGCATCCTGGCCCCTATGGCACACACCACTCGTGCCTTTGGCATGAGCTAATGGTGTCCAATAGAGCTTGCTACACGAGTAGTTGGCGCAGGCCAACATTTACTCTGTATTGGTACGTGCCACTACCTATGGCATGCGCCAATGTTCTTCATTCCAGAACAATGGCGCATGTCAATCCTCTATGGCGTGCACCACTATCACTAGCAGAAGCACTAAGCAAGTCCAGTTATGTCGATCCTTAGGGAATTGAGTTTCTAGGCCTCGTATTTAGTTTCTAAACTTGTCTAGGAATATATTATGATGTTTGGTTTGATTAGAATACGAACAACCTTATAAAATTCGTATCTAAAGATTTAAGCAAGTTAAAAGTCTATGAACTTCAAAATATAAAACTAACAATCTGATTTAACAAATTTAACTAAGAGTGAGTTTAGTACCATTGAAACTTATGTAATCAAACTACTCAGGGGGCTTATTATGTTCTTATTATGACGATGTTTCATAAGCAACAAATCTACATTTTCGCGCTAGATTTGTCTAAAATGAACTTTAGCAAAACTTAAACAAATTAGATGTTCTTTCGACCCCACTAATCGATCTAAACCAAGCTAAGAACATACTGTAAGTATCACTCAGTGGATAACTAATTACTCAAGTAGATTTCTCTTTCATTAAGTAATTAATCATCTAGTTAATCTTTTCATTAATTTCATCTCCTTTCGGTCTCAAGTTTTAACTAAGTTCATAATCATGGTTATTCACAAAGATTTTATCACAGCCAACTAGTCTAAACTATTGTCAGAGGCAAGAACCAATAATGATGATAATCTTAGTGAAACCATAATTAAGTCTTAAGTTCATTAACTAGAACATAAATCTATACATGTTTAACCCCTCAAATTAGTTGATTACATATTACTTTCAAGGCCCCAAACCCACTTAATATACTACTCACACATGCTTATGCAAAAACAGAATATAAACACAAACATACTTAAGCATTAATTGAGCAAAATGAAGAGTACAAAAGAAGAAAGCTTATCAATGTTCATGAAGCTTTCTTCTTCCTTCACTCATGTCCATGGCAGAGAAGAGTTACAATTTTTTGTGGCTTAGTCTTTCATGAATGGTCCCTCCTCTTCTCTTTTACTTATAATGTCACATATTACCAAACTTCACACACAAAATAGTAAAAAAAACCAAGTTAATGTTTTTCTTATACAAAAGTTCTAACTACTCCTCCAAAATGTGTCTGCCATACTCTCCAAAAGTTGAAATCCCAAGTGCCTTGGCCCCAATGTGTTTGCCAATGAGAAGAGCAAGTGGGATGGCCAACTTTTTGTCACTGTCTATCCATGGCGCGCACCACTCTCCTATGGCACGCGCCAATCATGCCGTAAGTATGTCGTCATAGTGACCTCCTTCTCTATTGGCACGCGCTAGTAGTACCTATGGCGTGCACCATTGCTCTTCAGAATGGTCTTCTTGCCTTTGTGAGCTCTGTTTCACCCATGCCTTTGCACCATTGTTCTGGCTGGATCCTAAGTACTCTGCTGGTTTAAGATTAAATGGATGATAGGTCATCTTTTTGGATGACCTAGCGTACGCCAACACTATCTGGCATGTGCCTAGGTCGAGTTGTAGTATGCCAATTCTCCTAGCGTGAGAATTTTAGACCTCGGATGGCCAAACTTGGCATATGCCAGCCACTTTTGGGGTACGCCAACATAGCAAAATTTCTAGCAGAATTAAAACAATGAGTAAGTACGGGAATATCGTCCCACAAGGATCGAGTTTAAGGCTACTGTTTCATTTACTAACTTGTCTAGGATCAGACTATGAAGTTTTGTTTGTCGAACACGCAATCTAAACTCTAAATTATGAATCTATCGATTACTTTAACTAATACTTTGAAGGTTTGTTTACAAAACAGATTTCAACAACTCAATATGTAAAAGTGAGCAAGGTGAACTTAAAACCAATATAATCAACATGTTGAGAGAGCTTATTATGTACGTGACATAGTCCAAGTGTCTCAAAGGCAACTAAACTATACTTTCGCGCTAGAATGGTCTAAGTTGCTTTTAAACTAAGCTTAGAATGGTAAGATGTTCTTTCGACCCAAAAAAGAACTAAACTCAGCAAAGAACCAACTATATGTATCACTCAAAGGATAATAAGTTACCAAGGAAGAGTTATCTTAACTCAAACCAATAAATCATCTAATTAACCTCTCCATTTAAACCATCTCCTTTCGGTCTCAAGTTTAAACTAACTTCTAACCTTAGTGATCAAGCAAGTTTAGCATAGCATTAAGTTCGTTAGTTAGAACATGTTTCTCATGATTTTCACCCTCTAAACTGTGGCTACATGTATGGTTTCAAGATACCAAACTCACAAAATCAACTACTCACATATACTTACAAAGAACAACATAAATAATGACATAAACATACTTAACATTAATGAACAAAAGGAAGAGTACAAGAGAAGAAGGCTTTACAAGATTCAAGGAAGCTTTCTCCTTCCTTTCCTCACATTTCTCACAGAGAGAGAGCACAAAATCCGTGGCTGCTAAGACCCTCTCTCCCTTCTCTTTTGTCTCTTTTACACTAATGCACATAATTAGCTAAAACCAAAAGTCAAAAGTCAAATAAAACTTAAACTAACATAATATCCTAACTACTCTCCACCCTCCACTCCAAAGTTGTCTACCATGGTCACAAGATGGCCAAAAATCCCGAGTGCATGGCCCCCTCTAATGTTTTCTACTCAAAGAAGCAAGTGGCTGCTCTGTCACTGTTTGACATGGTGTATGCCACCTATGCCTGGCATGCGCCAGGTCCTCAGACACTTGATCATTTGCATCAAGTCATTCATGCTCGTGGTCGTTCCCCTTTGTTACTCCATTGGCATGTGCCAGAAGCTATTGGCATACGCTAGTCCTCGTGATTCAGTACTTTTCCACTTCATGAACTTGCTCTCGTCCGTGCCTTTGTGCATTTGCTTGGTCATCCTCCACTTCACCTCTAAAATAGCTCCTAAAAACACGAAAACACAATAAGAAACAATATACACAAGTAAAACACACGATGAATAAAAACTAACATAATGACAACTAAGACTCAAATAAAACAACCTAAAATACTAACAATAAATTAGAAAATGGACACAAATAATGAGTGTTTTAAGCACTCATCAACCATCGATCAAGCATCCTTCTCTAGTCCTCAAATAGGCTCCTAAAACCATGAAAAGTCAATCAAAAATGATAAACACGAATAAAACACAATGAACAAGAAATAACACTAAGACAACTAAAAATTGACCAAAACAATCTAAAAACTCTAAAAAGATCCTAAGAAATAAACACAAAGAATGAGTGTTTTAAGCACTCATCATACTCCCACACTTGAATCTTTGGTTGTCCCCAAGCAAAACTCAAATACGGACACAAACTAATCAAAAATCATATAAAAATACATAAACACATAACGTGGTAAAGACTTGGCATGACTAGATCAAAACTTAACTTCCCTCAAAATCATCAACTTATGTCAAAATATTATTATAAACCTAGTTAGTTCATTTATTCAAAACACAAAGTATGATGAACTAGTAAATGCCTCGATACTCTATTGTTTAAACAAGTGTTGACTCTATGTAAAAGACACTAGAAGGTTAAGCTCTCAAGGATAGTAAAGTGTATCACCCATATAGTATGTATGGTCAACTTTCAATCACTCGCATACAGGTCAATATCTCAAAGCATCCTACATCCTACTCAGCATTATCTAAAAGTTGCAATGGTTGTCAATGATCAGAGGGCTTTTCATTGGGTTATAATAGGGCTGAAGGTCAAGGTGAGGTAAAATGTATGGATAATGGCTAAACTACCCAATCTGAGGACTCGATACAAGAACTACTTGATCACTCGTCTATGCTAAAACATCCTCACCGAGTATAATAAAAGTACACTCCCCAATATCCCAATGTGCTAAGACCGAGAAGCTCAAGTTTTGCCTAGAAACTATGCTTTATTTAACTTCACATTCTTTTTCTTTTCTTTTCACCATTTTTTTCTTTTTCTTGATTTTCTCTTTTCTCTTTTTTTTCTTTTTCTTTTTCTCAAACATTTAACATACAATACAAACTGCACATGTCTAGGCAAAAACTCGGCTTCACTATCTATCCATCCTACTATCACCAATCCAACCACTCAATCCATAATGACAAAGCTACCAACTAAACTAACCCAGTACAAATCATCCTAAAAGCCCTTAGATAATATGGTCAAAGGTAAGGAAGTTTTGTCAAGTTTGGCTTGTAATCGGCTTCCTCATCTAAGATCAAGAAAAGGCTCAGCTCAAATGGTTTAATACAATTGGTAATTAAGGATTTTGGCTCTAAGGCTCTAGAGTCAAATATCAAAGAATTCCCTTTCATCTCACTAACTTCCACACAACCTAGACTATGATAAGTACTAGTAGGATGTCTCGATTAACTAACATTAGTATGCACCTCATGAAAAATAGAGACTGGTATCTCTTCTGTCGGCTTAAGTCCTCATAAGGTTCACTCATAAACCCTCTAGTCTAATCTACATAGTGAAACCACTCATTTAAATAACCAAGTATGAGGTTTCTACCAATTCCTAGGCTTTGTGCTCAAATTAAATCCCTAACTAAGAGTTTGATAAAATTCTAACACAAGTTGAAATTTTTTGAGGGGGGTCAAATTTTTGAAAAATTCATACCAAGTCTAAACCTACACATCCTCTGCTCTACCCTGAAGGTACACTACTCCTCCCATTTGGCCCGCTGCTCTACCACCTCTCTATCGTGCTCCTCATAATACCATTTCTAGTTTGTCTGGTTGGTCACTACATAATTTTGCACTTGCACCTTCAAGTCAGTAAACTAGTCATGTAGGTAAGAGAGCTCACCTTGGTAGTCCCAACCCTGATGGCTCGAGCTGGGCTCCCTGGGGCCTGGCTAGCTAGGCTCCTCCTCGGCACCCTCGTCAATATTGTCCTAAACTGGCAATTGAAGCTTCAGCCTAAGTCTCTCTTGAACTACTGTCCGGTCCTGCCACGCCTTGTACCTGTACACTTCTTCTCCACTGCCTTTTGCCTTTGTGATGAGCTTGCTGTTCTAAAGCCTAGTGATGTTGATCACCAATGGATGTACTGTGGTTCCCTAGAACTCTACAAACTCATCAGAAAATACGTGACCAGCAACGCGTACAATAATATGAGCAAGGTAAAGATGTGTAAGTCTCTGAGTGATCGTCCATCTAAATACATCTAAGATCATTGCCCAAGTACTAAATTGCTTATCATTGCGCAAGCAATGAATAGCATAGAGCTGAGGACGAAAGACCTTTGACTCTTCCCACTGCCCGCTTAACGTAAGACTCATGTGTGATAACCTCGCAAGTGATCGACTGTTATTGCATTGTGCCATTTATGTGAAGGGATGAGTTTTGGAAGTGTGTTTGGGTATCCTTGGTTTCTTTTAACGAGTTGGTTCAAGTTTGAAAAAGTTGTCGCAACAATTTTCCAAGTTCTGCAAAGTTAGTTGGTCATTTCTCGGGCAGATTGACCTTTGCTTACTTAAAGGGCCATAACTTCTTCATTTTTGCTCCAAAAGACACAAGTGAATACAATTTAGAAACTAGACACATAAACCTACAACTTGGTTATATACAAGTTTGGTCATAAGTGAATAGAAATGGGTGTAAATTTTGCTTAAAGTTGCTGCTCTGTGATTGGACCACCAAGTTACTTGGACCAATCAGTAACTTACCTAAGTTAAAAGTAAAAAGAGGTGAAGAAGGGCTGGAAAATGACTCACCTACTTACCTCTTGCACTCAGAAATGGTATAAAAGAGGTGGGAAGCTCAGTTGGTCAGCCACAAACCGAAACTTAGAAAAAAGAAGAGAGGGTTGAGGAAAGAGAAGAAGCAGGCAGGTCAAAACGTATTGACTTGGTAAGTGACCTTCTGCTCCAATTCAGGTTTTATGGTTCTGAAGAAAGTTGTAGAGGACAAAGAGATATTTCTAATGCTGAAAACCATTTGTGATTTGGATAAAGGAGTTGACAGCAAATCGATTTTGAATAGCCTGGTTGTTTCTGAGGTAGCCAGAGAGCGACGGGAAGAAGATTGGTTGGGTAAGTAGACCTTAACTCAGAATTGGATCACGAAATTTGGATAATTTATAGAGGACTCTCTGAGCTTTCTTTTGATATATCATATGTGAATTTTGGATAAGAGGATCGACAGGAAACGTGTTTTGAATCTGGTCGTCGTTGAACAAGCATACAGCTGAGGTTGGTGAAGAAGATCGACTTGGTAAGTGCCCTTAGGCTCCAATTTGGACTTGGGGGGTTGTGAAGCCGATTGTAGTACACTTCATAAGGTTTCTGAAAATGTATCTTATGATTGATTTGGTTGAGGGAAACGTCTTGTGCTTTCTGTTGAAGTTTGATTGGTCTGGTTGAGATCTGGTTTGTGCAAAATTGAAGTGTGAAGCTTGGTAAGTTTGAGTTCTTGAGATTCCGAGGTTAATTGAAGAGTCTGTAGTTTTGAGAACATGAAGATGAGCTATTTTGGAGTGATGGTTAGGGTTGTTTTGATGTACTTGATGTGTTTCCAATTGAGAAATTGCGATGAAACTTGCGATACACTTTGTTGGTCTTCGGTTGGCTAAAACATAATGTTGTGTGCATTTGGCATGAACAACTTGTATACAGATTGTATATATATGGAATGTTGGGTAATTAGCCAAGTGTTTGAAGGATTTGAGCTATTGGTTGTATTTGGATGAGTTTGCGATGACGATTTGCGATTGCGTCTAAGTTGGTCGTTTTGAAGTGTTGGAGGTGAATTGGTTTTGGAAACCAAGGATTAACCTCATTATGTGATTTTGGATTCTTATTCAGATTTGTGACGTTGAGGAACTTTGGGTGGAAGGAGCATCGGATTTGAGAATCTACGCTTTTGAGCACTATTTGTCTGAGTAAGCGGATAGTACATGATAAATTTGGTTGTGTTTGTTATGTGTATGTTTCAGATCTTGATTGTGTGCGTCACATGCATATGTTTTGGTCCATGGTACATTTGAACATATTTGTGATTGTGTGGTGAGACATATGACGTTTGTGAACAGCCTCGAGCTAATTTGATATGTGTGACATGTCCATGTATAATGGATATGATTCTGGACCGTTGGGTCATTTGTTCTAATAAGATGTGTTTTTGGTGTGAGAGAAATGAATGGGTTTTCCTGCACTAACCGGGGATGTTAGTCTATGAGCTCATAGTTTTGAGGGTATCACTAGTGCACATTTGTAAGCTTTGGCCAATTTACATTTGTACACTAGTTTCTGTTATTTGTGATCGGAGATCTGTTTGGCCATTTGGATATCCCTAGCAGCCAGAGGAAGAGGCAATACAAAACCTATTCATAGCTTTATGTGTCTGTGTGTGTATGTGTGTGTGCGTGTTGATATTTGTGGTTGTCTTATATGATGTATGATAGAAATACTACGGAGCATAGGATTCATCATATCTTGTCCTTCTTTGTCTGAGCTTGTTTGTGGTCTTCTTAAAGTGTGACTTGCTCTTATAGGGAAGTTATGCCTCAGAGACGTAAGAGTATTGATGCTACTATTAGAGAGCAAGTTGAAGGCTCCGAGCGGCCTAGAGAAGAGGCTGCACCAGTTGAGCATACCACTGCTACTACAGCCGCTACTACTACTACTGGCATGCCGACTGAGACAAGTTAACCAGTGGCTGGTACTTCTTATGGGCATAGAAAGCGGAGTGGTGATGCTGTTGATAGGGTGATGGTGGCAATGGTGATGTTGTTGATAGGGTGATGTTATCAATCAACCAATCTTGATAATATACTCCTAAACAAGTTTGGAAGCTAAGTATAAAGCCTTAAAACTCAATTCTTCGAGGATCGACAAAACTGAACTTGCTCTGTGCTATTGCTATTGATAGTTGGCGTATGCCATAGGGCACTAGCGCACCATTGTTCTTGAACGAAGAATATTGGTGCATGCAATAGGTAATGGCGCATGCTATAGGTGACCAAAAGTTCACCCGCACCAACAAGCTCGTAAGGAGAGCTCTGTTGGATATAGTTAGCATGCGTTAGAGACACAAGTGGTGCATGCCATTGATAGCCAGTGAACCTTAAACAACACGTGAATCATCAGCATGCTTCAGATCGAGCACAAAGGATATTCCAAAATGGTTTAAACACTAACAAATTTATCAGAGGCTTCACGATTAGAGAGAAGTTCTTGATGAATCTTCTATAAAAACCCGCATGAGCCAAAAAGGCTCTAATTCCTCTAACTGTGGTTGGTGCAATCATCTTCTCTATCACCTTTGTCTTGGCTCTATCAACTTTCATTCCAATTTTAGAAATCTTGTGCCCCAAAACTATCTCTTCATCTATCATAAAATGACACTTTTTCCAATTGAGTACAAGATTCTTTTCCTCACATCTTTCCAGTACCTTATTAAGATTTTCCAGAAAATGATCAAATGAGTTTCCAAATACAGAGAAGTCATCCATGAAGATTTCCATAATCTTCTTATTTATCTCCCAAAAGATAGACTCCAAGCAATGTTGGAATGTTGCTGGGGCACAACTTAATCCAAAAGGCATTCTGCAACAAGCGAAAATACCAAAAGGACAGGTGAAAGATGTTTTCTCTTGATCACTAAGGTATATTGCAATTTGGTTGTACCCTGAGTATTCATCCAAAAAGCAATAGTAAGAATACCCCGCTATCCAACATTTGATTAATGAATGGCAGAGGAAAATGATCCTTTCGTGTGGCATCATTTAATTTTCTATAGTCAATGCACACCCTCCAACCGGTCACTGTCCGTATTGGAATGAGCTCACCTTTCTCATTGATTAAAGCTGTCATTTCTCCTTTCTTGAGGATACAATAGATTGGGCTAACCCACTTACTATCCGAAATTGGTTAAATAATTATGGCCTCTAGAAGCTTGATCACCTCCTTCTTCACAACCTCCTTCATGTTAGGATTAAGTCTCCTTTTTTGGTCTACCCTCGGCCTCACTCCATCCTCCATGTGAATATGGTGCATCACAATTTTTGGGGTTATCCTCTTGAAGTTGGATATTTGCCAAGCAATTGCCTTAATCCATCTGTTCACAATTGCGAGCACTTTATCCTCTTCATCCTTGGAGAGCTTGTTTGAGATTATAATAGGTAACCTCCCTCCATCTATTAAGAATGCATACCTTAGATACGAGGGTAGTTCTTTCAAATCCAAGGATGGAGCTATTATAATTAAGGGTGGAGCTCGATATTTCAAATGAATTTCCAGTTTCTTAAGCAAATCTTTCATGTCGACTTCCTCCTTTGCTTCTTCCACAATTTCCTCCTCTTCTTCTTGTTGTCCTTTATCTTTGGTTCTAGAGATATTTTCCTTGCAGAACTCGAAGATACATTCATCTACAACGTTAATTTTCATGCACATCCCTTCGTCAAGAGGATGGCACATCACACTTGTCATTTTAAACTCAACCTTCTCATCTCCAATTTGGAGAACCAATTTACCATTATGTACATCTACCAATGTATGTGCTATGTTAAGGAAGGGTCTGCCAAAGATTAGTGGATAGTTCTTGTCCTCTGAAAAATCAAGAACCACAAAGTCAACTGGGAAGATAAACTTGTCAATCTTTACTAGGAGATCCTCAACCAAACTAAATGGTTTCTTTATTGTTTGGTCTGCCAACTGGAGAAGCATTGAAGTTGGCTTAACTTCACATAACCCAAGTCTCTGAAATATAGACAAAGGCATCAAGTTGATACTTGCGCCTAAATCACATAAGCACTTTGGAAACTCAATATCACCAATAAAACTACGAATAGTAAAATTCCCAGGATCTTGAAGCTTAGTAGGAAGATTCTTTGAAATTAGAGAGCTACAATCTGCCTTGAGGGCGACTGTCTCTTTATCTTCCCACTTCTTCTTCTTTGTGACAAGTTCCTTTAGAAACTTGGAATAGTGTGGAACTTGATCTAGTATCTCAAGAAAAGAGACACTAATCTGTACATCCTTCATTTTCTCCATAAAATGGAGAAATTTCTCATCCATCCCCGACTTTCTCTTTACCCTCTGAGGGTAAGGTAGAATGAAAATCATTTATGGTAGTGGTACGTAAACTTCTTCTTCCTCCACAACTTTCTCTTGCAGAACTTTTTCATTTAACACTTCTTCTACCTTGTCTTGGTTAGGGATCACAATGTCAGTTTTCTTAGCCTTCTCTTTGACTGTTTGAAAAGCTAATTCTTTCTCACTTCTTAATACAATTGCATTTACGTGGCCTCAAGAATTTTCTTCGATAGAACTTGGAAGAGAGCCAGATGCTCTTTGTGCATTTGCCTTTGTAATTTCCCCAAGTTGTACTTCCATGTTGCGCATGGTAGTTGCTTGCCCCTTAAGGAATTGTTCCAAATTATTTTGCCTTGCTTCTTGGCTTGCCAATGCATTCAATATTTGGCTTTGGTTAGTGGATGATTCTCCAGTTTGTTGGATGAACTTCTCCACCTTGTCAAATCTCTCCTCTAGGGCCCCCATTCTTTCTCCCAAAAATATGTGTAGTTGAAAACCAGGTGGTGGTCCTTGTTGTAGGACACATAATGGTAGTCCTTTATCAAGAACAATTGCCATATTATCATCATAACTTCTTTCTTTCCATGAGAAATTAGGATGATTCCTCCATCCAAGATTGTATGTTGAAGAATATGGGTTGTTTCCCATTCAGTTTCCTCCTTGTCCTTGAGCACTAACAAAATTGATTGGCTCAGTTTGTTGGTTCAGTATGGCACATTGACTAATCTTATGGCCAATATTGCCACAAGCTTCGCAATTTTGGTGGATAGTAATAGAATTAACTTTATTTAAGGTCAAATCACGCAACTGAGGAAGCATCAAGTTCAATCATTCCTCTCTTCTCGCTTCGCTTAGTTAGTTCTCTTAGCTCTCTGATAGGTTGCTTTCTTTTCTCATGGGCAATTATCCTGTTTGTTGCTACAAATTCTTCCAGAATATGGTAGGCTTCACCTCTTTCCTTCCTCAGGAAATTTCCATTGGAGGCAGAATCAACTGTTCCCATGGCTTTTAGTAAAAGGCTAAAATAGAATGTTTTGTGCAAAGACTCCTCCGATAAACTATGGTGAGGGCAACTTCGTTGCAATTCCTTAAATCTCTACCAAGTTTCACTCAAAGAATCACCTTCAATTTGTTCAAAGTTGTTGATCTCCTTAATGAGCTTGTTAGTCTTTGAATATGGGAAATATTTGTCTAGAAAAACATTTGCCAGTTCCTCCCAAGTGGTTATTGGAGTATTTTTAAGTTGTTTGTACCAAAGTTTAGCCTTGTCCTTTAGCGTATATGGAAGCATCCTTATCTTCACAGCATCATCAGATGCTCCCAAATACTTAAAGTTATTAGTTAATTCCATGAAATTTCCAAGATGGTCATTCGGGTCTTTATTAGGCAATCCATAAAACTAACCTAAAGCTTAAAGCATATGAATCACAGCTGCTTGATTTCAAAGTGATTGGCTATAAATGATGTGTTAGCATATGAGGCACTTCTTATCCCCAATCCTCCCATCCTTTTTGGTTTGCATATTTCTTCCTAGTTAATAAGGTGTAGTTTCCTCGTCTCCTAGGTGTCCCCCTAGATGAAGTCCCTATTGATTATATCTAGCCCTGCACATACTCCTTTCGGAAGATGTATGGTTTGCATTGTATAAAAAAGGAGGGAGGACAGTATCGATTGTGTTAACGTGATTCTTCCGACCATTGATAGCTACTTAGTCTTCTAACCAGCTAGCTTTCCTTGGGCTTTATCAAACAAATATTGAAAAGTGTTCTTGTTTACCCTAGAATGAATAGTCAGAATGCCAAGGTACTTCCCCAGGTCGATTGTAGCTTTGATCCCCATCTATCCGCTTAGTTGTTCCTTCACTTCTGATTTTACATTGGCTGAGAAAAAGACCCTTGACTTTTCTAAGCTCACCTTTTGTCCTGAGGCTTGGCAAAACTCGACCAATCCTTTCTTGATTAGGGAAGCCTGACTAGAGGAGGCTTCTGCAAATAGAACTATATCATCTGCAAAAAAAGAGATGAGTCAATTCCAGACCTCTTCTGGTGACTCGAATTGGCTTCTATTTCCCTTTTTCTGAGCTGATGCAATTATCCAGTGAGCAAGCCTCTCGATGCATACACAAACAGGTAGGGTGAAGGTGGATTACCCTGTCGTAGTACTTTAGATGGTGTAAACTCCTCCATCATCTCACTATTCCAGAGAACACGCATTGAGCAGCTAGTGACACAGGACATAATGATCTTGCAGAGTTTGTAGGTCTGCTTCCTTAAGAGTGTCCTCTATGAAGTTCCAGCTGAGTATGTCATACACCTTCTCCAGATCTAACTTTACTGCCATCCATCCTATTTTTCCTTACTTGTATCTCATTAAGTGAATTAACTCCTGTAAAATAACAACATTGTTAGAAATCTGTCTCCCCGGGACAAAGCTACCTTGTGCTGGGGATATAAGGTCTTGAAATTTGGTTGGATTCTGGTTACAAGGATTTTTGTGAGGATTTTATAGGCTACATTACAGAGGCTGATTGGTCTAAATTATAGGATAGTTTCAGGTGGGCTAATCTTAGGGGCCAGGACTAGTAGGGTTTGGTTAAGGCTATGAGGGACCATACCAGACTCAAATGTGCTTGTAATGAAATCAATTAGGGACTGCATCACAACAGACTAGTATTTTTGGAAGAATACTACCTGGAAGCCATCTATGCCAGGGGCTTTTAGTGGTGCCATATGGGACAAGGCATTATGAACTTCCTTTACTATTATACATTTAGATGCCTCCTCTTTTGCAGTTTGACTCCACGAGCAGAATAGTGCTCATGGGTATGAGGATTGCGCAATCTTTTCTCATGTATACACGGACATGAAGAAGCTTCTCACCATGAATTCCAACTGTGATGGCTCCGATATCCAATCTCCACCTTTGTCTTTCAGCCCTGAGACTTTGTTCTTTTATCTTCTAATTATGGTGGTAGTATGAAAATACCTTGAGTTTCAGTCACCATCTACTATCCATTTTTTGCGAGATTTTTGTATCCATGAACTTCTTCTTGTTCCAGAACCAGATCAAGCTCATTGTGGAGTTTCTCAAACAAAACAGCTAAGCCTTTGTTGGGCTGTCTATCAATGGCTACTTGTAGTCCACTCAACCTCGCTAGGAGTCATTTTTTGCGAGTTTCAATTCTACCAAAAGTTGAAGTATTCCAACTTAGGAGCTCTTTCTTAAGGCTTTCCAATGCTTCCTCAATAAACTTGCCATTCTCCCAGTTGTCTTTGATAACTTGGTGAAATTCTGGGTGGAATAACCATGTCACTTGAAACCTGAATGATCTTTGTGTTCTAATCCCACTGTCTACATCCATAGAATGAATCAAAAGTGGGCTGTAATCAGGTTGGTACCAAGCCAAGTGATAGACCGTCCCTTCTAACCAATAAAGCCTCGACTGTTCATTGCATAGTGCTCTATCAAGCCTCTTGGACACTCTTCTATGGTCTTCTAGGCTTCTAACCAGGTAAAATGCGAGCCTACAAATCCTATATCTATTAGTCCAATTTTGTTTATCCTACCATTGAATCTTCTGTCTTAGACATTAAGCCTCCACGACCTTCCTTTTCTTTCTTCTAAACTTGTGATAGCGTTAAAATCACCCATCACTAGCCATGGAATTGAGTCCCTAGGGGCAAACGATGCAATTACTTTCAAATACTCTTCAAGTCCCGTTATAGGTGGGAAGGCATAGACCACAATTATCAAGGTTGGTGTCTGATCTTGGAAGACGACTTCAAAATGGATGTACTCAGTAGCCTCTTTAATTACTATAACAGCAACTTTGAAGGACCAAAGCAACCTTATGCCCCCTCTTCTTTTAGTTCCATTCGATGGACTGACATTCCAATTTTCCTACATACTATATTAGCCAAGGTTCCATTAATCTGAGTTTCTACTAGGGCTGCCATGTGAACTCCGTGGGTATGAATAAGGAATTTAAAAGCTTTAAGGAACCCTGGTTTGCATGCCCTGTAACAATTCCAAACAAGTGTCTTTAATCCCATATCAACTGACTTTTATAACTACCATCTACCTTAGCTCTCTGGGGAGGAGAGGAGACTTACGGATTATCTAGGTAGAAACTCACCCAGCTGCAGCACCAAGGGCTCAGCCATATTGTCTCTGTATTGGTAGATCATTTTATTCTAGGTCCAGAGGTTCCAGAGGATGTCATCACCTTTTACACCATCAACATCGATTGCCTTGTGGCATGGCATTTGATCTCCTAGCATAAGGTGCCAGGCAAGCATGCCTTCCATCTCCTTGGATGGAAGGATTGCAAACAAGTCAAGGATCGCTTACATGATGAGAACAATGTCCTAGTCCTAAAGCCATAAGCTGACGTCGATCAGCTCTCGGATTACCTCAGCATATTGGAGGTGAAGGTTGACACATTAAACACTGAATAGGCTGCTTGTTGGCAGTGGTATGAGACCAACTGACAACAATATGATAACAACTAGCAGCAGTACTGAGCCAATCAGGAGTACACTCATGAGTAGCTCACAGCAATTAATAAGTATAATGCATAATGTGAAGCGGCTAATGTAGAATTCCAAGCCTGATTTAGAGCTTACTTCACCGATCTCCCTCCTCTGTCCCTACCTCCTCCACAGTGACTAGGCTTCATCCTTTCCATTTTTCTTTATTTTTGTTTCTCTTTTTCTATTTTGTGATATGTCGTGTAGTTTGTATGGATGTTCCCTTCACACATTGAGGACAATGTGTTTGATAAGTGTGGGGGTTGTGCCTATTATTTGCATTTGCTTTTCTTTATGACTTGCGATGTTTTGTGCTTATGTTGTGTTTTTGTGATGTGTGTGTTTTTTTAGTCTATTATACTCATGTGATCGAGTCTGTTTTATGTGTGACATGTGTTTTTGATTGTAGTGTTTGAGTCTTGTATAAATGATGAAAAATTCCTTAAATTTCAAACTTTTTTCATAGGAAAAACCCCACATCATGAATGAAACATTCTTGAGTAGAATGAGTAGAGATACATAGCACCCTCACCCTCGATCGTTTAGGCTAGTCATTGTATCTGGTAGGCTACACTAAAGAGTTAATGAGTGACCTTATGAGAATTTTAAGCCAAAGGCGAGGACAGCCCATTCTCATTTTATTCATGAGGTGTGTGCATAATCCAAGAAATGAGAGTGTTACATAATTACCTAGCACAACTCAATAAGGTAGAGAGTGGTGAGGGCCATCTTTGTTGCAAGCCTAGAGCCTCAGAGCCAAAAAATCTTATGCATATCCATTGTTTAGCCCATTGAGCCTGAGCATATCCATTGACTTAATATTTATAAGCCACTTTACAACCCTTATCTACTTTTCCCACCTTTGATTATCTGACCGAGGAAGCTTTAGGATCACATTCTTGGGAAAAGTTGTAAGGGTCGCAAGGTAGTATAGCTCGGGGGTATTTCATCATATGTGGGTTATGGGTAGTTAAGACCAGAAAATATAAAGGCTTGATTTGCAAAAGAAAAAGAATAACCTTGTGCTTAGAAATAAAATGGGAAAGAAAAAAAAAGAAGAAATTAGGAAAATAAAAAGAAAAGTGAAAGTGGAAAGATGGAAAGATGGAAAAGCATAAAATAAAAATCAAGGAAAGTGTTATGAAAGTGAACAAAAGCATAAGGAACAAAGTGAGCAAGTTGAAAAGTTGGTCTTTAGGAGTTGGGTTACATTGGGATGAGTGAGCAATAGAAATAAGGTGAGATGTGTAGAATAGACAAAAGTTAGAACATTTTGTACATAGCTCCTCGGATTGGGTGGTTTAGCCACTGCCCATATTCATATCTTCCCACCTTCACCTTTAGCCCCATTACCACCTGATTAAAATCCCTCCGATGATAGAATCTGCTTTTTTTGAGTGTGTTTTGGTATGACATTTAGCACTTTTAACCCTTGGATATGCACATGAGAGTAGGATAGTTGACCACTATATACATATGAGTTTAAATTGATCCAACCCTATGAGTGGTTAACTCTTTAGCATAGAATACTTGGTGCAAAAACTTGATTAAATGATTGAGGGTAGGTTGTCTATAGATTTCGTGTTCATGATGCATAAGTGTGTGAATTGCGTGATTTTGGGAATGATCTTATGATGATGGTTTGAACATTAGGACACCATTAATTTAGTTTTTTTGATGCACTTTGCTTGAGGACAAGCAAAGAAGTAAGTGTGGGGGTATAATGTGTTCGTAAACACGTGTCATAATAGTCTCTATCGAGTGTGTATTGGTCGTGTTTTGCATATATTTATGTCATAGTATGTAGGTGTTTTGAGTTTTTTGTTACGATAGGTCAAAAAATGGGAAATCTACTGGTTTTGTGCATTTTGTAAGAGTTTGGAAGGCTAGGATCCGCTGCGCAAGATTTGGAATGATCATGCAAAGTGATGAAGACCATGGGTTGTTTTTGGGAGTCCCAGCAACCACTGGTTCCCCCCAGCAACCACTGGCTCTCCCATGCGATCGTTGGCCCCAGTGGAAGACCCAAAGTGATCGCTGGCCTTGGACAGGAATACAATTTTCAGGCCCGGTATTGCTACCCTTACTTCGCTGGACCCAACGGTCTAGCCGAGCGCAATGGTTACTGGCCTCTGTAGAAAAGTCAGAAATTGTAGCGCCAAAAATCCAAGTTGCAGAATAAAATCCTTTAACTTGTAGCCATTTTTGTTGATCAAGGACAACCAAATCCCTTCTAGCAAGCATGATAATTTGGCTATAAAAGGGAGAAGAATGAGACGAGGAGGATCCATCCATCATTAGTTAGGCAATAGAGTAGAGTAGACAAATCCAATTTGTAAACTACTAGTTTTAGTTTTAGATTTAGATTTAGAACAAGTTCTTATTAGTTTTTCTTCATGAAGATTGTAATCATCAAATCGGATTCTTAATCGTTAATGTACTTTCACTTCTATTGATAAGGAGTTTGTCTTTACAGTCAAGTCTCTTTATTTATGTTTGGCTAATTGAATGTTATGTATTTGTTCATTGATCAAGAGTGACAAACTTGATTAAGAATCATAATCTTCATTTGTTCATCGCAAGTGCTTGGTGAATGCATGTGTATGTACCTGAACAGCTTGATCAGGATCATAGTTATTCTTTATTTATTGCATTTATCATAGATTTGTCTTGAGATCATTAATCAAAGCTAGGCTTGACAACCCTATGAACATAATGATATCAAGATTTGTAGTATTAAGAGTATCAACAACCCAACCCACGTTAATTGATTCGCTTAGCTTAAAATCTAGAAATTCATAATCCAATGCTTATCGAACAAATTTTTCTATGCTTGTGGAGACGACTTGACTTATCCTTATATTGCTTGTGCAATCATATTCTCTAGCAAGTATTTTGATCCAAGTTTGTATGCATCAGGGACTATTGAGGTGATTTTCGATTCTGATGGTCAGTCTATGACCCTTGCTATCAATTGATCGACTTACTTGCGTTCGGGTGGCCTCTAGCTTGGAAGACTTTTGCTTTACTTTTGTTCATACTCTTTAACAATTATTAACCAATTTGTTTCCATTGATTTTGTGTCCTTTTGATTTTTAAATCAAATGACACCAATCATCCAAAGGACACCAACAATCCCCTACATAGTTAATAATTTAGTCCACAAAATGTTTTGAATCAAATCTTTTATCTCCTACATGAATGATGACCAATGCATGCTGATAAGTGTGAAAACACTCATTTTTTGTGTGTTTTTAGAGTCTTTTTGCCTTTGTTTCTTTTGTTAGTGTTGGAAATGTATGGTATTTGTGTGAATATCGTGCATTGTCCATTTCGTGATGTCTTTTGAGTTTTATTGTGTTTTCCTTAGTTTCATAGGTTTTGGAGTGCTAAATAGAGGTTTTGGATGCAGCATGCTTCATCAAATGCAATCGGGCCTGCCGGGAAGGAAGGACAAACAACTATGGGCCGTGGGCTTTTGATAGGATTAACCTCTAGTGACTAAAATGGTGATTACTTTTGCATACGGAGTCCAATGGAGGCAGTGTCTTCGTGTCTAAGTGTCTTCGTCCATTTTGGAGTCTAAGAGGGTCGAAAACCGTGTTCAATGTCAGAGTCCAAATCTGGCGATTTTCCACCCGAGTGGGCCAAACTTGGAGGCAAAATTTGGGCCCAAGATGTGTGCCTTGGCCTAAACCCTAAACCCTAAAACCTAAACCTTAAACCCTAAACCCTAAATCCTAAACCCTAAACCCTAAACCCTAAACCCTAAACCCTAAACCCTAA
>SOPF01027679.1:5666-42389 GCA_012979155.1 Hypericum perforatum | reverse complement strand
TAAACCCTAAACCCTAAACCCTAAACCCTAAACCCTAAACCCTAAACAAAACCCTAAACAAACAAACGCGCTTATTTTTTGCATAAAAAAAAAAATTCGGGCGATTTTCCGGCGATTTCAAAACCGCTCCACTCCAGCGGCGCGTGGCGGCATGTGCGGCGGCTTCGGGATGATTTGAAACTGGCAACTCCTCCGTCTCGTCCTGACGCTTCTTTTGAGTGGTCGCACGACCCCCTCCGACCCCCTGATCGCAAAACCCGACCGTTTTTCCGATCGAAGGCCAAAAGACAAAACCTTACGCGCCGCCGTGCCTGGCCGTCGCCGGGATGATCGGCGGCCAGATCCGGCATCCCCCAGACAAGCTGCTTCCTTTGACATCGAGATCTCCCCCCACCATGCCCCAGGCCACCGGCGCTCCTCTTCCCGATCGCGGCAACAGTAGCTCCGAACCACTCCTCCTCCGCCGCGCCGTTCCCGACCTCGACGGCGTCGGCCTCTCATCCCAGGAGCTTCTACTCCTCAAGACGATTCTCTCGGTGCTCTCCCCGTCGTCTGATGTCGCTCTGTCTGCTCCTCCCGCGCTGGCCGTCTTCCGCGACGAAGAAGAAGGTCGCGCCGCCGCGAGCGGCCTCGCCGCGGCCCAGCTCCACCTTCAGCAGGTTGGTCTTCGTCCTCCGGTGCCAACCGTACCGGCCGATCAGCTTCAAGTGGCCGGAATCGAAAACCCCCAAATTTTGGGGTTTTCACGATTCCCGCCGTCGGCCACCGTCTCCGGCCAAATTGGCGGCCCTCCCCCGCCCAGACGCGCCGCCCCTGTCCAGCCGAGCTTGCTGGTGGCCTCTGATCACCTCCAGCCCCCTCCACCAGCTCTCCCCGTGTCGGCCCTCCTCACGGCACGCCCGGGAACCACCGTTCCCAGCCACCACAGCCTCGTCGGTCAGCCCCTACAGCTCCAACCGTCTCACCGAACACCCCAGGCCCCTGCTCATGCCGCGCTCCAATCCACGGGCTGCCCTCCCATTGTTTCGGTCGGCCGGTCGGTCTCGGCCTTCCCCGCATCGGCCCCCGGCCAGTTGGCCTCCTCCGATCCCTCGAGCCGGCCGACTGTTGCGCTATTTTTGCAGGCATTCCCGCAGTTTCACCTGGCGTCGAGAGAGACTTCCTCGTTAGAGGTCCCAGCCATGGGGGATATCCGCGGTCTGCCTACCTTGGGATCTCAGATTCACTTTCTGCCGACGGAAAGCTGTGATCCCGGAATTGGGGAAGTCGCATTCCTCACACCTTCTATTTCGCACATTTTATCGCCTGGCACTACTTTGACTCATGGACAGGGCACTGAGCCATTGTCGGATACTTTACTTGCTAGGACTGATTGTGCTGTTGTGTCAGGCTTGGAGCCTCGACGTCTTGTGGACACTATGCAGGAAGGTCATGCCGAATTTTCTGCGCAGCCTGCAAAGAACAAAGGCAAAGCCATCCTTCTGGACCCGTCTGATGTTCCTAGCAGCTCTACGGCTGACCTTGCCACGGGCACCTGGAATGCAAATCCTCTGAACGAGGCCCCAGCTGCAAGGGGAAATTGTAGTCAGCCTTCACAGGGATCTCGTTTGGTTCCGTCTCGGAATGAACCTGATCCCAGACACAGGGATGTTGCTGTCCATGATTTGGCCTCTAGTGCCACCACTTCCCCTATTGATCTCTTACTGAGTTTTTGTGCCCATCTTGACTTTCCAGAGAGCACGATACTGAAGATCAGAGAGATTGCCTCCAGCTCTGGAGGGAAGCAGCAACATCATTCGGATTGTCTGGCTCCTGAGCCACCGCGGGCAGGACAGGCCTCACAGCCTGTCACGGCTTCCACAGACCCCCCCTCAGTATCTGAGCGACCTTCCTATGCTGCCCTAGCACGATCTCAGACTGGGGGTGGACCTATTCAGGTAATGCACCTGAACCTGTCCTGATTGGCGGGAGACCCACTCTAGTTGTCAGCGAGACCACCTCCCGTTCCATCCGTGACTTTGGCTCCTGGGCTTTCATTGGCCGCTTAGTTACCCCTAAAGGTGCTAAGCCTATGACTTCTGCTTCTTTGCGAGGTGAGATTACACGACTCTGGAAGACCACTGCATGGAGCATGCTATCAGTCGGAATGGGCTTCTTCTACTTTTGGTTCACGCAGCCAGAAGAGAAAGCTAGGATTTGGGAGGCTGGTTCCTGGCAGCTTCCATCAGCCCGACTTTTCCTCCAGCCGTGGGTTCCGGGTTTCAAGCCCACCAGGCAGGAGAGTTCGCCTTCCAGGACTTGGATTAGGCTCAGAGGACTGAGCAGCGAGCATGTCATACCTGAGGTTATCTTCGGCCTGGCTAGGGCAGTTG
Source organism: Hypericum perforatum (assembly GCA_012979155.1). NCBI lineage: Eukaryota > Viridiplantae > Streptophyta > Magnoliopsida > Malpighiales > Hypericaceae > Hypericum > Hypericum perforatum. Next base: position 40,017 of record SOPF01027679.1, on the reverse strand, counting down.
GTAGACCTGTCAGACTCGACACAGACGCCCTGAACAGGGCCAACGGCGTACAGGTACAGGTTCTAGTGGAGCTGGACAAGGACAAGGGTCGTCCTACCCAGCTTAGCATGCTATTAGAGGACGGTCAGGTGGATGTTGAGGTTGAGTATCAGGACTCCATCACCTTCTGCGCTTACTGCAAGGCACGGGGACACACCCGCAATGCCTGCCCGTGACGACCGTCAAACAGAAACAGGAAACAGGCCTCTGGGACACCATCCATCCCTCGGGTAGAGAGGCAGGTCCCTAGAGCTGCTCCCCAGGACCGCAACTGGAGATTGACTGGTCGGAGATTTACTGACAGTCCGACCCACACAGCATATTTTCCTCCACCGGTCACAGACTCTACCTCACCCCTAGAGACAGGGAATGCATTTGCCGCGCTGGGTGAGAGTACGGAGCAGGCTGAGCTCGAGGAGACACAGCCGATGGAGGAGGCAGGTATGGATAGACCTACGGGCACGGAGCCCCCTATTATTATTCTGCCTGTTACACCTGCTGTGGATGATGTGCCGGGCACGGAGCCTGGGCTTTCTAAGGACACCGAACGAGTGGGTCATGCCGATTTTTCGGTAGAAACCCAAGACACAGTTCCAGCTACAGATCTACCCAGTCCCCAGGGACAGTCACCAGCTCCGGCCACACCACCTAGGGTTGTTGTGCAGGTGGGTGCTGACTTTATTGGTCTCAGGGAAGGAGCCACCCCTATAGTCTGCCAGACAAATTTACAGGTTCTGGAGGTAGATGACACACCGAACCACAGGCTCCACATCGAGGCTATGGCTGGAGAACAGTCTTGGGGACATGCATCTGGGGACAGTGCTCAGGACTCTTCTCCTCCGCCGCTACGCCCGACTTATCACCTGCGCCAACGTGGCGCAAAGCCGTCTGATCAGCCCCCTCGGGGACCATGAATATTCTTTACTGGAATATTCGGGGTATTGGGTCTACGCATGCCCGTACCCAGCTTCGAGAGCACTACATGCGTCACAGGCCATCTTGGGTGGCTATTTCTGAGCCGATGGTCTCTTTCGACTCCACTCAGGAGAGATTCTGGTCACCTCTGGGTTTCAGACTGGTCGGTACTACAGACAGAGGAGCGAAGGCTCCTAACCTTTGGATACTCACCAGTCAGCCAGTCTCTCAGCCTATTGACATCATCCTCCGTACTTCACAGGTGGTAGTTTTTCGGACCACTTATCTTCAGCACAGTATTATGTTAGGTTTTATCTACGCCCATGTTTGTTATTACAGGCGCAGGGAGCTCTGGGAAGACTTACTCACCCTACCCTCAGGACCGTTGATGCTTATTGGGGACTTCAACGCAGTCCTGGGGGCCCATGAGCGCAGGAGTCGGGCCCTTCCAGTCGCCCAGTCATGCTATGAGTTCCAGGCCTACATCAGCGCGGCAGGCTTGATGGACATCCCTCTGAAGGGAGCTAGATACACTTTCGCCAGTGGGGGGACGCGGAGACGTATGGAGTCTAGGCTGGATCGCGCCCTGGTCTCTCCGGACTTCATGGATATCTGGGACTCGGTTCAGTGTCGAGCCCTCCTCCAGAACACCTCAGACCACAGGCCCATTATCTTGGAGCTTCGAGGGACTATGCACTCTAGGGGCCCAAAGCCCTTCCGTTTCCAGGTGATGTGGACTACTCATGCAGACTTCTCTGCCTTGGTCAGGCGGACTTGGCCAGTTCAGTCCACAGGTGATTCTGCTATGTCTTCCCTGACTGGCAAGCTTCGTCGTCTGAAAAGGGAGCTGATTACCTGGAACAAGGAGGTCTTTGGTGACGTTATGAGGAACCTTATAGTGGCTGAGTCCAGGATCGAGGAAGTTCAACGCCGCATTGAGCTAGAGGGGCCTCAGGAGGATCTGATTATTGAGGAGACAGATGCTCTCAGGATGTACAATGTCGCTTTAGAGCAGCAGTGTACCTTCCTGAGACAGAGATCCAGAGATAGCTGGCTCCGCGATGGGGACAGGAACTCCACCTTCTTCCACCGCAGTGTGCAGACCCGTAGGAGCAGACTGGGCATCTCCTCCATGATGATTGACGGACAGGTATCAGAGGAGCCCGATCGGATCCGTGAGCACATCATTTCCTACTATCAGCAGATATTCACGGACTCGGGTTCTCCCCTAGACTTGACTGCTTTGGGCCCTCTGGAGGCACTTCTGACCAGCAGGGTCAGCGCCGATCAGAATGCCGAGTTGACACGGACCCCCACTCAGGAGGAGGTACGTCACACTGTCTTCGGCATGAGCCCAGATAGTGCACCAGGCCCGGATGGCTTTGGGGGTCACTTCTTTCAGACTTCCTGGGAGGTGGTTGGTATGGATGTTGTTCTGGCTGTTCAGGAATTCTTCCTCTCACGATGTCTTCCAGTTGCGCTGAATGCCAACTTTGTGGTATTGATTCCGAAGACTCCTGAGGCTCAGAGGATCGAGGACTACAGGCCCATTGTGCTGGGCAATTTTGTCTACAAGATCGTGACGAAGATCTTGGCTACCCGATTTGGTACGATCCTTGACTCCTTACTTTCCTTTCACCAGTTCGGTTTTGTCCCAGGTCGCAAGATTCATGACTGCATGGCTTTGGCATCGGAGGGTGTCAATTGTCTTGCTCGGCGGCGGAATGGTGGCAACTTAGCCATCAAGGTGGATATCCGGAAGGCTTTTGATACTCTCCGATGGGAGTTCTTATCGGCAGTTCTGAGTGCTTGGGGCTTCGACGAGGCCTTCGGTGATATGGTTATCAGCATCCTGTACTCTGCCCGCCTTTCGATCCTAGTTGATGGGGTCCCGGCTGGATACTTCAGCTGTTCCCAGGGAGTCCGACAGGGGGATCCATTATCCCCATTATTATTTGTGGCAGCCGAGGAGATCTTCAGCAGACTTCTATAGAAGGCTGAAGCACGGGGTGATTTTTTGAGCTTCCGATCTGGACGAGGCACCGTCTTTCCCTCACACCTGCTTTATGCCGATGATGTGATTATCTTCGGCCAGGCCTCCAAGGCCAACTGCCGTACTCTTCTTCGTCTGCTTCAGGACTACGCAGCAGCTTCGGGCCAGTACTACAACCCGGAGAAGTCTCGGGTGTATTTCACAGAGAACCTACCATCTCGTCAGCGTAGGGGTCTCCTGGATATCTTAGGGATTTTGCCAGGTCAGTTGCCATTCACATACCTGGGTATCCCCCTCTTCTGCGGCACTCCTCGCCGATCCCACTTGCAGGTCACGGCCGATACTATTATCAGCAAGTTTGATCGGTGGAAGGGCTCTGCGCTCTCCATGGCTGGTCGAGCTTGCCTGGTCTAGTCGGTCATCCTCAGCTCTTTCACGCACTCCATGATGATCTACCAGTGGCCAGTCTCGCTCATGGACCAGGTAGATTCGTGCATGAGGAATTTCATTTGGACTGGAGACATCCATGGTCGGGCTGCCTGCCCGGTGTCCTGGGATAGGGTATGTTCTCCGAAGGAGGAGGGCGGGCTTGGCATTAGATCCATCAGACAGGTGAACCAGGCATTCCTCAGCCGTCTCACCTGGACCATCCTCCACGGGTCATCCAGATACCTAGACTACATTCGTGACCGCACCCTGGATATGTCGAGCAGGACCACCCGGAGGTACGTACGCTCTTCTATTATGCGAGGAGTGAAGAACTGTCTTCCGGATATTCTGCAGGCTACACGTGTGCTCATAGGAGAGGACTCTACGGCCAATTTTTGGTTAGACAATTGGCTGGGTTATATTATTGCTGAGCGGATGGGATTTCCAGAGCACCTGTATCACTTGTGTACTGCCACGGTGGCAGACTGTTGGCAGGATGGTCGCTGGGTTTTTCATAGACGGTTCTGCCAGGCCTACCCCGATATCATACAGGACATCAGATGTTATTAGCTGGGCCCTCCGGGCACTGATAGGACAGTCTGGGATCACGCACGGGATGGTATTCTGACCTCTAGAGCTGCCTACGACCACCTTCGCCCCACCCGTCTTCAGGTACGTTGGGGCTCTTGGATCTGGGATGGGGCTATTCCACCGAGGCACTCTACTCTTATATGGCGTGCTATCCTAGGAGCTCTCCCCACTACGGATATCATGCTCCACAGAGGTTTTATCGGACCGAGCTTTTGCTGCATGTGCTTGGCTGACGCTGAGTCCCTTGATCATTTGTTGACTACATGCCTGATTGCTGCTGCTCTCTAGCGGTACATTTTTGGTATTTTTGGAGTTGCGTGGAGGCCTTTCCTGAGCCTTATAGAGTTGATCTCGGAGGGGATTCGACAGCGGTTTAGCCCTCAGGTAGACCGTCTTTGGAGAGTGGCTATTATTTCTACCGGGTGGCTTTTATGGACGGAGCGCAATGCGCGCATTTTCAGCGACCAGAGACGGAGCTTAGACACCTTGATTGTTCTGCTCCGACGATTAGTCAGCGAGACGGTGCTGTTCGACACTGGGAGGTGCTTCTCGGCGGACCGAGAGCAGTCACTTCTTAGAGATCTCCGTATTGCACCGAGGCCAGGTCAGGCTCCTCGTATTATTGAGGTCACTTGGAGCTGCCCTCCTCCGGGCTGGCTCAAGTGCAATACGGATGGTAGCTCTCTCGGGTCCCCGGGGCAGGGCCGATCAGCTGGGGTATTCCGCACTAGTAGGGGATTCGTCAGGGGCTGTTTCAGTCAGAGCATCTTCAGCTGTTTCGCCTTCGAGGCTGAGCTCCTCGCGGCCATTTTAGCTATTGAGGCTGCCCATGAGCGAGGATGGTACAGACTATGGCTTAAGACAGACTCAATGTACGTTCTCTCCAGATTTCAGACCCCTCAGGCAGCAGTCCCTTGGAGATGGCACTCCCGTTGGCTTCGTTTGTCATAGATCTGCACACAGATGCTGATTCGCGTCACTCATATCTTCCGGGAGGGGAACTCTGTCGCGGATGCTCTGACACACATCACAGAGGATGGATGGTGGCCGAATCTCCCTTCGCCACTCATAGGGTTGATTGGCCGCGACATGTCAGGACAGCCTTATCACAGGTTCGTTCCTTGAGGATCTTTTTTATGCTGAGACCTGCTGTTGAGGATGTGTTGGGCACTGAGCCTTGGTTTTTAGGGACCCGGTACGAATGGGTCATGCCGATTTTTCGGCAAGTATGTCTGTAGGTCCTGACTACCAGGCTTGTTGGCTAGCATGGACCTTAGCTAGCTTCTTACCCTCGCTTGACTACCAGGCTTGTTGGCTAGCTAGTGAGTGGTTTCTGCCCCACCTGACTACCAGGACTGTTGGTCAGCAGGTGCTCTGTGGGCTTTCTATGTTTGTTTGTATAACGCTTTTTATTTTTATTTGATGGCAGTTCTTTAAAAAAAAAAACCCTAAACCCTAAACCCTAAACCCTAAAACCCTAAACCCTAAACCCTTAACCCGAGTGGGCCAAACTTGAGAAGGCTTATGACAAGTTAGATATTTGGAAGATTGAGGATTGGTATTAAGGAGTTAACTAGATTAAAAATAACTTTAACTTGTAATTCCACTAACTTTCATTTTGTAAGAAAGACTTGAAGATTTGCTTGAGAGCTTTTGAAGAAAGAAGAACTTGAAGAACACTTCTTGAGTTTTCTCTCCTCTTAACTCTTTCAATACTTTTATGTTTAATTTACTTATGTTAAATAACATGTTTAGTTTGTTCATAGCTATGTGTGAGTAGTAGTTTTGTGGGATTGGTGCTTTTATGATTTCTAAGTAGCTAATGATCTAAAAAGGGGAGTTTTAATGCCTATTATTGTGTTCTAATCAATAACCTGAATACTTGGTTTTGCTTGATCACCATAATCATGATTATATTTGATTTAAATATCCGATAGGAATTGAGATTGAATGATTGATTGATTAGATGATTAATAATCTTTTGATGAGAGATCTCATGAGAAATTAGTTATCCAAAGGGTTATGCATATAATTGGTAATTGATATGACAAAATGAGTTTTTTGAGGCAAGAGCACATCTAATTCATTAAAATTATGTTAAGAATCAATTTAGACAATTTATTGCGAGAGCATGAATATGTTGCCTTAGAAACACTCGGATCACAATTGAACTTTGTAACCCCTTTATATCATTATGTTATTTGGATTGTTATAAGTACCTAGCCCATTTTTCTTAATTTGTTAGAATCATTATAATTCGTAATCGTGACTTGTGCCTTTGATTGAAGTGTTTAAATCGTGACATGTGCTTTTGATTGAAGTGTATATTGTGTTTTGGAAATGGATTGTGTCTCTTATAGTTAGGTGTCAATTAGTTATACTTAGAGTTAAGAATCGTCATCACCAATATCCAAACAATAGTCCTAAACTAGTAGTCAAGTCGAGTTAGCAACCTATAACCAAGTCCTTGTAGGACGACATTCCCGTACTTATCTTTATTGCAAGGAAGGAGACATATAAAAATCCTTCTCATCACATGCAGACTCTAGTTAAAAGTTCTCATATAGTATTATTTATCGAGATAGGTAGCTTGCAGCTTTGAACTTTCTCTAGTAATATATTATCTGATTTTCTTGCTACTCAGTGAATGTGATATCTTGAACTGTCATCTTTTGGCGTAAACCAAGACAATAAAATTTACATAATAATAATCCTAATATATTTAGGTTCTCACGTTGTGTCTGTTTTGACCATGTACCATATCTTGGATTCATAATTATTTTCCCATTTGAAGTGGCCTCACTTTACACTTATATAGGTGACATCCTATCAGAAGTATCCTGCCATACTCCACATTTATCAAGGTATAGAAATCAGTAAAAGTGTAATATTTAACCTTACCACACCTCTGTAGGTTAACATCTGGACAGCTTCTAAGAATAAGATAGGTTCCAAGTGATTAATTGAACCCTCTATAACTTAGTTGACTCATTGAACCAAGTTTGTGAGATCTCTACTCATCATGGTTAAGTTACCATTATGGACATCCTTTAATGTGTGGACTTTAATCCCATTCCCCTTACCGCATTGTACATTTGAAAGATATTGATTCCTTTGATAAAAGAATTAGCTATATTATCATTGGACTTTACATAATTAATGGTGATCATCCCACAAGAGATCAACTTTCTAATGGTATTGTGTCTCTGATGGATATCTCAAGACTTTCTATTGTACATTGTATTTTGTGCTCTCTCAATTACAGATATTCTATCACAATGTATCAATCTGGGAGGCACCAGTTTGCCCCAGCATGGAATATTCTCTAGGAAGTTTTTGAGTCATTCAGCTTCTTTTCCAGCTTTGTCTAATACTATAAACTCTAACTTCATGGTCTATCGGGCTATGCACATTTGTTTAGAGGATTTCCAAGATATAGCTCCTCCTCCTATGGTAAATACATATCCGCTCATAGATTTAGAGTCTTTCATGTTCGATATCTAGTTTGCATCAATGTATCCTTCTAATACAGTTGGATATTTAGCATAGTGTATACCAGAGTATATGGTATGCTTAAAATACTGTAAAATCCTTTTCAGAGTTAGCTAGTGATCTTTCCCTTAATTACTTGTAAATTTGCTAAGCTTACTAACTGAGTACATAATATCAGGATGAGTGCAGTTTGTTAGATACATCAAGCTCCCAATAATTTGTGCATACCTCAGTTGAGATACTGGGTCCCCTTGATTCTTGGCTAAGTGTAGATTTAAATATACTAGAGTCTTAACTAGAAGTTTGTCAAAAGCTTTAAATTTCTTGAGCACGCTTTCCATGTTGTGGGATTACATCAAGATAATTTTGTCAGTCTTCCTAGAGATTTTTATCCCTTGTATGACATATGTCAGACCCATATCTTTCATGTCAAAGTGATCATTTAACATGTTCTTATTTTTCACAATAACCTCTTTATTGCTTCCCATAATTAGTAAGTCCACATAGAGACATACAAGTACGTAAGTTTTAGGTGCATTTAATGTAAACACATTTATCGCACTCATTGATCTTGAAGCCATTCGACACTATCATCCTGTCAAATTTCTTGTGCCACTGTTATGATGCTTATTTTAGCCCTTATAATAACATGACTAGTCGGCATACTTTATGCTCTTGACCAAGAATCACAAATCCTTCAGGTTACTCCATATATATATATATATCCTCTCTAGTTCTCTATTTAGAAAAGCTATTTTTACATCCATCTAGTAGAATTCGAGGTTATGGAGAGCTATAATAGCTTAGAGCACTCTAATTGACGTGATTCTTCTAACCAGTAAGTACGTGTCAAAGAAATCATGTCCCTTCTTCTGTTTGAACCCCTTAGCTACTAATCGAACTTTGTACTTATCGATTGATCCATCACCTTTGTATTTACTTTTTAGGATCTACCAGCATCCTAAAGGTTTGTAGCCCAGTAGGAGATCCACAATTTCCTACATATGGTTTTGTATAATGGACTCTATCTCATTATTGATAGCTTCCTTCCAGAGAGGAGTATCTGGACTAGACAATGCCTCTTAGATTATACTGGGTTCATCTTCTAATATATAGGTTAGGTAATCTAGACCAAAAGATTTATCTACCTTCATCTATTTGCTATGTCTAGATTCATCATCTTCCTATCTTGACCCTTGCTTAGTTTTATGTGCCCTTTTATTGGTACTTCCTTCCTTCCTTTCCTTATTAAGAAAGGTATCCTGAAAGAATGTTACGTTCCTTGATTCTATGGCCATTCCTGCATTAATTTCAGGGTTTTTAGATTTGTGCACCAGAAATTGATAAGCACTACTATTTTGTGCATATCCAAGAAAGAAGCAATCAATGGTCTGAGAGCATTTCTTTGCCAGGCACTCCCACACTCTAAGGTAATCGAAGGAAGGTTTTCTTCCTTTACATAGCTTGTATAGGATTTTGTCACTTTCCTTATGTGGCAACTTATTTAGAATGTGGTTAGCTGAGAGCAGATCTTCCCTATATGTTCTGGGGTAAGCCCAAGCTAATCAACATATATCCTTAAGAGTTTGATTTTTGCATTTGGCTATGCCATTTGATTGAGGTGAGTATGGAGCAATTATCTGATGAATAAAGTCATGTTCTCGGTAGAGTTCCTCAAACAGAGCTACATATTCTCCTCTTTGATCACTTCTGATCATTTTAATTTTTACGCTAAGTTGATTTTCAACCTCATTCTTATATTTCTTAAAGGTATCAAGAGCTTCATCTTTTCCTTTTAAAAGATACTATTACAAGTATCTTATACAATCATCGATAAACGTACTTCATTTTGCAAGTATCTGTATGAATTAATTCTAAAGGCATGGTACTTCTTTCCACCTAATAGAATAGTGCTTTGGTCAGTTTAACCTCCACACGTACCTCATATTTATTAGAAGGGTTGAACTCTAGATTTGGTAATAAATTTTAACTAACTAACCTTCTTAGCGAGTTTATATTTATGTGTCCTAATCTACTATGCCATAAATTAGAACACTCGGTGAAGTAAGAAAAAGCTTTAACTTTATTCTAATTATTAGAGATATGGTGTATAGTCATTACATTCATCTTAAAGAGCAACTTTTCTAGGTAACCTTTGCTCACAAATTGACCCGCTTTGGTCAGTACAAACTTATCAACCTCAAATATAAGCTTAAGACTAACTTTGCTTAACAGTAAGGTAAAAACTAAGTTCTTGCAGATGTTTGGGACATGCAGCACATCCTTAAGGGTCAGCTCCTTTTCTGAGGTCAGCTTCAGAATCACATTGCCTAGCCTGATAATCTTGGACATTGCAGAGTTTTCCATGAATAGCTTTCATCCAATGATTGGGATATAGCTCAAGAACATCTCCTTCTCTGAGCAGATGTGATGGGTTACTCCTATGACTACAAACCACTTTCTTAGATTGTCTACCAGGATAGCCTCAAACACTATGGCAGAGAGATCCATCTTAGATGTATCTTTAGCTAGGTTGACCTTTCCTTGATCCTCCTTCTTTGAGTGACGACAATGCTTAGCCACGTGACCGGGTTTATCACAGTTGTAATAATTGCTCTTGATCTTCTTATTCTTGTTCTTCTTGGGCTCATGCTTCTCCTGGTTATTCCCGGACTTCTTTCTCTTCTTGCTACCTTTTCCCTCAGTGAGGTGCACGATGGTCTTAGAGGTGGCCTTACCTTGCTTGACTGCAGACTTTTAGTAGTCTTCCTTGGTCCTAAGTCTAGGCTTATGTTATGCTTGAGGTAGCTCTTGAAGTCCTTCCAGAGTGGAGGAGCTTCTCGATCATCACAACCACTTGGAAGGACTCGCTAAGTTATATTCCTTCGGTTTGAATCACATGAAGGATCAACTGTAACTCTTACACTTGGTCAATGACCTTCTTAGAGTCCACTATCTTGTAGTCGAGGAATTGTCTGATGATGAATTTCTTTGTCCTGGTATCCTCTATTTTGTACTTTTTCTCGAGTGAATTCCACAGCTCTTTAGCAGTCTTAGCTATCGTATAGACATTGTAAAGTGTGTTGTCTAGTCCATTCAAAACGTAGTTCTAACATAGGAAGTTGTTGTGACTCCACGCATCAAGAGTGTTGATCTTCTATTGATTTGTCTCGTTTTTCACGATTTTCAGTGCATCCTCTTTCAAGAACCAAATCACATTGAGCGTGATCAGATAGAACATCATCTTTTGTTGCCACCTCTTGAACTTGGTGTCGTTGAACTTTGCTGACCTTTTGGCGTGGACAGTTCCTGGTATTATGGTCAATGCTATGGTGATCGTTGATGCCATCATCGAGTACATAGAATCTTGCCTTACGATTATTGGTGGTTAGAGAGTGTGTAATTGATTAGGATCAGGATATAGTCGAGACAAGTGTTGGATACTTTCTTCGTAAGACAAGATTGTCCCATATATTTTAGTACGATATGGGCTACGACAATCGTCACCAAGATATAATAACTATTTGGGCATTTCCAAGAATGTTGCGCACATATCTCAAAAATTTTGGGCGAACCCTTATATACCCTGAACTTTTGGACTAAGAGAGAAAGAGAGAAAAACAATTATTGCTAATGAATGCTTATGCAATGAGTTGTTAGAATAATTTGCAAATAAGGGGGAGAGGTCCATTTATAGGCAAGCGAGACTAGAGATTCGAAAAGCCACATGGACTTATGAAGAGTCATGTCCAATTTTTTTTATTTTTTTATTCATACTCTTTCACAATTATTAACCAATTTGTGTCTTTTGATTTTGTGTCCTTTTGATTTTTAAATCAAATGACACCAGTAATTCTAAAAGACACCAACATTGTTTTTCTTAATTTTTTTTTAAAGGTAAGATAAACAAAGATTTCTTCTTGAAAAGATAGTCATAGATCTTTGAGCTTCAAATAAATGAATAAATAATGTATTGATTTGTCCTTTATTTTTGAAAATTTTGTTTTAAGGTAAGATATCAATAGTTTTTCATTGGGCCATTTTTTTATTAACTTTCTGGTTATTATTTTTATAAATCCAATTATACCCTTTGACACTTTGACAAAAACAAACTCCATTCAAGCACGCAGGCTGATTCTAAACCTTTTCTCGCCCTGTAGTTCTTTAATTTTTTTAACTCCTTGGACGGGAATGGCTTTTTAATTGGTTTACTTCATTCCTGTGTGAAACCATAATAATTGTTCAGGGATTGGATAGAAAAAATCTTGAGATATGACCCAATGGAAGCAGAAGAAGAGGTCAATTGATTATATTCCTCGAAAAAAAACCCATCTCATCCCTTAAAACACACTCTCACGTTGATTGATTGCTTCAATTAAATTCAATTAAATTACACTCCTATTTTGCGATAATTTTTTTTTTCTTCCTTCTCTTTAAAAAGATCATGTCGGGGGTTGGTTCTACAATAAAAGTCCAAGGAAGGGATTCTAATCCTATGGCCCGAGGAGAGAGACGGAACTGGCAGCGTGCGTGGGGTGGGATGGGATTGGGTTTTGTGTGCGGGTATAATCGGAATTTTAAAAATACTAGCCAGAAAGTTTACTCGAAGAAAGACTAGACTAACTAATTATTTTTCAAAATATGAGGGATTAATACATGATCATTTTTTTATTAATTTTTTTATTCAAATATTAGAATTGCCCTATTTATTATATTCTTTGCTTGAAATTAAGGCAATATCTTGAAAAAAAATAAACTCTATAATTCGTAAATCGTGTACATTAGTGTTTGCCTTATGTTGCACATGTCTAGACTTAACCACAGTTCGAATCCGAACGAATTCAAATCGAATGTATTCGAATTCAAATTACCAAAATATTAAACCATATTCAATTCGTCCAAGGACAAATTGAATACGAATTATAAACCTTCGAATTCGAATTAATTTTTAAATATTAAATATTTAATTAAAATTTAATAAATAAAGAATAAATATTTAACATTTTTTTGATAAAAATAAACAAACTAAACTTTGAGTTTGCACTTAATGCGCCAAATAAGTTGTCTACAATTTAAGGTTTAAGGGTTTCATGATTTAAGGTTTAGGTTTAATATACAATTAAGTGTAGGATTTAAGATACGATGTTTAAAATTTATGATTTAATAAATAATTGAGTTAGAGTTTCAGGATTTTATGATTTATAGTTTAGAATTTTAGAGTTTAGGATTTAAGGTTTAGTAAATAATTGAGTTTGAGATTTTTTTTACACCAATATATATACACAAATTTTAATGAAATTCAATACGACTTTAACTCGAATCGAATTCTAATTAAATTTGCCGATTTAAAAAATTATAAACATCTTAAACCAAATTCAATTCGTACCATAACGACTTTGAATCGAATTGTTGACGAATCAAATTATATACGAATCGAATCGAATTATTTGTAAATTGAATTGAATTACGAATTAGATTCAATTCTTGGCCAGGTCTACACATATCTTTTCAAGGGTTTTAAGGTTTTTGGCCAAGTATAATGCTGACTCGCTGCTCTAAATAGTAAGACAATTACATAATTAAAATTATAATAAATACTTTGCCAAAATATATTTCATAATTTAGGATAACAAAACTAATCCAATTTTAGTATTAGAAAGTGGGGGGTCATGTAAGGTAAGTAGATTGTAGTATATCTTTTAGGTAAATATATATGCTCTTCATTATCTTGAATATCGGTTGTTTTCCAACCTTACATCAGATCCTCTTCAAGGAGAAGCAAAAGTTTCGCGGAGGGGCTGTAGAGATACATGAATCAGAAGAGATAACGCAACAAAGTTTAGTGTAATGGTGAGCTACTGTTATAGCAAAAAATTAATTCGTGGATTATTCGACAAATTTTAGTAAAGAATCTATAACTAATTGCTCAAATATCGGATTGGGATGATTTTAAAAGCTAAAGAAAGATAAGATATAAATCTACAACTTTGTAATTTATCACTTATCCAAATTCGACATGAAAAGAGGTCATAATCAGGTTGGAAGTTTTGGATAGTTTAAATTTTCATATGTGAGGCCCAAAATCATTTAGTTTTTCCTGTGTTGAATGGCCTAGGGTTTTTGTATCGACTTAGAGTTGATTTTTCTATATGAGGATAGACGGGCATTAGAGCTTAGTTAGTAGGCCGATCACACAAACACAAATCTCTTATTAAACTTTTGTTTTTATCTATAGCTCATAGGTTGGGCGTTAGAGTCTGGTTAATAGGCCGGCCTTCAGAGCCTGCTTAGTTGGCCGAGTAGTAGAGCCTGGTTTGTATCATTTAATGAGTTTATGGAGCTTAGTTTGGTATAGTAGTGATAGTGGTGGTGTGGTCAGATGTAGTTGATTAGAGTGGTCTTCAGCATCGTGAAACACCTCCCACCACCGTTGCAATATAGTTTTATGAAGTAGGGTTGTCGATCCCACGAGGATTAAGCGAATGCCTTACTCAGCTTACTTTCTATATTTTAGGAACTTGATTTGAATTAAATGGTTTTGTTTTGGTAACTTAACACACAAAAAGCTCAAAATATCAATACAAGAACAACAATAACACAAATATAAAGACAAGCAAAATAAACTAAAGTGAGTAAGATACCAAAGATCGCCTAAACTAGCTAAATGATTTGAGGGGTTATTAAGTTCGTGTCATGGTCCTAGTATTTCAAAGCAACTAATCTATGATCTCGCAATAGATTAGTCTAAGCTAATACTTAGCTAGGACCAAGTGAACAAGATGTGCCCTCGCAATCATCAAGTCGCAAAATCCTGCTAAACATCAACTATTAGTATCACCCTTTAGGACAACCAATTACTTAGAAAATCCTCATCTTACAAGGCAATGGATCAACTAATTAATTTTTCAATCTAATCTTTATCCTCTCGAAGATCGAGACTCGAATATTCTCATAATTCTAGGTGGCCAATCTAGATTAAGCATTAAGTTCTTAACAAGTTCATGGTCCTTATCATTTTTACCATCTAAAACCATTAACTTTACTTAGGATTTCAAGGCATCAAACTCACAAATTAAACTACTCACACATATTTACAAGAAACATAAACAACAACATATATATATATATTACATGAACAAAAGCAAGAGGAAAGCAAGAAGTAAAGAGTAAGGAAGAGTTACAAAGTCTAAGCCTAAGCTTGGTTTATGCCTTTGGTTTTTCTCCTTTCTTCCTTCTCCTTTTTCTTCTTCTTTTTCTTCTTCTTTTTCTTCTTCATTTCTCTCAGCCACCACTTTCCTCTCTTGCTCTTTCTTTTTCTTCTTCATTTCTATCAGCCTCCCCTCTATTGCTTGTGTCTGTGGCTGCCTCTTTCTTGTTAAGTCATGAAATGACTTACCTATTACAATATACTTAACTAAATACAAATTTTGCTAATGGAAATTATTAAACTCAAACTTAATCTAATATCCTAACAAACTTAATCTAATATCCTAACAACTAATTTTTGGCACCTTCCACCTTGCCTTGTCATGCATATGGTGCCCTCCAATGAAAGATTGGCGCCCTCCACCTTGCCTAGTCATGCATATGGTGCCCTCCATGCTCACTGTTGTAATCATGTCTTTATTTCTTGCAATTTGGACCACTTAGACTCCGAACTGATTGATGCCCTTTTGATATGTTGTAGCTAAGGATGTCTTCTTTTAAATTCCGCTGACGAAGCCTCAATCCGACTTTGTATAAGGACGTTATGATTTTCTAAGTCGAAAGAGGTCAGGTCTGGCACCGTTCACAGGTAGCTACAGTTTCAACCTTTCTTTTTACCATTTTGCCTTGTCGAGTCCATTTTGCTTGCATCCTCGAGGTCTTGGTCATGCCTCCTTAGATTATTGTCCGTAAAGCTCCTAAAAAACAAGAAAACATAAGAAAAACAAACAAACAAACACGACAAAAGAACAAAATGTACAAAACCAAGATTTATACAAAGAAAACACACTTAAACAATTAAAAACAAAGCCAAGCCTATACTAAAATGTACACGAATAATGAGTATTTTTGACACTCATCAGTAGTCTTTATCGTTTGTGTTTTTCTCTTATCCCACCCTTCTATAATTTCAATAAAGTTCTTGCTCTTCTACCAATTCTTTTCTTATCTACCAAGTCAGATCTACATATTTTCTATTTGTTTTCTCCATATTTCTTCTATCTTTGCCTATTCGTTTGAATCATTCTTGGGACAACCACTCTAGATCCATCTTTAGATCATTTTTGACATTCTAACATATTTTTTGCACAACAGCTACTTTGTTGGTATTATCTGGAATATAAGTAAAATTTTATTCTCTAGGTTGGTTGCCAACTGTTTGTAGTCTTCAGTAATCAAGGATAGGTCACTACGATGCAAAGTTCGGGAGCATAGGACAAGGATGACAGGTTGGTAATCTGATTCAAATTGCATAATGGTTGCTCCCATTCATTGGGGGCTAGGTCAAGTCTGTGCATAATACCATGAGCTTCCAATAGTGTTGGGTGGGACAAGTGTTGGAGGGCTCGACCCAAAGTTGCCATAAATTCATCTATGTCATTTTATAGAATTGCACCCATTTTCCCCCTCTTTCCCAAGTAGCCCCACATCTGTATTGATTTTCATCCTACCTTGCGATGGGCACGACCAACATTGGTTAGCTCTAGTTGAACTAGACTTCTATTTTTGATTAGTTCTCATAAAGCTGTAAGTAGAGAGATGGCACGAGATAGCTCATCTTGTTCTTCTAGTGGCTCCTCAGCTTTAAAAACAAGGTGATTATGGATTTTCTAGATTCCCCTAAGGATCATGATACACAATCCTTGCTTTTTGACAGCATGACTTTCGATGAGAGAAAGAAAGGTAGTACCAAATGGAGTCGAGTTTATGTAGCTTACCAAGAAACCTCTTATTGTCTATATAGAGGAGAACTTTAGACAATTCAGGAAGAGGTGTTCAATAGTTTCCTCATGAGTTAGGCAAGCTAGACAATATACATCAAGTTAAAGGTCTCTCCGAGCAAGATTGCTTTGTACTGAGAGTTATTATCTAACAACAACCATAGGAAGAGCTTTAGTCTAGGAAGACAATGCATGTTCTAGCATTTAGACCAGTTTAAGGATGGGAGAGTCAGTTTGTGTATATTCTTAGAACTCCACCAAGACTCAAAGTCTAAATGATATCTGCTTCATACTGAGTACTCGCCATTAGAATTGTACTTCTATTGGATCATGTTTGTTGGACTCTTATAGCTAGATGGATGCTCTTTATATGTTGGGAATCTTTGTGAGAGAAGAAGGTATCCACTAACTTTAAATTCCATTCAAAAGAGTTCTCATAGAATAAGTCTTATACATATTATAAGTAGTCTGTACTCGGGTAGCGATATTTAAGGAAACCCAACAGAGAGTCTGTCAGCTAGCGATCCAACCAGATATTGACTGTGCTACCATCACCAATCCACCACTCAATTCTATTTTGAAGTAGTGATAATCCCTCCAAGATATGCTACCAAGTATGGCTGAGTGAGTGGTCACTCGTAGCATTTAACAGTGAAACCAGGGGATAGTAATGTGCTTTTAGGACATTGGTAGTTAATGCATTTCGGAAGCATATAAGTTATTAGGCCTATTTTGCAAGCATCGCTTTATTAAAGTTTGATAGTCATTGAAAGCTCGTACTACCTTCTGATTTTGCTTGACAAATTCTCTCCTAACTATGCTAGTGCACTTTATATTGCTCACTATTCCTTCCCCTGAAGAAGTCACATAAATGTTGCTCAATGTAAGAATAAGTTTCTGAAGAGAGGATGAAACAGCTCATAATATACATGGGAATAGCTTGGAGGACTGATTTTATTAAGACTTCCCAACCTGCTCTTGAGAGGTATCTTTCCTTTTAGTCCCTACTTTCTCCCTGATTCGATCTTTGAGTGTAGAAAAAATAGCCTTCTTTCTACCTATGATGATGGATAGACCTAGATACTTCTCGTTGGCAATACCAGTGTGCATCTGAATCATTTCTCTCAAATGTTCTCCCACATCAAAAAGGACATTTGCACTGAAGAAGATGAAGCTTTTCTAGAGGTTAACTTTTTGACCTGAGGCTTGTTCATGTAATGATAAGATGTGCATTATTGTTCTCTGCTCGACCTTAGAGCCTCTAGTAAAAAGGAAGGAGTCATCTACAAAACATAGGTGAGTAATGGCTAGAGCTAATTGTGCTACACAGATACCATGTATTAGTCAGTTAGAGGAAGCATGTTTAAGGTAGGAGGCTAAGCCTTCTACATAGAAGAAGAGAAATAGGTATAGTAATAGAAGACCCCTGTTGTAGTCCTCTGCCGAGCACAAAATAATCTCTATATGGCCATTGACCTAGATGGCATAATCAACTGTAGTCACACATTGCATTATATTCTATAAGAAGGGCCACTTAATATAGCCATATGTCTTTGTCATGTCCTGTTTGATTGCATAATACCTTTTCCTTCCTTTCTTCTTCTTCTTGAGGGAGTGTAAGGTCTCAAAAGCAACCAGGGAGTTATTTGTAATCAATCTTCTTGGGATGAAACTACTATGGTTCATATAAAAAATAGAGGGGAGGAAGTTCTTAAGCCGGTTGGTCAAGGTCTTAGTTAAAATCTTTATGGTAACATTGCATAGACTGATCTACAACTAAGATTGGCTTCTTCACTTTCAGGATGAGGGTAATGAGAGTCTTATTTATTTAGGTAGCTGGGGTCTATCACTTCAATGAAGATTGCTAATATAGTGTGCATTACCTCTTTCTCCAATGTCATCCAAAAATTTTGGTAGAAAATATGTGGCATTCTATCTAGACCTAGTGTAGAAGTCAACCACATTTGCTGAAGGACAATCTTGATCTCATCTAGGGTGTAGGGGGCTGTTAAGGTCAATCTCATCTCTTTAGTCACCATTGGAATCACCTTATCTATAATGTCATTAATCTGCACAACACCAGAAGAGAAAAATTGTGACAGGTAATAGTCTACTTCTCCCTCTTCGTTCCTAATCTCCTCTAGTTCCTAAATTGCCTATGGGTCATTTTTGGTAAAAAAAACCCACGTGTTTCTATCCTTTTCCTTTAGCAATCCACCTGAGATTATTGGGCCTATAGTATCTCTTCCAAGACATAAGAGTTCATCTCTTTGTTTTAGACAAGCAATCAAGTGTGCATTTCTTATGTTTATGAGATGTAACTGTTGGATTTTAAGAATTTCAGCCTCTATTTTCCTTGTTTCCTGTATATTGCCAAAACAGACTGAGTCCTTTTTTTTCATTCGCAATGCACAAGTCTGAATGTTTGCTATGATATCATCATTGGAGTGAACCAAGTGCTAACCTTCTTTCACCTGATTATTTAGATTAGGGATCCTCATCCACATTATTTCAAAATAGAATAGTCTATGGCAATATAAGGGTTCCCTCATACGGATATAGCATAAGAGCATACCTTGATCGAAATTAATTCTTGGCTTAACTTTGACGGCAGTCACTGGGAAATGGGTGAGCCATTTAAGAGTAGCCATAAACTGGTCTAGTTTACTTTCAATATGAGCATCATCTTCTCTGTTGTTAATACATATTTAAGTTAGGCCAGATTGTTTGATTTTGTTGTAGTTATAATCGTTAATAGCTGAATAGAAAGCATCCAATCTGGTGACTGAGACTAGGTTGCCTCCTCTTTTTCCCAAGTTTGCCAGGATTTTGTTAAAATCTCCACCATATAACTAGGGTGAGGAGGAGTACTCTCGAAGTTCATGGAGTAGGCTTCATGATTGGTGCCTTTCCCTTGCCTCTAGCCATCCGCAGAAGTCTATAAACCCCTATGTATTGGTCTCTCCAATCTCCACATTAATATGATGGGCTGAGAAAGATAGCAAAGAGACACTCCAGTCATGACACCACATCAGTATCAAGCACCTACTCTGAGATCACCCATCACTAGTACAAGGAATGTGTATGCCACATTCAAAACTTAATTTCCACTTTACTTTCTCTACTTCATAATATTTTAGTTTCATCTCCAAGGGAAAAATAGCCTGGGGTTTGCAAACCTTTGCTCCAGGCTAAGAGATTCCCCAACTAACAAATCTTGGCAAACTGTCTCAAGATTCCCCAACTAACGACAGCTCCAGGCTAAGAGATTCATTGTGTTTGGTGGGCCTGATTCACAGTCTCCGTCAAGAAAGTCAATAGTTCTTGGTCCATAAAAGGAACTTCCTATTGTTTGCTAACTTGTATTTCTGAAATATCAACTTCAGATTCAGATCTTTTTCCAAGAATATTCACATGCAGTGAGATTCTCTTAATTGATCGAGTTAGGGGGTTGGTAGGTTGGTGATGGTAAGGTGGAATGTATTTAGGTTGGTCTTGATTGACAGACCTAGGTAGATGGGGTGGATGTGGGGTCTTGGCAGATTGCATTTGGATATTGAGATGAGATTTCAGAGAGCTATTTGAAGGAGGGCAAGTATTGCCTACTTCATTGGTAGGGTAGGTGAAATTAGATGGGATATCCATTAGGAGTGCTGGATTATGGATCAGGCTTCTTCTGGCTTTAGAAATCGATTTTGTTAGGATGTCCATGAAAACTCTTTAGGGTTTAAAAGGGGAGGCCCGCAGCCAAGCTCCATATTTATCTACTGAATGGGGTATCATCCCATTCCAAGAAGTCATGATATAACAAACCTATTGCCTGTGCAATATCGATAGTATATCCCCCTAAAGGGAGGTCATATATTCTGACCCACATAGGAATGTGAAAGAGGGGAATCAATGCTGGTTGCTCATCATCTGGTACTTCTTTGAGGATTATGCCTTATTTGTCAAAGTGCTAGGGTTGATTGCATAAGACCTTTTAGCATCTTTTATGATCTGAGAATTAGCAGAGGAAGCAATTAGACCCAATTTTAGTTATTTGTAGACCTTGTCGAGGAAGCCATAGGTTTCTCATCATTTACATGAATGCTACAGATTTGATTAGACATTCTGTCCCGACTGTACCTACCATAGTTCCGTGGGATGGTTTTGAGATTTCTAGTAGATCAAATAGTAAATCTAGTGTATCATCAGGAGTTGGATCATGATAGCTAAAGGAGAAATCTCTATGTAAGAATAGGACTATTGCCTCTATAGAGACGCCCCCTTCAGTTAGACCCACTAAAGTTCTCCCTTTGTTGTGGGCATGTTGTTTACTTGATGATGATTGAGAAACTTTGAGATTTTCCAGACGATCATGATCTCTGTCTCCACCCATGTTTGATAGCACGAAGTCATCACCCTTTTACCCTGACCACCTACATCCTATCTTCCACTCTCCTAATTTGTCTACCCCTTATCCTTTTTCTCCCTGCGCTCCATCAGCCTAGGGTTCCTCTGACTCACCAACTATAGGACATAAGGAAAAAGAAAATTAAAAAACCTAGGAAAGGACTATACCCACCCACTATCTAGACTATCCCAAAGACTTCTCTATTGCCTATCACTATCGCCCTTGAGTAACTAGTAGTATGCAAGTTAGGAGATTTGGAAAAGTAGTGTGAAAAGAAAGTAATTAGGAATCCTTGAAAGGGACTATGCTCTCACGAGGAGAAAAACCCTAACCCTAATAGAGCATAGGAAGGGACCTGCCTTTCTTGTATCTTAAAAACTTTGGCAATTAGAAGTATTATCATCTTATACCAAAGTAAGCAAATTATATGATGTTCAATGATTGTAATAAAAATTTAGAAAAATAAAAGTTTATCCCAATTTTATTTTCTCCATTCATAATGTAATCTGAAAATTCAAGATATTACTTTAAAATCAAAGTACAATTTCATAAAGGCAAGAAGGCACTGCAAAATAAGTGGGTGTTTACAATCAAGCATGAGGCAAATAGTAATGAGCACTACAAAATAAGGCTAGTGGTGAAAGAATTTCAACAAGGATACAATATTGATTATAGAGATATTTTTACACTGGTGGTAAAGATATTTACTATTCGAATGGTATTGAGTACGGTGGTATCCGAAATATTGTGTTAGAACAAATGGATGCCAAGACGATGTTCTTCCATGGTGATCTTGATGAGGAGATTATATGGAGCAACCAGAAGACTATATGCCAAAGGATAGTGAGAAACTCATATGTCATTTGAGAATGAGTCTCTACAGGTTGAAGCAAGCCCCAAGATAATGGTATAAGAAGTTTAATTGATTCATGCATGAGATAGACTTCATGTGATATGAGGTAAATCATTGTTGTTATGTGAAGACACTCGACATAGGCTATACCATTCTTTTGCTTTATATTGATGATATGTTGATTGTAAGAGAAAGTACTCAAGGAGAAAATAAGAGATGAAAAAAATTAGACTGAGGGGACTAGTGACAAGTGGCCTCCTAGCGATTGCTGGTCAACTATAGCAACAACAAGGCTATCAGCACCCGCTAGGGGCATCCAGAATAGTCTTCTATTTTGCCTAATTGGCCTTAATTATGTTAGGATTTGTTGGAGCCTCTATAAAAGCATTGTAATCCTTATTGATTGAAAGTTGTAGCCTCTATTGAGTTGTATCTCTATTATAAAGAGCGCTAGAGCTCATATCTACTGAAATGATTCTCTTCTGCTTTGGTACGCCCCTTAATATAGACATTAGGTAGAATTGGGTGACCAAATCTTATTGTTGCTTGCTTGTTTCATTTTGTTCTTTGTTGTTTTGCTCGATCAAGAACAATGGGTGTGTTGTTGAGAGTTCGCTCATGTGCATGAATTCAAATTTCAATTTAGAAATATGTAACAGGTTATACCAGTCCTAGTCAATTTGCCTTCACAATAGAAAAACTAGTGCTTCATATGATCTTTTATGGTTTGGATCATATACTTGTGCAATCTTTTTCACGGAATAACGTACTTTTGGAGTTGACGTGATCTGCCAATGAGCATGAATTCCACCCATTTGATGATGAAGTGTCTTGGAGGAAAAATTTGAAATAGTCACAACCTTTTATATAATTAACAATCACAATCTTATTTGTAATTCTTTCAAAATGACTCATACTAGAAACAATTTCAAATAGGTCCATGCACACACTCCACCACCACCACCACCACCACCATGAACATGTGTCGAGAACTACTCAAGGAATCGTGCAGTATGAGATGAGATGAGACCTAAAACTAAGTATTATTATTATTATTATTATCTGAACTTGCATTCTAGAAAATATAAATTTGAATGCATTACCACATGTGTGATCAATTTATATGCCGTTTAAAATTGGATAACAAAGTTATGAACATATTCCATACTTCTTGTAATTTCAGTTTAGTCTATGAAACATTACACACATATGGTTGTCATCTTGATATGAATCTCAGCGAGAAGATTCACAAACTCGAACTGTTGTTACTGTAGAATGGAACATATCATAACTCACAAAGAACTTGCAAAGAACTAAGGCACAAATTGACCTTAACCCATAGCAAAGAGCTTATGAACCTTGATCCAAGGTCGTATCACGCCACAAGCAAGGATAGATGATCTGCTTGATAAGTGAAAGATTTTGTTCTAGCCAAGTGACACACTAGCCTAAGCAAGAGTACACTATGAGTATCAAAACTCACACAACTAGCCAAAGCTAAGTTATAACTTTAGATTATTCTGAATGGTCTGAATATTATTGAATGAGGAGGCCTCTTTATTTAGGCTCCAAAAGGCTTACAACTTCCTAAATGAAAGAACCCCGAAAAAGGAGTTTTAAAGCTGGCCAATTATTCCCTTGCCTAAGTAGGCTTATTCTGGCCGAAACTTTAAGCTAAATAAGAATGAAATCTAAAATATAATAACTAAGTAACGCACATCCTAAACAATCAGATTGCATGTCCAAATTAGCTTGATTCTTCTTGAATCTTCTTGTATGCATGCAACCAGAATAGGTTGTGGGTTTCAAGCTTCCAAAATAGCATCCAACACGTGCATGGGCTTTCCTTGGGCTACATGGACGTCCCTTGACTTGTGTGAATTAGCTTGAGCCCAAACTTCTTCCGTAAGTCCATTAAAATCAGATTGCAATTTCTTAGCTCTTGCCCTTGTCATTGGCTGAATTAGAACTTGAACTTGCTGCAAGTCTACAAGCTTGATAGTAGGTGCATCCTTAGGCTTGCTCACATCATTCCCCTCCTCTTGAAAAGAATTTGTCCTCAAATCATCACCTACATCAAACAGACTCAAGTCAGCAACATTAAACGAAGCACTCACATTATACTTACCTGGGAGGTCTAGGTTATAAGCATTGTCATTGATGTATTCAATCACTTGGAATGGACCATTTCTTTATGGTAGCAACATGGATCATCTTTGGACAGGAAAATGCTCCTTCCTTATATACAACCAAACCCAATATCCAGGCTCAAAGACAACATTTTGTCTTTCTTTGTTTGCTTGTCTAGCATAGTACTCTGTGTGCTTCTTAATGTTTATTCTTGTCTTCTCATGCAACTATTTGATACATTCAGCTTTCTTCTTTTCATCTAAGTTAACATGCTCACTCAAAGGTAAAGGTGATAAATCCTATCGAGTCAAAGGATTAAATCCATAAACAAGCTCAAATGGTGAGAATTGAGTAGCAAATTGAACTGAACAATTATAAGCAAATTCAACATAAGGCAAACATTCTTCCTAAATCTTAATGTTATGCTTAATGAGTGCCCTCAAAAGTGTAGATAAAGTCCTATTCACTACTTCAATTTGACCATCAGTTTGAGGATGACAAGTAGTAGAAAATAACAACTTAGTTCCTAACTTGCACCATAAGGTTTTCCAAAAGTAACTTAAGAACTTAGCAACTCTATTAGAGATAATTGTCCTAGGCATGCCACACAACCTAACAACCTCTCTAAAGAATAAATCAACAATATTTTAAGCATCATCAGTTTTATAATAAGGAATAAAATGTGCCATCTTAGAAAACCTATCCAGTACCACAAAAATAGAATTTCTTCCATGCTTAGTCCTAGGAAGTTCTAATACAAAGTCCATAGAAATATCAATTCAAGGCTCACTAGGTATAGGTAGTAGGTTTACAAACCATGGGGTTTTACCTTTGACTTGGCTTGCTTACAAGTGATGCAACAACCATAAACTCTCTCAACGTATCTCTTCATGTGTGGCCAAAAGAAATGATCTTATAGCATTGCCAAAGTCTTTGCAATTCCAAAATACCCTATCAATCTGCCTCCATGTGCTTCTTGAATAAGAAACTCTTGCTTAGAACAATTAGGCACACAAAGCTTGTTTTCACGAAATAGGTAACCTTTATTCTGAAAGAACTTACCAAATGCACTCCTTTCAGTTGATCTAAACAATTCACCAAAATCAACATCATCAACATACAACTCTTTAATATGTTAAAAACCAAGTAGTTTAGCATCAAGAGTTCAAATCAAGGCGTACCTTTGTGATAGTTGATTATAGTGGTCTTGGGCATTGTGAAACGCCTCCAACCACTGTCGCAATATAGTTTTATGAAGTAGGGTTGTCGATCCCACGAGGATTAAGCGAACGCCTTACTCAGCTTACTTACTATGTTTTAGGAACTTGATTTGGATTGATGGTTTTGTAACTTGTCACACAAATATGCACAAAGTAATCAACACAAGAACAACAACAACACAAATATAAAGACAAGCAAATTAAACTAAAATGATATGATACCAAAGATCACTTAAACTAGCTAAATAGTTTGAAAGGTTTATTAAGTTTGTGTCGTGATCCGGGTGTTTCAAGACAACTAATCTACATTTTTACACTAGATTAGTCTAAATTGATCTTTAGCTAGACTTATGTGAACTCGATGTGCTTTCGCCCCCACGAGTCACATAAATCTAACTGAATACAAACTCTATATATCACCCTATGGATAATCAATCACCAAGGAGGAGTCCACATCTCACAAGGTTACTAATCAACGAGTTAAATGTTCGATCAAGTCTATCTCCTTTCTGTCTCAAGACTTGATTATGTTCATAGTTCTAGGTGGCCAATCTAGTCTAAGCATTAAGTTTTTAACAAGTACATGGTCCTTATCATTTTAACCCATTTTAACCATTAGCATGCTTAAGCTTTCAAGGCATCATATCACAAAGACAACTACTCACACATATTTACATAAACACAAACATATATATTACATGAACAAAGCATGAAAGTAAAGAGAAAAGAAAGAGTTAGGAGGGTTTACAAGTCCAAGCCTAAGCTTGGTTTATGCCTTAGCTTTTCTCCTCCTTCCTTCACTTTCTTTCTTCTCTTCCTCTTCATTTTTGCTCTCGGCCTTACCTCCCTCTCTCTTTTTTTGGTTCGTTTCTTTTTCTAAGAGATGGTTGCTTCTCCCTTGCCTACACTTGCCTTACTTAACTAACTAATAATAAATAAGTTATATTACATGCCAAAATTAACTTAACTAATTAATTCTTTAGCAAATATCTAACCAACTCTTCCATAATGTTTTCTAACTTTAAGAGTAAGTTAAATGACTTTAGGACTTAGCAAGAGTAAGTTAAAATGGCTTAAACTACCCTTGTTCCCCATTTGCCTCGGCTGAATGGTGACATCTTGGCAAGAGTTGGCGCACTCCATGAAGTTGGCGCACTCCATCTAGGCAAGAATACAAAGGATTAGTGCCCTCCACTCTTTCGGAGCACTCCATACTTGTTTTTCCTTCATGAATGGTGCCCTCCATGCCTTTGGAGTGCTCCATGCTTGCCTTGTCATGCACTTGTCATGCTTTGTCATCAAAGTTGGCGCACTCCATCATGTTGGCGCCCTCCACCATTAGCTATGTTCCTGAGGATTGGCGTACTCCATGTTTTTGGCGTCCTCCATGTGTTTTTTATAGATTGTAGCTACGGATGTCTTCTTTCCAATACCACTGATGGCACCTCAATCTGACTTCGTATGAGAAAGTTATGAATTTTCTCGTGCAAGAGGTCTGGCCCAGCGAACTACATGGATAGCCTCGGGAATAATTGGTGCATTTGGTTTGTCGATTTTGCTCGCAACCTTGTGATCTTGATCGTGCATCGTTAAATCATTGTCCATGAAGCTCCTAAACATAAATAAAACATAAGAAAAATGAAAGATCAAGACAAAAGAACAAAATGTGGAAATGCAAGAATAAGGCAAGAAAACACACGTAAAACAATAATAACAACACTAAACTTATACTAAAATGTACATAAGTAATAAGTGTTTTTGACACTCATCAATAGTACATTAGCCATTATATTTTCCTTACCTTGCTTGTATCATATGATATAAGGAAATGTCTCAATGAACTCCACCCATCGTGCATGCCTTTTATTCAGCTTATGTTGTCCCTTCAAGTGTTTCAATGATTCATGATCAGTGTGAATCACAAATTCCTTGGGCAACAAGTAATGTTGCCATATCTCTAATGCTTGAACTGGTGCGTACAACTCCTTGTCATAGGTTGGATAGTTCAAGGTTGCTCCACTTAGTTTCTCACTGAAGTATGCAATTGGTCTTCCCTCTTGCATAAGGACATCTCCAATTCCTATACCTAAGGCATCACACTCTATTTCAAAAGTCTTAGAGAAATTAGGTAAAGCTAATAAGGGTGCATGACTTGCCTTTGAGTAGTTGGAATGCCTTCTCTTGCACTTTTCCCCAAGTAAATCTCACGTTCTTCTTAATGAATTCAGTGATGGGTACGGCTATGCTACTAAAGTCCTTCACAAATCTCCTATAAAAACTAGCTAGCCCATGAAAGCTTTTAACATTAGCAACACTTGTAGGGCTTGGCCATTCTTCAATAGCTTGGATCTTTTCTTCATCAACCTGTATTTTGTTAGCTCCAACAACAAAACCTAAGAATACAAGTTTATCCATACAAACAGTACACTTCTTCAAGTTAGCAAATAATTGATCCTCTCTAAATACATCTAAAATAGATTTCAACCAAATGATCCTCCATGCTCTTGCTATAAATGAGTATATCATCAAAGTAAACAACTATAAACTTTCCAATAAATGGATATAAAACATGATTCATGAGTTGGATAAATATGCTAGGTGCACTAGATAAACCAAATGGCATAACCATCCACTCATACAACCCATACTTCATCTTAAAAGCAGTCTTCCACTCATCTCCTTCTTTCATTCTAATTTGATGATATCCACTCTTCAAATCAGTCTTAGAAAACATGCAAGATCCATGCAACTCATTTAACATATCATCTAAATGAGGAATAAGGTGATAATATTTTACCGTTATGTTGTTGACTACTCGACAGTCAACACACATTCTCCATAAATCATCCTTCTTGGGCACAAGTAGGACTAGAACAGTACATGGACTCATGCTCTTCTCACGTACACTTTCTCCAATAGCTCATTGACTTACTTCTCAAGCTCCTTTGTTTCTTCAGGATTGCTTTTATATGCGGGACGGTTAGGTATGGCAACCCCCGTAACAAAGTCTATTTGGTGTTCAATCCCTCTAATAGGTGGAAAACTAGGTGGTAGCTCTTTGGGAAAGACATCCTTATAATCCTACAAAAGTGAAACAACCATACTAGGCACATGTGATCCAAGCTCGTTAGTGTTTAAAAGTGCCTCGCTATATCGAAGTAAGATCATAGGCTTTTTCTCAAAACATGCTTGCTTAATGTCACTTGTTCCCACATAGTAGCTCTTTTTCCAATTCTCGATTTTCCTTTCATTGGCTGGTTTAGTTTTTGTTTTTTGGCTTCTTTTGATCTCTTAATTATTTCCTCTTCATTAGCTATTTTTCTCATCTTTTTTGGCTTCTTCTCTCCTCTCATTCTTCTTTTTCTTGTCACGCTCCCTTTTCTCATCACTCTCTTGTTGTGACTTTCTTTGATCCTCACAAACTTGTGATGGTGACAAGGGTGCTAAGGTGATCACTCTCTTCTTAAGTATAAATGAATACTTGTTGGTGTAGCCATTATGATGTACCTTCCTATCAAACTGCCATGGCCTTCTTAACAATAGATGACCAACTTGCATTGGTATAACATCACATAACACTTCATCTTCATAGTTGCCAATGCAAAATGCTACCAATACTTGCTTCATCACTCGCACTTCTCCACTATCATTTAGTCATTGTAGTTTGTAAGGCTTAGGGTATTTTTCAATGAATAACACTAGCTTTTCTACCATAATAGTGCTTGCAATATTAGCACAACTTCCTCCATCTATGATGATACTACACACCTTGTCTTTGACATAACACCTTGTGTGAAAAATGTTCTCTCTTTGAGCTACATCATCTTCTCCTTTCACTTGCATATTCAATGCTCTCTTACTTACGAGAGTAAGCTTTTCAGTAGCTTGATATTCCTCCTCAGATACGTCTTCTAATGAAGGCATGCTTTCATGCTCTGAATCTTCTTCTTCAGTTTCAATCTCTCCACTCTCCTTAATCACCATTGCTTGCTTGTTAGGACATTGACTTGAGATGTGCCCTCTTCCTTGACAAATAAAGCACTTGATGTCATGATTCCTAGCTAGAGTGATTTCCACTTTCTTTTGACAATTAGCATGACAACTCTCGGACGTATGCTCTACTTTGGCTGTTTGTGGTTTGTCAAACTTCTTTTGGTAGCTTGACTTCCAAGTAGAACTAAATATAGCTCTAGTTTCTCTTCCTTCCCTCTTAAGTTGCTTCTCAATCTTTGTTGCCATGTGCACCATGTCCTCCAACTCCATATAGTGTTGCAACTCAACTTTGTCTTAAATTTTAGGATTGAGTCCATTTAAGAACCTTGTCATGGTAAATTCTCTATCTTCTTCTAAATCAGCTCTTATCATGGCCATCTCCATCTGTTTGAAATACTCCTCCACGCTCAAACTTCCTTGCCTCATTCCTTGTAACTTCTTGTACAACACTCTATAGTAATGACTTGGAACAAATCTCTTCCTCATCACCACTTTCATGTCCTCCCAAGTAGCTATAGGGTGCTCTCCATTTCTTCTTCTGCTTATCACAAGTTAATCCCCCAAAGTTATAGCATAATCAGTAAATTCAGTGATGGCAAGTTTTACCTTTTTTACTTTGGAGCTATTGTGGCAATCAAGCACGAACTCAATCTTCTTCTCCCACTCTAAGTAAGCTTTCGGATCAGAATGACTAGCCAAGGAAGGTATCTTCAGCTTAATACTTCCCATATTGTCGTCTCTCCTTTGTCTTGCTTTCTTAGGTAGAAAATTTGCTCTTGCTCTCCTAAGACTCCTTGTAGAGCCTTCACCTTCTTCAAAATTAGCTCCACTTGACTCTCCTAGTGCTCTCCTCCTTGGTGCATGACTTGAACTAGATCGCTCTATTGCATCCATACGGTTGTGTAATGGCTTAATTTCAACTTGCATCATATGTTGGAATTTCCCTATTAGCGCCCCCGTGAGCAACTTAATATCAACTAGGGCCAGGGTTCCTCTCTTGCCTTTGTGAGACATGCTGCAAGAAAAGTTTGTTAGTAAAAAAATTTATGGCCTCAGAAGTTCACTCCCTTACATGTATGTTCTCAATGTAATGTGCACTCAAGTTCACTCGTGTTTGCACTCAAATATTTGGCTTTTCTCTCTAAGGTACTCGCACACTCTAGCCTTTTTCCTCTCGTGATACTTGTATGTTCTTACTAAAGCTAGGGCAGCCTTGCTTGAACTACACTTGTCACTTAGCAACCAGAATGTTAAAGTCCATCTTTAGGCCTTTCTTTGCTCCTAGTTTGCAGCTTTCTCTTTTATTTCCTCTTCTAGCTTATGCACCCTTTTCTTCTTTTGGTTCGGCTGAATAGTCCTTGTTTTAGTTTGCACGCTTCCTTTTGATTTTGCTTCCTGTTTTGTTTTCTTCTTTTGAACTCTTGCTTTTTCCTATTTTGGCTTGCTTCTCTTTCTTTCTGCATGTTTTTTCATCTTTCTGGATTAATTGCGTGCTTCTTTTCCTCTTTCTTTCTTTCCAGATTAGTTGCTCTCTTTTAGGCTTGCGCGCATTCCTCTTTTGGTCGTGCAAAAACCTGTTTAGTCTTGCGAACCTATTTAGGCTTGCTGACCTATTTAGCTCTCTTTCTTTTCTCTCTTTCCACGCACCTTTTGCTCTCTGGATTTCTTTCTTTTTCTTTTCTTTTTTCTTTTCTATTTTTGCTTCACTCGTTTCTTTTCCTCTCTTTTCTCTCGATCAGCGAAGGAACTTCACGGGCTAGCAAGCAATAAAAACAAACCAACAAATAAGAACAACACAGTTAATGAACCTAAAGCAACAAGCCAAAGCTCTGATACCAAATGATATGAATCTCAGCGGGAAGACTCACAAACTCGGACTGTATGGTCACAACTCACAACTTAGAAAGCATTGCAAAGAACTAAGGCACAAATTGACCTTAACCTATAGCAAAAAGCTTATGAACCTTGATCTAAGTTCGTATCACACCACAAGCAGGGATAGATGATCTGCTTGATAAGTGAAAGGTTTCGTTCTAGCCAAGTGACACATTTGCCTAAGCAAGAACACACTATGAGTATCAAAACTCACACAACTAGACAAAGCTAAGTTATAACTTAAGATTATTCTGAATAGTCTGAATATTATTGAATGAGGAGGCCTCTTTATATAAGCTCCAAAATTCTTACAACTTCCTAAATGAAAGAACTTCTAAAATGGAGTTTTAAAGCTGGCCGATTATTCCCTTGCCTAAGTAGGCTTATTCTGGCCGAAACATTAAGCTAAATAAGAATGAAATCTAAAACATAATAACTAAGTAAGTAGCACATCCTAAACAATCAGATTGCACGTCTGAATTAGCTTAATTCTTCTTGAATCTTCTTGTATGCATGTAACCAGAATAAGCCGTGGGTTTCAAGCTTCCAAAATAGCCTCCAACACGTGCATGGGCTTTCCTTGGACTGCATGGACGTCCCTTGACTTGTGTGAATTAGCTTGAACCCAAACTTCTTCCATAAGTCCATTAAAATTAAATTTCAATTTCTTAGCTCTTGCCCTGGTCATTGGCCCAATTGGAACTTGAACTTGCTACGAGTCTACAAGCTTGATAATAGGTGCATCTTTAGGCTTGCTCACAACACATACCGGCTGACAATCTAACATGTGGGTTTCTTCTATCTTTCTCTCTCTCATACGCACACACACTCATAATGCAGATGGTTGCCACGTGGCGATGTCGGTCCCTCTTCCTCCTCCTCAGTCTCCTCATTTTGTTGCCAAACAGAGCGGATACCTCCTCTACTGACACGGAGGCTCTTCTATGCCTTAAGACTCAAGAGCTCACTTTCAGGGGGTAGCGGCGGCAGAGGTGGGGACCACTCATAATATGGTACCCCAACATCGACCCCTGCTCCTCCTCCTAGTTTGGCATCTCCTGTGACCTCTCCTCTGCCTGCATTGTCTCCCTCGACCTCTACGATAGAGCTCTACTTTCCATGAACCTATCCCCTGCCCTTGACAACCTCTCTGAGCTTAGGTCGCTCACCATTCCCATCCATGCCCACTCTGGCGAGATCCTGCTGTCGCTCTAGAACCTCTACCGGCTGGAAGAACTCAACCTATATAGGAACAACCTCTCCGACGGACTTCCCTGGAGTATAGTTGAGGCCCCATTGCTTGTGGTGCTGAACCTATCATTGAATTCGCTCTCTGGCAAGATCCTGGCGGGGTTGATCAGTTCTAGCCAGCTAGCGATCATTGACCTCTCCAACAACCGCTTCACCCAGAAAATCCCAATGGACTCCTTGTCAGAATGCCTCAGCCTCAGGCACCTGAAGCTCTCGAACAACCAGCTGGACAGCAATATCTTGCCAGAGCTCGGATGGTACATTAGCCCCGGACCCTCCTCCTCGATGGTAACCTCCTACCAAGCTCCTAACCTTTCTAAGCCTCTAGTCTTGTGGGCCTCGCTGTCTAACTTGGAGGGATGGCTGCCGAAGGGAGCGGAGTAGGGGCCATGCTCCCTGTGGGTGCTCCACCTCAGACGCAACCTGCTCGAGGGATGGGTGCCATTCGAGCTTGGGAAGACCTGCAACAACCTGACTTTCCTGGACCTGAACTGGAACAAGCTGGTGGGTCCTCTGCTTCTTCTCCTACCTGTTCCTTGTATGAGGTACTTCAATGTCAGGGGCAACACCTTGTCCGGGGAAGTCCCCACATTCCCAGCGCACGTGTTGTCACAGTCCCCACAAGTAGATTGTAGTATTTGAAAGGTGGATACTTATGGAGGTGGATTCAGAATTTGATTTAAACAGAAAATTTTCAAATAATCACCTTATATGTAGAGTATGTATTAATAATATATATATATATATATATATATATATATGGCAAGAAAATTAAAATTGAAATAAATATTGTGCCAAATTAGAGTTTTAAAATTGAGACGACAAAACTAATCAAACTTTCACTTGGGCCTCTACTGCTTCTATATAAATACGGATCCTATTCACTTGGGCCTCAAACTTTCAATTTGAATAGTTAAGATTGTGAATTTTTAAGATTTGGAAAGTTGATTGTTATTGAACGTAAGTGGATTTGAATATTTGGGAAGCGGGAAATCATGTAAGGTTAGGCAAGTGGCGATTTGAAATGTGAGGTCAGTTAAAGCTCGAAAGTAATTCCCCTGATTGTGTATATATATTAATAATGATTGACAAAATAGTCTAGTTAGCCGAACGTACCGAGATTTGGAAGCAGAACGGGTAATTCTTCGAATAGCATTTAAAATAGTTTTCAAATATTTTAAATTTCAGACATTTACAAGACTGAGTTAGTATCCTCGGGGAATGGATACCCTGGGAACAAATTCCTTGTCCCTATTTAGGGACAAAGCTAATATAGTCAATTAACCTTACCCACTTATTGAGGGAGTTTCTCTCTCCCTTAATAACCACCCACCTAATTAGGTTTTCATTATAATCTCTCTACCTAACTCGCGATAATCCCATTTAATTCCTTATTTCTCTCACCAGTAAATACACGTTTTTTTCCAAACCCTATTATTAGGCGTCATTAGTACTAAATATAATTAAAACTAATATCAGGTAACCTCTTCTCATCTTGGCGTTTGTGTCTTCTTCCACGCATAATTTGATCTCATTTTTCTTCTCCAGTTATTGGTTTCATGTTGTTAACCATGAATATATCTTCAATTGATGATGAAATTTTGTTCAAGGACATCAACGTTTCAAGAAATGAAGAAGGTGCATTAATTGGACTCCTTGAAATTGTTTTGCTAATTAATATTATGGTTTTGATGTTATAATCCTTGTTTTGTTGCTTATAAATTAGAGGTAATACCGATTGTTGCCTTGGATGATGATGACTATTTCTCGGTTATCAATAGCGATCCATCTAACCATGAAGGTGTGTTTTCCCAGTTAATTGTTTTATCGTTGATCGTTGATCGTTGATAGTTTTTATAGACTTATGTTATCGATTCAAACTACTACATTACCGGATCATTGTCCTACTTTGCTGGTTCAATGTCCCAATTTACAGGTTCAAGGTCCTACTTTACTAGTATAGAGTCCAACATTACTGGTTCAAAGTCCTACTTTATCGGTTCAAATCCCTACTTTACTGGTTCAGAGTCCTACTTTATCGGTTCAAATCCCTACTTTACTGGTTCAGAGTCCTATTTTACTGGTTCAGAGTCCTACTTTAATGGTTTGAGGTCCGACTTTACTGGTTCATGATTCTACTTTATTGGTTTAAATCCTGACTTTACGGGTTCAGAGTCCTACTTTACTGGTTCAGAGTCCTACTTTACTGGTTTGAGGTCCAATTTTAGTGGTTTGAGGTCCTACTTT
>SOPF01027678.1:205705-292434 GCA_012979155.1 Hypericum perforatum | reverse complement strand
TGTGTCTAGTTTTTAAATTGTACTCACTTGTGTCTTTTGGAGCAAAACTGAAGAAGTTATGGTCATTTTAGTAAGCAAAGGTCAATCTGCCCGAGAAATGACCAACTACATTTATGGAACTTGGAATTTCATTGCGACAACTTGATCGAACTTGAACCAACATGCTAAATGAACCCAAGGACACTTAAACGCACTTCCAAAACTTATCCCCTAAGTACGTAGCACAATGCACAATCGACCGACCACTCTTGAGGTTATCACAGCCACATTGGACGAGACATGTCTGGGCAGCCCTACTACAGGTTCGTCCCTTGACGATATCACTTTGGCTGTTTCTTGTTATTGGGTTTTACCTGCCCTGCCCTGTCTACCAGATATGTTGGTTAGCATGGGCTTAGGCTAGCTGTGCCCTCCCACCTGACTACCAGGCTTGTTGGTTTAGCTGGTGTGGAGTAGTTGTGCCCCACTTGACGGCCAGGATTGTTGGTTTCGCAGGTGTGTTGTGGGCTTGAGACTTGTTTGTATCCGTTTTTTATTTTATTTGATGGGAGTTCTTTAAAAAAAAATCTTCAGGGATTCCAGCCTTCATTTAGCACTAACACACAATAGCTAAAATCACCCAACCATTTCTTTAACCGTACTTCGAAGAATCCCTCCCAATTCACCAAAACGCAGCATATTTTCCAGATTCTTTGTGATGATCTGTTGCCTCAAATTTTCCAGATTCTCTAACAATGCAGTTATTGAATTACGTTTTTGTTATTAGGGTTTTGAATTGTGGGTTTCTGTGAGCTTTGGAGAGGACGACGGTTGGAATTTTAAAGAGTTGGGTTAGAGACGACGATTGGGGTTTTTGTGAGCTTTGGAGAGGACGACGACGACGACGGTTGGGGTTTCTGTGAGATTTGGAGAGGACAACAATGGATGGTGATGGTCTATGAAGAGAAGCTCGGTAGAGACAATGACATTGTTTCGGACTACTACAGTTTCTTAAACGAGGCGAGGTGAGGACTCCCTCATCGACCTGAGCACCGGCAACGAGTTTTTCAAGAAATCTGCAAGCAAGGACTCGGCTCCCTCACCAACCTTCT
Source organism: Hypericum perforatum (assembly GCA_012979155.1). Classification (NCBI taxonomy): domain Eukaryota; kingdom Viridiplantae; phylum Streptophyta; class Magnoliopsida; order Malpighiales; family Hypericaceae; genus Hypericum; species Hypericum perforatum. Next base: position 291,343 of record SOPF01027678.1, on the reverse strand, counting down.
TGTCCGCGCCACTCAACCATTGGAGGGAGATGCTGATGGCGGCTCCCAGTCCGGGTCGACGACGGCGATAATGTCGGGTTCGCAAGTGAGGAGTTCGTTGGTGGTCGATTGGAAATGGGTTTAATTGGAAGTTCATCTTAATTAGAAATTGGTTTAAGTGGACAATCGTAATTAAGGAGGTCTCAATTTATTGTTTCAATCAAAAAACTTGGAGTCGAAGATAGGATTAGGGTTTGGAAGATTGGGAAGCAGTAGGGACAGATATAGAACCGCTTCGACATTCCTTCTTCTCGGTTGTTTTTTGCTCTCGGTTGCCATGTTTCTAAATTTGGACCAAGTGTTTTTGAAGTTGGAAGGAGAAAGGAAGAAGGAGGATACACAGTGTTTTTAGTTTTTTTTAGTTTTTTAATAGAGGGGCATAATAGTCATTTCTCATGTCTCCTCGCTGGAGAAATACGCCGATTCCGGCATGAGGGGCTGAATCGTATAATTTCTCTAAACAGGAAGGGTTTTTTAATCGATTTTAGAATAACAGGGGTGTCAACGTTAAATACACTAAACCCGAGGGGGCCAGATATAATTTACCCATAATTTTACCATACTAGGGGTTAGTTTTAATCGATTTGCAAATTATAGGGGACTAGAGTTAAATACGCCAAACTAGATGGAGGTTAGATATACTTTCCTTTTAAAATTTAGTAGAGGGATATCCAACGATAATAAACTTGTAGGGTATTTTTGTCTCTCCTCATTCATTATTTTGTTTTTTTTCCTCTCTCTCCCCCGCTCTTTCCCTCTCTCTTTTTCTTCCTCTAAATCCTAAATTATAGAACAACATCCAATGGATCCTAATATCGCCTTCAAGTTTGGTGGGAGTACAAGGCTGATAGAGGATGACATTAGTAGGAGTGATGTTAGTGGAGGAAGTTCTTCCATCATTGATGAATTCCTCCAATCTCTGTCTCTCTTCTCTCTCACTCACTCCTTAATTTCTTTCTTTCGACCCTAATAAACTAAAGACTTTAGTCAACAATTACCTTCATACTGACCCTCTTCACCAACCAATTCCAACATGAGACAACGAAAAAGGATGATGCCGGTAGAGGAGTATGATACTAGTGTAGGAGCATAAGGTCGATGGGAGTATAATGCTCATGAAAAGTCTTTTGTCCCATCGGAGTTAGACTAGGAAGTCAAATTGACTCTAGTCCTCATTGCCTCCCTCGTCTGCCTATTTCAACCTAGACAATAATAAAGGCTAACATCGGTAGAGGATGAAGTATGATGACTCTCGTCTCATCAGGGTAGATAAGGGAATCAGATCTAATTATTATCCATGACAATGATATATTGTGACATCTAAATAATATATTGTTATATGTAAATAAAAGATTGAGTTTATTAAAATAGCATACTAAGTTATATTAAAATGAAAGATCCAGTTATAACAATCGATAACACCATCAGTGAGATCCGAACTCTGATATCTTCTTCTCTCTATAAACTCGGTGTCTCTATGAAAAAGGGGAGTCTACCACGCCTGGATTTTGGAGAGAATAAGAGGGAGTTCCACATCCACATATTCCACTATCACAATGATGAGAAGTTCCTAGTCCTCCCATTTTGACTTGAACATGCCATCTAAATTATGTGTACTACACCATTCTAATAAAGTTCACCATGCCATTCATACTAATAATAACACATTTTTTAGACTAACAAGAATACGTCATTATAGAATAACAATAATACGCTGTCCACACTAATTGTACCACATCATTCCAACCAATATAAATAAGTCATTTTGACCACCAAGAACGAGCCATTTTTAAACAAACATGAAGACACTATTTTTAGACTAACATGAACACATTATTTAGATTAACACCAATACACCATTTAGACTAACCACACCATGTCATTCTAACCAAAAGTACCACACTACTTTCAGATTAACAAAATAAGTCATTTTTAGAATAACATTAAATACATCATTATAAAGTGACAATAATATGATATTCATAATAACAACAACATGTCATTTCGACCAATACAAATATATCATTTTGACTAACAAAAACATATCATTTTAATATAAACATGCCATTCTGACCAATATAAATATGTAATTCTGTCCATCACATGAAACAGGGTAATTATTGTTTTACCCCTAACATGTGTCCAGTAGGAAATACTACATGCATGTCTTGTATTAAATTTTGCCCCATTCAAAATTACTATAGAATAGTAATATTATTCTATCTGTACTCTAGAATTAATTAAAGATCTATTTACAGCTGTGCCAGAAAACTAATCAATAACATGTTATAAGAATCAAAAGAAATATTTGGATAGTGCGTCGGTATTCATAATAATTTGGGTTATGTAAGTTAATTTCATGTAACTATAACCCTAGGTGGTGATTTATGTTAATATGCATTGTAAGTATAAGGCCTCTCGTTATATCCTAACTATAAAAAAATGAATCGAGAGAAGAATTAATGAACAGAAGGTGAGTTGACATAGGAAATGGTTATATAAATCTTTCTAATACTGAAATACAATTATCATGTAAAATGTTCCATGCTTCTTTAGGAAAATTTAATTATTAATTTTATGGATTCCTACAATCGAAATCTGAAGTACGCACATGAACAAACTCTCAATAACACACCCACACAATCTTGATCGAGCAAAATAAAAAATGAACAAAATGAAGCAAGTAAGCAACAACAAGATTTGGTAACCCGGTTTGACCTAATGTCTATGTCCAGGGGCGTACCAAGCTAGGAGAGCATCATTTCACTAGATATGAGCTCTAATGCTCTTTAGAACTCAATGGAGGCTACAACTTACAATCAATGAAGGGTTACAATGCTTATATAGAGTCTCTAACAAGTCCTAACCTAATTAGGAATAATTAAGAAAAGTTGAAGACTATTTTGGATGCTCCCAATAAGTGTTGAGCATCTAGCGGGCACTGGGCATGTCTCAGATAAATTCTGGCCCTATCTAGCTCAGTTTTCAGATTCTCTTTTCTTCCTCAAATTTGCTCTAATTTTAAAATATTCAAATCGTGGGCGTCCCCAAGTAACATATCAACCTTTCGAATATACCGTTAGACTCTATACTTTAACAATCTCCCTTCTGGAGACTAACCACTTTACTTGATCTGTTGCCAGATAAAATATTTGTCACTTGGTGCTCCCACGCATCCTTACTTGGTTATTTGGTACGCCAATCTTCGATGATCAACAAGGCCAACTAAGACCATGTTGAGCCTCAATTTCTCCAAATTCACCACCTTGGTAATCATATCTGCATGATTTGCTTTTCTATAACCTATCATTTAGTTTCTCACCCATCACTTGGATGATTTGTCATTCTTTACTCAAATGACTTTCTTTGCTAGTCACCCTTTACTCGGATGACTTTCTTCACCAATTGGCACTACTCACTAGTCACTAGTCACTTGTCACTTGGTAACCCCAATTGGTAGGACCCTTGATGCTCACTCTTCAAGACTAGTTAAAGCCATCACTAGCTCTAACTTCTCCAAGGACACCTCCTTGGACTTATTAGCTATAGGATCTTCTCCTCCTTGATCCCAAAAGATCACTCTTCTTCTGTCAAGATTGCTGACACTTCACTTGCATCAACACATCTTGCACTCAAGCTCTCCATGGTAATGCTTGTCAGGTGGTTGGGCATCCACCATATTTCCTTTAATGGTTGCTTCCTTGGATTCCTCTCAAGACTTCTCATAATTCCCACCATCCTTGCTATCCATGGCCTTACATACCACCTTGCATACTTCACTTGACAACTAGCATAACTTTTGAGAGTCATCTTCTTTAGATCTCTCTCATTGCAACATTGATTCTCAAGCACCTTACGATTAAACAACTTAAGCCTCCCGATCATTCTTAGCCTTCTTGCCATTATGGAGTTATTCCCAAGTCACTTTGGCACTTAACGACTTTATGTTCTCAACATTGGCAAATGCTCTCTCACACACAAGCTCATACCACTTTACACTTGCATAATCTTCCTGCTCACCATCACCTATCAACAAGAGATAGTAGTTAGTAGGCAAGAACCTTCTTACCAAAATTTGGTTGCCAAGCACCTTCTTGCTCCCACCCAAGTTGAGACTGTCTAGTTTGACTAAATTAGTGCTAGATCCCTCTTTATCGGACATGCTCACTTGGTCCTTCAACTCTTGAAGCTTGTGCTTGCTATCGTCCATCGATCTCAAGTACTCTTTAAGATCATTCTCTTTAACAGAGGTCTTGTAGTACATCATACTACTCAAGGATGTCACTAGTACTGGCCCTCCCATAAGTCACTGTTTACTAACTCGAGCCTTTGCTCCCTTGAAGCTCTTCCAACTCTAGAGAACTTACTCATTACTACTTCTTAAGCTCATAATGCTCGTATAGCCCAACTTCTATGGTCTTTAAACCTAGTAGCTTTCTTTTAGAGCATAGCACTTTCATCCCTTTCTCACTCACATAGCCAAGATGACTATACTGTAGATCTGCATCACCCAAGCCTCCTATAATATTGATGTTATCTTAAGTGCTCCTTGTTATGTATAAGGTTCCTTCCTTCAAACCACGAACTAACACTATAGCATCATTGGTTATCTTCCTAGATCAACAGCAAAAAACTATCTTATAGACTTTATTGTCTAGCTACCCCATAGATAACAGATTCCTCTTTAGTCTAGGAATATGTCTCACTCCCTTCAATACTATTGTAGAGTCATTTGGCATCTTGATCTGTACTTCTTCCATGCCTACAATTTGCAGTGGTTCATCATCCGCTGGATAAACCTTGTCAAACATCTATCAGATATAGTTCTCCATCACTCTTGCCTCACTACACGAGTGATACAAAGCTCTTAAATCCAAAATCTAAACATTTAATGGACTCCATACACTAAGGACCAAAGCATCTCTATGGTCTTCTGTTGTAATATTTGCTGAAGAGTCTTTCCTCTTTAGTGCCTTGTAGTTAATCGTGTAGTGTTCATACTTATCACAATTATAACATTGGATCTTGCTCATGTCCTTCTTGGACTCTGACCTACTTCGATTTTTTCCCTCCTTATTAGACTTGTACCTTCTTCTACTACTTGTATTCATTGCTGAACTAAAAGTTAATTCAGACTCTCTCCTTCGAATCTCTTTGCTTATGATCAAGTCCCTAATCTCATCTAACTTCAACGTAACCTTCCTTGCTTCCATCTCTTCAACTTAGCAAGATAAGAGCTTGTGCTTTGTCTTCAAAGGTGATCTTAACTGAGTTCAATGTCGCTATCAATGCATTAAACTCATTAAGATGCTTGGCCACCATTGTACCCTCTACCATCTTAAGTTGAACAACTTACGCATCAAATGGACCTTATTTATGGCTAATAATTTCTTGTACATATCGGATAATGTCTTCAGCATCTTCTTTGTTGATTTTGCCTTCGTAGTGTGTAAAGCCACATTCTTGGATAGGGATAAGCAAATCACGCTCATCACCTTCCTATCTAAAAACTTATACTCCTCCTCTTTATGTATGTCGACTTCTTCTCTTCGAGTACTTGATACAAATCCCTCAACAACATACCTACACGATCTCGATCGAGTAAAACAAAAAGGAACAAAATAAAAGAAGCAAGCAACAACAAAATTTGGTAACCTAATTAGACCTAATATCTATGTTTAGGAGCGTACTAAGCCAGGAGAGGATCGTTTCACTAGATATGAGCTCTAATGCTCTTTAGAACTTAATTGAGGCTATAACTTACAACTAATGAAGGGTTATAATACTTATATAGAGTCTCCAACAAATCCTAACCTAATTAAGACTAATTAGGCAAAGTAGAGGACTATTTCAGATGCCCCCAATGAGTACTGGGCATGTCTTGGATACATCATACTTTTAGTGTAGGAGCACACAATGTCTGGTTAGGTCTGGCTACTAATGGTTTCAACCCATTTGGCCAGCTTAGTGTTTCATATAGTTGTTGGTCTATGATGTTATTTGTGTACAATGTTCCACCGTGCAAATGTATGAAGGAACCATACATATTTTTGTCGTTGCTTATTCCAGGGCCTAAGTCACCTGGGAAGGACATTAATGTATTTTTGTGTCTACTAATAGATGAGTTAATAGAGTTGTGGAATGTTGGAGTTCAAACTTTTGATGTTGAATCTGGTCGATCATTTTAGATGCATGTTGTCTTGTTATGGACTATTCATGATTTCCCTATATATGGTGATTTATCTAGTTTGTTATGGACAATACATGATTTCCCTGCATACGGTGATTTATCTGGTTGGACAACTAAAGGCTATAAGGCATGCACTATTTGCAATATTGATACTAATAGTGGCCACAGTAAAAACAAGTTCCATTATATGGGGCACATACATTTTTTACCCAAGAATCACCAATGGCATCATCAAAGATCTAAATTTGATGGGACAATGGAGAAGCATGGTCCCCATAGGAAGTTTACAAATGAAGAGATTATAGCATAATTAAAAGCGAGTTTGAACATGTTATCTTGGGCAAAAAGATTGCAAAGAAAGTAACATGATTGTCCCAATTGGTGTAAAAAAGCATTCTTTTTAGTTGCCTTATTGGGGGAAGTTGAGATTGAGGCACAACCTTGATGTGATGCACATAGAGAGAGATATATGTGATAATATTGTTGTGATTTTTTTGAATATTATGGGTCATACCAAGGATACTGATAAGGCTAGAAAAATACTGAAAGAGATGAAAGTTTGTCTTGAATTGCATTTAATAGAGCAACCAAGCAAGCAAAAGCTAGACGAACCAGTTGCAAAATATGCTCTTCCATGATATGAAGTTAAACTATTCTGTGCGCTCATGAAAGATGTAAGATTATCAGATGGGTATGCATCCAACATCCCAAAATATTTTGAACCTGAGGGTCATATTGTAGTGAAGGGTTTGAAAAGCCATGATTATCATGTTCTTATATAGAGGATTTTCTGTATTGTTTTGAGGGGATTTCTTCCTGATGGTATTTATTGTCCTCTAATAGAAATTTCTCGATTCTTTTGAGAATTATGTGCTAAGGAGTTAAAAGTAGATGACTTGAAAGCCTTGGAACAGAGTATCATAAGAATGTTGTGTAAGTTTGAAATGTTATTTCCATCAGCATTTTTTGACGTGATGATCCATCTCGATGTGCATCTTCCATATGAAGCTCAGATATGTGGTCTAGTTCAATATTGATGGATGTATCCCGTTGAGTGATACTTGTGGACTTTGAAGGGAATGGTAAGAAACATAGCTAGACTTGAGGGTTCAATTGCTGAAGCTTATATTACGAAGGAGTCTTTGACTTTTTGCCCATTATACTTTAGAGATGATGTGGAGACTTGATTTAATAGACTATCCAAACAATATGACATAGTGGATGTGCAAGAGGACACATTAAGTATATTCAGTCAGCGGGTGTACCCTTTGTATGCTAGCAACTATAGTGTAGTTGATGAAGAAACAAATGTCATGTATTGGTTTGTACTTAATAATTGCACAGAGGTGGATCCATATATGAAGTAAGTATTGCTCAAGAGTTCAATATTATTCTTGATAATTAAAATTCACCTTATTTTAACTCAAATGATGTTGGTTTTATAAAGGGAATTCACCGAGGAACTACATGCCAGAAATATTTACAACATTGCAGGAGTATTGCGCAATGAGTTCCCTAGTTGGGTCAAAGAAGATTCAAGAGTGCTAAACTTTTTGCTACTTTATAGATTTTGAATGCTCGGGACTGCTAGGTTGGAAGCTATATATGGTGACTTGGATGCTTTATCTTGGGGTTCAATATTAAATACTCAGATATTTCAAGGATTCATTATTAACAGAATTAGATTTATCACAGAGACTCGTAAAGTTATGCACACAACACAAAATTATGGTATTTCTATTGGACGAGCATGGGATGGGAAAGATATGGTTTTCTATGGGTCATTGTCTCGAATCATCCAACTTAATTATATGGGCAAATGGAAGACTTTCTTATTTTGTTGCAAATAGTATGATTTGTATCATAATAAGCCTGAATGCATAGATAATGAGATGTGGAGTATTCATGTTGGACGATCATGGTACGATAATGACCCATATATATTTGCTGACCAAGCTACACTTGTATCTTACATACAAGATCCTAAATATGGCGGCAATTGGAAAGTAGTTCAGAAGATGCATCCTCGACATATCTTTAGTAGTTTGTTATTTGAGACTCCTGAGCAAGATACCAATAATGCATTACCTGGAGATAATCTCGATCCTCTTCAATAAGATATTTCCAACCCTGTTCAAGTGTCTGATCAATGGACAGACCTTGGGTTGTTAAATCGACCAGGAATGGTTGAGATGATGACTGATTGAATAAAATGGTCGCTAGATGAGGATATCAAGATATATATTATTTCGATGTCCATCTCTTTGTCTTCATATATTTGCAATGATTTTTTACTTTTACTTCAAGTTAGGGTTGTTGACGCCACTTAAGATACATCCTTAATGTGTAGACACTATGCTTCTTAATTAATAAACAATTATATTAACAGCTATCTGTTCAATGCCCAATCCCAATCACTCATTGTGATAAGTATCATGAGACAACTCTTGATTAATGTTTCTCTTCTTGTTTAACTATTTATGTTGTGTGATCAAGAATTTTGCCCAGTAGCTGCAATGCAGACTTTGTAAAGGAGGACCTACTTTAACTTTTGATGAACATTGGTGAATGTTTCCCTATTCTGCGAAGATGTTTTGCGAGTAAGTTTTACTAGTCTTATCATTTTTTGGCCTTGCGCTAAACAATTGCAGCTCGAAGCTGCTGTATTAGTTGATAGTCAAATTTAGCATGTTCAATGAAAGTTGCTTATTGTGCTGCCAAAAGAATAATATATTGTTGCCTTGCGGGATATTTTTCACATTTGCTTGTCAATATGAATGGTAACCTATTCTAGAAGGCATAAAGAAATATATTTTTTTCTTCCTTTGTAGTTTTGATAAGAGAGGCTCGAAAAACTTCTCTTACAAGATGTTGACACTGTAGTCACTGTAATACTACCATAGTAAAATTCTTAGAAAAGTTTACTCAAGGTAAAATGTTTTTTTCTTTTTTCCAGTGTTTGGATTGGTATAATTTATTTATTGCTACTAGCTTGTTGGGTTACTAGCCTTATGGCCCTTGACACTTCCGGATAATGCTAAACTAAATGTACAACAATAACTTGGAAGACTTCATTAGGTAAATGTACAATAATAACTTGGAAGACTTCATCACCTAATTATTTCAGAAACCATATAAGTTGCTTGGAAATTGTAAAGGAGTCAATGGGACAATGAATGGATCGGTTATAAAAAATTTGATTAGAATTAAATAGATTTATAGGAATCTAAACGAAGCATGATTTCTGGAATTTAACAAATTCAAAACTTGGTGACCCCTTGGGGAAACATAGCAACAAGCAGATGTACGTCCATATTCAATTCAATTCATCTATTGACCTGTAGTAGTGTACAATTCTAAGCTTGTTTATGTTGGATATGCAATGACATGTAATCACACGCTTCTAGAATTAGTTGATCAAAGATTCGTCTGTGAAGTTTGGATATAACTATTCATATATGAAGAAACCATAAGAACACTTCTATTTTTCTAAGTATTGACTTCTATTTTTCAAAACTTGGTGACCCCTTGGGAAAATATATCAGACTACGTAACATACAAAATGGGATATGCATTAATATAATTCACTGCCAAAATTTACCTTGTCTTGCCAGAATTGCAAGCGGGGTTATACATGTCACTTGTAAAACATACCAATTTGCTCCCTCTGTATTTGCCTCCTGACCAAAGATAAGTTTTGCTTCTGCTGATGTTATTGAAATTTTTGGTTACCGGTGAATTTGCTTATTCCTTTCACTTTATTTATAGAGGCATTATTTATTAACATGTTCTTATTGTATATAGCATGGAGCGAGATAGTCCCAGTGAACACAACCGGAGAGGAGGACATGCTAGAAGAATTGGAAGGGGGCGTGATAATGGACTTAGAGGACATACTTCTGGACCTAGAGGAGGACTTAATAGGTAGCAGGCTGAAGGTCGTTATGTTGATGTTATGACATCACAACAAGAACCTTCGCAGTCACATCTACCTCTTTTAGGTTATTTATTCAATTTAACATTATTTGAATTATGTTTGTTAATTGGGTATGAACTTTTACGTATACTAACAACCCACATGTGTAAAGACAAATTGGTTCCATGAGGATGATGATAGTGGGTTTTGCAACTTATTGTCGAAGACCCATATTGGCCATTCTCTGGACCCCGCTGATGCCAATGATATTGATGGTAGTGATGACGAGGATAATAATGATGGTGATGATGAGAATAATGATGGTGGTCATGACGAGGCAGAAGATGGTGAACATGACACTGATGTCAACAATAATGATAGTGATGATCGTCCTCAAAGATGTAAACAAGGCATATATCAAGAACGGAAGAGGGAAGCGATTGAGCGGATCACTGGGAAGAAGATACAACTTGTGTTGGATGATGATAATGCACTTCCCATTGAAAATGGCCAATGCTTAGCTCAGAGTTCATTTTGCATGTTTGGCAATTCGCACCATTGTGTATTCCTAATTCTGGTGATAAGGCATGGACAGGTGTCCCACGGGATATTCAGACAAAGATAAACATGGAAGTTATGGTAAGTATAATTTATTTTGTTTTATTTCTTTACTTTTGAAAGTTCTTATAATAGTTTATTACTTCTTTCTATCATACTATTCTTTTGTAGAGCAAATTTGAAGCAGATTGGGATGATCCGAGGTAGAAGTCAATGTTATACGAAACACAAAAGTGTTATAGCAATCTTCGGTCAAAGTACCACCAAATATTTAAGAAGTATGGTCGTAACAACTAGCCTAAGGAGTTAGTTAATCAGATAAATAATTGGTTTGATTTGTGTGATTTCTTCGATACTAAAGCCAAATTTTAGGTTATTTCTTATTCTATACTACATGAACTTGAGATTTTGCATATAACAGTTGTGTTTTATCCTCTAATTTTTAATCTTACTTTTCACAAAAAAATTCTAAAACTAACATGGAAAATCGTGCGAAGATGCAATATCAACATTTAGGAGGGACGATGTCATTTATGTATCATAAGAGAAGGCTAGTAAGTAACTGACTATAATCGCTCATCAAATCTTGTAATTATGGATTTATTTGAAATGTCACACACCTATTTGTTTTTTTATTCAGAGTATTACTGATGACATAACCTATATAAGAGGATGCATTCCAAAAATAATAAGTACGTCTGCAACAACGCTCGAGAGAAATATGTAAGTTTCAGATTTTATAACGTAATTTTTGGATTATCCGACATGATGAAATGTGTTACACTATTATTTCCGTGAAAAAATTGCATCTTCCAATACACCTATCTTCTTAGTAGCTTTCTTCATTCACTAGTTTTACCTTTCACATTCACCGTCTTCCGATTAAGGCAAGGAATTGGAGCATAACAATGTTGAAGAAAAATAAAATCAAGATATTTGGTTGCCGTCTATATCTTTGTAAAATTTTGAATTATGCGGCATAAGTTTCAATGCGATCTGCCGGTATTGTGGGCGGATGATCGAGGCGCCTGAAACGGTACCCCCGGAATTGATTTTTTTGTCGGCACCATTCCCTTATATTTTTTTAGGAAAAGTTTAAAGTTGATACCTGTGGTTTGGCAAATTTTGCGTGATGATCCTGTGGTCCTAAAACGCCTCTCATGATCCTGTGGTTGGTTAAAAATTTTGCTACATAGCCTCGGGACGGTTCCAAGCCAAAAAATTGCTCCGAACCTAAATACGCTATCATTTTGGTGGTGATAGGACGCGTAGAGTGGCTTGTGACGTGGGTGTTTAAAATATCACTTTTGATCCCCATTTTTTGTATTTAAAAAAAACATATCTTTCTTTCTTCTTATACTTCTTCCTCCTCTCCATCCTATCTTCTTCTTCTTCTTCTTCCTTCTGTCCCAATTCCCAGCCCTAACAAATCCAATTCCCCTCCAAAAATCAAAACTAAAAACTCCAATGATCCAATCTACGAAGTACACCCTTAAATGCTAGAATTTTAGGTACGCAAAATTATGGAAGTCCATGAGTTCCGGTGAGAAGAGGAAACAATTAAACCTTAATCGAAAGCAAAAATAAAAAGAAAGAAGAATTGCGGTTGAGAACGTCACCGGCCAACAACAAGGAGAATCGAGGCAGCTCCTCCCAAGTCAAACCTCTACCTAGTACCGGCCAGCCGTCTCGACTTTGTCAGGGATGCATGGTTCTCTAGGCTGCTCAGTGCGGTCTCATCCTTACTATTGCTTCCCCATTTGTAAGTATGGGTTTAGGGTTCCATAACCATTCCACCGATTGATACATGGGTTTTTTGGTCTTTAGGGAGGAGGACGTGGTTATGAATTTGATTGACTCGATTGGGGGCTAGAGGAAGATGCGGTGGTTGTCGTAGGTTGGGGTGGCGAAGATCTGGGGTGGTCGCTGGAGGTCGGGGTGGCAAAGATTCGGGGTGGTCGCTAGAGGTTGGGGTGGCAAAGATCCGGGGTGGTAACTGGAGGTCGGGGTGGCAAAGATCCAGGGTGGTCGCCGGATTAGAAATTTGGGGATTTTTGGATTATTAAGAAGTGGTAATTTTTTTTTAAAAAAGAAAGAAAATTAGTGATTGAAATAGATATTTGTTCATGGCATGTCATCTGCCACCCAAGCAAGACACTCGAGCATAATAATCTTATATGGTGTGTTATATCAGCACGCCACGTAGGTTCAGAGCAATTTTTTGGCTCGGAGCCGTGCCGAGGCTACGTCGCAAAAATTTTAACCAACCACAGGATCATAAAAGGCGTTTTAGGACCACAAGATTATCACGCAAAATTCGCCAAACCACAGGTATCAACTTTAAACTTTTCCCTATTTTTTTAGGTATTAATAATTTGTTTCCGGTGAGCATTTTGAGGCAGGAAATAAATATTTTTTTATATTTCGATTGAAAGTTTAGTCCATAAACTGCAGTCTACGTCAAGTGGGAGATTTAATTTTAGTAGGATCATAATATATATGAGCTTCTTGATATATTTTGTACCATTTTTTTGAAATACATGATAATTTAATAAAAAAATTTCCGGGAAAAAATGTTAGAGCTTCAGAATAGCAACAACCAAGACGAGTCAGGGGAGGCATTAACCCCAAGGAAGATAATGACCAAGGTTTTGGGGAAAAAGTTTGGCTATATCCGTGGCCTTGGTCGAGCTGGCCCACGCACCAAAAGCAAAAATTCTTCATGTTCGGGCTCCTACAGTTCAAGTGCTGCTAATTCCCAGCTTGCGGAACTACAACGGATGTACGCTGATTTACAAAAGAAGCTTAATATGTTGTTGGCTGAAAAGGAGTTAGAGCGATGTCAATAACCTGAGCCCCCAGAACAACATCCTTATATCCAACAGTCATGGATGCAACTTCGAAGGCAGATGGGACAATTAGATTATCAACCAACAAATAATTGGTACCAGCAGCCATCGATGCAACACCAGAATGAGGTAGGAGCTACTGATCCTTATGGTACTCAACATTGGCATGGTTATAATGATCTACCAGTGCTATAAGGCCCAGTTTATCGACTTTATTATCCGCCTAACTTTAATGTTTATCCTACACAATAGTAGTCATCTTAAGATAGGTCTAGTGGTGGATCTAAGACTGGTGATTTAGTGTTTCTTGGCCCAACTTTTAGACCTGACTATCATCCTACCTACGGTGTTTTTCCTCAACAACAACATTCACTTTAGGATAAGTGTAGTGGATCTAGGAATGGTGATCCTAATAGTCCTCAGGATTGGTCTTATTTTAAAATTCTTTAAAACTAATTTAAGACTAATATTTGACGTGTTGTTTTTAGCTTTTATGTCTAGATTTTTAATCTATACTATCCATGCTGACATTTTGTATTTTTTGTATTAGCTGGATATTAATATATATAATGCATGATAATTTTCTCTTAATGTGTTTTATAATATTTATAATATTATATATGAATATTTCGTATTTAATGTTTCAAATAAAGAAATGATCCAGAAAATAAATAAATAGAGCGAAAAATAAATTAAATCAAATCAAACATTTAATTTAAAAAATTGATTATAATAGTCCCGTAAAATAAGAATAGTAGCCATTTTATATAGCCTCAAAAATGATTTTGCGGGGATATTGAATCTAAATAAAGTTTGTTGCTCCACGTTTTTTTCGATGATTTTCATGCCTCATATTGGTTTATACAAGGATTCATTAGTTATTACAAAAATATTTTAGCGGTGCCATTAATTCCACCTTAATTGGTTTTTAGCGATGATTTTTCACTCCTTCCTTAGTTATCGCAAAAATGTTTTAGGGGCACCATTAATTCTGTCGCAATTGGTTTTAGCGGGGGAGGAATGACAACCTCTATAACTTTTTTACGGTGCTATTGTCGCCGCTAATATGCTACCCTATTGCGGTGACTTATCACCGCAAATACATATAGCGACAATGCCTGCACCGCAATAGAGTTTGGATGGCGGAGATATAGAGGCGAATTCTTGCGACAAACTTTTTCCCCTCAAAATCACATTTAAGGAGATTTTAAGCTTTTAGCGGCAATTTTTTCCCTCTCTATATATTTCATTATTCTTGTACTGTACCTCCCCAGCGTCTGCTGGGGATCCAGCAGCTCTCCCAGTAGGCGTTGGGAGGCTAGCTGATGCTGGCCCCTCCGGCTCAATTTTTCAGCTTCTCTTTTCTTCCTAAGATTTGCTCTGACTTTGAAATGGTTAAATCCTGGGCATCCCTAAGTGACGTATTGACCTTCCAAATGTATCGTTAGGCTCCATACTTCAACAATTGATAGTAAGAGTATTTGCATTTAAAGTAGAATTTCTTTCTACGATGTAGGTAGTAACCTCAATAAGAAAAAACTATGGCAAAAATAGTTAGGAGTTGATTGATATTCGAGATTGATAATTTGGCAATAAAGATAAAACTGTGCAAATTTTTTTGAGAATTTTGGATAATTTTATTATTTGATAATACTAGTATTTAACCAAATTTTTACCCAACTAAATACATAAAGGTTAAAAAATCTAACTCAATCTGATATGAATCCCGTTGGTGATTCACTCGGAAGTTATATATTTTCTATGTTAGAATGGTACCATTTGATAAGTGAATATCCTAGCTAAGCAATCCAACTAGCAAGAACCAAGAGAAATATCAAACTTATGTTAGTTTCTAACCAACAATAATCTGCCTTCTTATTGAATTTGTGACACCCTTATATAGAGGATAAAACTGACTTGGATAGACTCCAAAGTCAACAAAGAGTTCTAAACTTATCAAACTACCTAAATAAGATATTGAACAAATGTTTACACTAAAACATAATAATTATCCACTTTTGCATAACTCTCATTCCTAAAAAATAGCAAACAAAATAATTATTCACTATTAGATAATGCTCATTCCTAAAAAATCTTGAGTAGATTCACGGGCATTAGACTTGTATAATGTCCTCTAATGGGCTTAGAAAAAATGCCTTAAGCTCAAACTTCCTTAAATATCCCATTATAATTTGAATGAAACTTCTTGACCCTAGCTCTTGTGACTGGTCCAATTAGAACTAAAACTGGAATTGTCTCCTCTTTTTGATCTTGTAGTAGAACGTTGGATGTGATCACATCATTTTTCTCCTCTTGAAAAGAATTTGTACTCAAATCATCACTCATATTAAATGGGCTCAAGTCAGAAACATTAAAAGTTGCACTCATAATATACTTACGAGGTAGATCTAGTTTATAAGCGTTGTTGTTGATGCATTCTAAAATTAAGAAGGGGTCATTCCCTTATGGTAGCAACTTGGAATATTATTGCATTTGAAAGCACTCCTTCCTTATATGTAACCAGACCTAATCACCAGGTTCAAAGACTACTTTCTATCATCCCTTATTTGCTTACTTTGTATAGTGCTTTGTTTGTTGCTCAATGTTCATCCGTGCCTTCTTATGTAGCTGCTTGTCAAATTTAGTTTTTTTCTTTCCATTTAAGTTAACATACTCAATCAAAGATAAAGGTGATGAAACTAATGATGTCAAAGGATTAAAACCGTATACAAGTTCAAATGGTGAACATTGGGTTGTAGAATAGACTGCTCGATTATATGCAAACTCAATATGTGACAAACATTCTTCCGAAGTTTTAATCTTATGCTTAATAAGTGCTCATAATAGAGTAGATAAAGTCCTATTAACAACTTTCGTTTGTCCATCAGTTTGTGGATGACAAGTAGTAGAGAATAATAGTTTAGTACTCAACTTACACCAGAAAGTCCTCCTAAAATAGCTAAGCAATTTAATATCTCTATCTGAAATGATTGTCCTAGGCATGCCATGCAACCTCACGACTTCTCTAAAGAATAAATCAGCAATATGTGAAGCATCATCAATTTATCACATGGAATAAAATGTGTCATCTTAGAAAACCTATCTACAACTACAAAAATTGAGTCTCTTCCATGTTTAGTCCTAGACAAACCTAACATAAAGTCCATAGAAATATCAATCTAATGTTCACTAGTTATAGGCACAGGAGTATACAAATTGTGGGGCTTCACCTTAGATATAGCTTGCTTACACGTGATGCAATAACCACATATTCTCTCAACACTTGCTTCATGTTTGGTCAGTAAAAATATTTTTGTAGGATTGCTAAAGTCTTTGCTATACCAAAATGCCCCATTAGTCCACCTCCATAAGATTCCTATTCCACTAATTCTCTCATCAAACAATTAAGTACATAAAGTTTATTTTCACAAAATAGATATCCCTTATGCCTAAAGAACTTGCCAGAAGTAACTTTATAAGTTTCTCTAAATAATTCACCAAAATCATTATCATCAGCATATAACCCTTTAATATACTCAAAATAAAGCAATGCATCAAGAGTCGTGATCAAAACGTACCTTCGTAAAAATGCATCAGCAACTACATTCTCTTTATCTTGCTTATAGTGCATGACATATAGAAACATCTCAATAAACTCCACCCAATATGCATGTCTCTTTTTCAGCTTGTGTTGACCCTTTAAATGTTTTAAAGATTATGGTCAGTATGAATCATGAATCTCTTGGGCCACAAGTGATGTTGCCATATCTCTAAAGTTGGAACTAATGTATACAACTCCTTATCGTAAGTTGGGTAATTCAAGGCTGCTCCGCTTAATTTTTTACTAAAATAAACAATTGGTTGTCCTTTTTGTATGAGCACAACTCCTATTCCAACACTTAAAGCATCACATTCAACTTCAAATACTTTACAAAAAATTAGGTAATGATAATAGAGGGGCATTTATCACCCTAACTAAATCCAATATTCATCTTGATCATTTCAGTAAGTGGTGCAGCTATATATGCTACTAAAGTCCTTTACAAATCTCCTATAAAAACTAACTAGTCCATGGAAACTTTGGATGCTATTAATGCTTGTAGGACTTGGCCACTTGGATTGCACATATATTCTCTTCATCAACCTGTATTCCTTTAGCACTAATAACAAAATGTAAGAACACAAGCTTATCCGTGCAAAAGATATACTTCTTCAAATTAGCAAATAATTTATCTTCCCTAAGTGCATTTAGAACTGATTTCAAATGTTCCATATGATCTTCCGAACTTTTACTATAAATAAGTATATCATCAAAGTAAATGACTACAAATTTGCCAATAAATAAACATAACGCATGGTCCACAAGTCTCATAAACATGCTAGGAGCGTTAGAAAAACCAAATGATATGACTATCTACTCATATAGACTATATTTTGTCTCAAAGGCTATCTTCTATTCATCTCCTTTGTTCATTCAAATTTAATCATATCTACTTTTCAAATCAATCTTAAAAAACATACTAGATCCATGTAACTCATCTAACATGTCATCTAAAAGAGGAAGGATGTTTATATTTTACCGTTATGTTATTGACAGCTCGACAATCAATGCACATCCTCTATGATCCATCCTTCTTGGGCACAAGTAAGACTGGGACTGTACAAGAATAAAGTTAATAGGCTAGATAGTTAGGGATAGCAGCTCTTGGAATAAAGTTAATTTAATGCTCAATCCCTCAGATTGGGAGTAACGAGATAGTAACTCATTAAGAAACACATCTTCAGAATCCTACAAAAGAGAAACAACCACACTATGCAAAATTTGTTTTAACTCATTAGTGTTTAAAAATGTCTCTTTGTACATAAGTACAACCATTGGCTATTTTGCAAAGCATACTTGTTTAATATTACTAACTCCTGCATAAAAACTCCTTTTCCACCCCTCATATTTTCTCTCTATGGCCGATCTTAATTTTATTTTTTCTTTGCTTCTTTTGCTTGCTCACTTTTATTATTTTCATTTCCCATCTCATTGGCTATGTTTGCTCATTTTCTTTTTGACTTATTTTCTCCTCTCACTTTTTTCTTTTTTGATCTAACTTTTTTTCATTAGTTTCTTTTTATAACTTCAATTGATCTTAAAAACTTGTTGCAGTGTCAATAGCACTAAGATGATTACTCATCAATTGAGTGTAAACAAGTATTTATTCGTGCAGCCATCATGCTTCACCCTCCTATCAAATTGCTATAGCCTACATAATAAATGATGACCAGCTTGTATTGGCACCACATCACATAATACTTCATCTTTGTACTTACCAAATTAGAATGCCATTAGCATTTGTTCTTTGACCATACTTCTCCACTATCATTGAGACATTAAAGCTTGTAAGGTTGAGGGTGTTTTTTTGTGAGCAATTGTAATTTCTCTACTATGGTAGTGCTTGCAACATTAGTACATCTTCATTTATCAATAATAAAACTACACACCTTATCCTTGATGTGGCATCTTGTATGAAAGATATTCTCCCATTCTACTATGTCATCTCCTTCTCTTGCTTGCAACCCAAAGTCCTTGTAACCAAAGTTAGTGTCGTAGTAGCTAAGAATTCTTTTTCTAAGAGATCTTCCAATGAGGGCATAGTTTCACAGCCCGAATCCTCTCCTACTATCTCTATTTTTTCATTATCTCTAATCATCATGATTGTTTGTTAGGACACTGGCTTGTTATGTGTCCTCTTCCTTGATACTTAAAGTACTTGATGTCATGATTTCTTATAGTAGCATCTTTCTTTGAGAATTATTATTAGAGCTTTTAGTCTTTTGCTCGATCTTGATTACCTGTGGCTTGTCAAACTTTTTTATATAGTTTGGCTTCCAAAAGGTAGCATTAGATGTAGCTCGTATTTCTCCTCTCTTAATTTGTTTCTTTATCTTGATTATCATGTGCACCATGTCCTCCAATTCAACATAGTTTTGCAACTCAACTTTATCTTAGATTTTAGGGTTTAATCCACTCAAGAACCTGGTCATGGTGGCTTCACAATCTTCTTCCACATTGACTCCTATCATGGCAATCTTCATCTGCTTGAAATAATCTTCCACACTCAAGTTCCTTTGCCAAAGTCCTTGTAACTTCCTATAAAGCTCTCTATAGTAATGACTAGGAACAATATGTTTCCGCATTACTATTTTCATCTTTTTCCATGTCTCTATTACATATTCTTTATTCTGCATCTTGCTTTAACAAGCTTATCCCTCCAAGTTTATCATAGTCAATAAATTTAGCTACGGTTAGTTTTACCTTCTTTGTTTTGGAGCAAGTATGACAATCAAAGATAAACTCAATCTTCTTCTCCCATTCAAGGTAAGCCTCCGCATCTGATTAACTTACAAAAGAAGGTATCTTTAACTTGATGCTCCCCAAGTTGTCATCTCCTCTATGTCTAGCTTCTCTAGGTTGATGCTCGTTCCTAAACCTTTTAGCATTCCTTGTGGAGCCTCCATCCTCTTCATAATCAAAATCAGCTTCATCACCACTCACTCCTCCCCTAGTTAGTGTTTTTCTTCTTTGGGTATTAGGTGTCCATTGTGGCTAGCTAGTATGTGAATTCTCTATTGCGTCCATGTGTTAGTATATTTGTTCCACCTCTACTCTCATAAGTTGCTGGAACCTCCCGAATAAAGCCTCCACAAACACTTTTGTGTCAACATTGCCTAAAGTCCCTTCTCCTTCCCTTTCATTCTCTTAAGATATGTTGCTACAAAAAAGTGGTTAGATACAATACTGGACCTCACCAGGTCACTCCCTTACATGTTTATTCTCAACATAGATTGCACTCAGTTTTCTCTCATATTTTCACTCATATATTGGGCTCTTATTTGCTCTAATGTGCTCACCTTTCTTACCTTTTTCCACTCGTGATACTCTTTTGGATTTCGCTGAGCTAGTAATGGCTTAGTTTGGCCTTCAATGGGTCTTTATCAATAAAAATTGCTCCTTGTACCCAGTTTGGCCTGAAATAACTCGTATAATTGCTCTTCAAATCTGATCTTCTTAGGTCACAAAATTGTACTATCCAATACTTCTAGTCTTACTTGAATTATGATTTAAACGCAATCCTACTTGAATTCTGATTTCTACTTTCTTTTCTCTATCTCTCTTTTTATGAAACTTTCTGTCCTACTTGACCTCTAAGTCTCCTTTTTCTTTTCTTTTTTTCTTTTTTTGATGAAATTTTTTTCCTGCTTGATTTCTAACTCTCATTTCTCTTTTCTTTTTTTTTCAATCAAAATCATGACCAAGAACACTAAAATCAAGAATCTGAAGTAAAAAAACAAATATAATAAATAATAAACTTAAAGATAGAGGGACTAAAGTAAAACCTAAGATCTGATACCAACTGATATGATTTTTGTTGGAGACTTGCTCGAAAGCTAGATCTTTTTAACATTAGAATGGTGGAGACATTGACCCAACGTTTGCACCTTGTGCAATAAGCTTGGTGTTGGTTAATATTGACCCATTGCTATAGTGAAACGTGAAATTGATTTGATATGAATACGCCACAGAGATAGAATTTTTGTTTGATTAGTGAATGTCCTAACTAAGCAATCCAACTAGCAAGAACCAAGAGAAATATCAAAATCACGTTAATTTTTAACCAAAAAGGATATGCTTTCTTATTGAAATTGTGGCCCCTTTAGAAAGAGGCTAAAAATGACTTGGATAGACTTCAAAGTCAACAAGATAAGTCGTAAAGAGTTCTAAACTTATTAAACTACCTAAATAAGACATTAAACAAATGTTTATCCTTAAAAAAGAATAATTATCCACTGTTAGATAACTCTCATTTCTAAAAAATAGCAAATAGAATAATTATCCACTATTGGATAACTCTCATTCCTAAAAAATAACAAATTTCCAAAAAAAAATCTAAATCACTCCTAAAAAGTCTCTAGGAGATTCATGGGCATTAGATTTGTAGAATATCCTTCGATTGGGGTTAGAAAACATGCCTTGAGCACAAACCTCCTTAAACATCCCATTAAAATCAAAATGAAACTTCTTGACCCTTGCTCTTGTGACCGGTCCAATTGGAACTTGAATTGGAATTGTTTCCATCTTTTGATCTTGTAGTACAACATTGGACGTGATCACATCACAATCTCATTATCTTTAGCCCTCACAAAAGCCTCCTCCCTCTTGTGCTTCTCTCGTTTCTCTCTTCCTCGTGGGAGAACTAGAAAAAAGGCAAAGTAGAGAAATGGAAGAGCAAATTGTATTGAAAGACACTAACGTTTTGGGTTTGGTGTCCTTGCGATGAAGGATCACGCGACAAGAGTGAGCATGAACAGACTGAGAATGATGTTGTAGGTGCTCAAGCAACGAGATCCTTCTCTCTCTCTAAGATGCACGTGCTCCTACAAATTAAAAAAGTCTTTATATGGACATAAAAAGTACCAACAAAATGTAACAAGAAGTTTAAGAAAAAATTTTGGATATAAGTATAAGTAAAAAATTATGTTTTTACTAAAATTATTAGGGAAAAGTACACATAAGTACCCTGTAGTTTACCTATTTCTAAAAAAAGACCGTATGGTTTTTTCTTCCAAATTTAGTATCTATGGTTTCATTTCGAGGACAACTTTAGTCCCGGGCAGCATTTTAGGGTGATCGGCCACCTGTCCTCATCACATCATCGCCATGTCACTAACACATCATGGTCTTTTTTTGGAAACAAGTAAACCACAGGGTATTTATGTGTACTTTTCTCTTAAATGCGTGCACGTCACTCCTCGGGCTTCACAGGGCTAGAAGCCTCCTCTGGTGCCGTAGCCTCCCCCACCACGGATGCCTTAAAACTCGCCACGTTAGCCTCCCCCACTGCCGATTTGGCCTGTGCCTTAATCGTCTCCTGCAGCGGTTACCTTGAAATCTGACATTTTAGGGTTGCTATGGCGTCGTTTTGAGATTTGGAATTTGAAATGCAAAGGGAAAATGGAGGAGGAAGAATATAGGCTCGACGAGATGCACGAGAAAAATATTTGAGGTTAAAGATGAAAGGGGATAAATTTTAAGGGAAAAGTACACATAAGTACCCTGTAGTTTACTTGTTTCTAAAGAAAGACCATGATGTACCGGTGACGTAGCGATGATGTGACAAGGACAGGTGGTCGGTCATCCTAAAATGCTGCCCGGGACTAAAGTTGTCCCCGAAATGAAACCACAGGTACTAAATTTGGAAAAAAAAACTACACGGTCTTTTTTTGGAAACAGGTAAACCACATGGTACTTATGTATACTTTCCCAAATTATTATTTGAGTATAAAGTAGTTGTGACTCTTTACGCTCATGATTTACTTATTTTTTGTTTATAAATGAAATATGTGAATGAAACAAAAACATTTTTCAGGGAAGTTTTTCACTATAGATGTCATCTTGGGAATCAAAGTGTTCAAGACGAGTGTAACTTATATTCAAAACATAATTTCACTACATTGAAAACGTGTAAAAAAGTTTGATTATTTTGACAAACTGATCAACAGTACAAGTTCTATCAATTCAAACTAAAGATAGTTTCCAATAAAATAAAAGCTATAAATCAAGGATAATATGTGAAAATAATCGATAATATTATATTTTTGGTGAATCATGCAAGAACTGATCTTTTTGTTATAATTGCATACTAAGTTGATTTACTAGAAACTCAAGTGAAGATCATAGGAAGGAAATAAAACGAGTACCAAGGTACCTGAAGTCAACAAGAGTTATGGTGTGCAATGAAAATACAATTCATCTACACTTGATAATTTTAGTGACGCAAATTTAGGCATCAAATAAGAATTACTTTAAATCAACTTGTGGATAGTTATTCATTATTGGGGTGCCATAATTTCTTAGGCGTGAAAAAGTAAAATCTGTGTTACTTTATCTTAGCTAGAATTTGAATTTACAATCATGTTTTTGGCTTTTAAAGAACTTAAGTAGTTTAAAAGATTTCTAAAATCTATTCATTTCTATAAAATCAAATGAAAGTTTTACAACTCTGTATTGTGACCATTAATTTGTCATTTGTTTAATCAAAATATCATTCACAACACAAAGAGCTATAGAATATCTAACTATACCAAAACATTGATATGAGATATGATGTTTTTGATAAAATAGGCTGGAATGATAGACAGTAAATTTGCGTGGAAAAATTTCTACATATTTGTTTGGTGAAAGAGTGATGGGGTAGTTTGGGTAGGAAAAATACATATTATTTTGTTTTTATTTATTTTATTTCTTTATAATTTTCATTGCAATTTTCTAAAGTAATTTTTTCGTCTACTGAAATAAAATTTAAAATTGCTCTTTCCTAATATTTTTAAAGGATGTTATATGCTCGTAAGTAAAATTATATTATTCAATATATATTCGTCATACATTCAAAATATTCTTATATAATTAAATCTTTAAATTAAATATAGTAACTAAAATTTTTATAAATATTTACGTTTTCATCTAAGCTTAATTAATTGATTCTTTATTATGTTTATTAAACACATGTAACTTCTCTCCTTATTCAATTGTATCCTTTTCCTATGCTTTTTTTATTTTATTTAGTCAGATATTTGCAAGATTCAAGAAGATACTCCTCGACTTTTGATGGCTTACCCTGTATCAAGCTCAAATTAGGCAACGGACATAAATTCTTTTTTTTTTTGTCAGATTGCTGGATTGAAAAAACTAACTTGAAAAAATATTAGCTGAAATTATATTTATTCTTAACCTAAAAATTAGCAAGGATCAAAGAATGTGGCTATTATGTGCAAATGGACTAGAGTTTGGTTGTAAGTTAGAAGAGAAATCTACATGGTAGGAGGTTGATGAGTGCAGTAGCTTTTTAGGTTTGCTACTTAATGTTACATTAAGTCAAGACCAAGATGAGATGCAGTGACATTCTCTTGGTGAGACCTCCTTCTGTGTTACTTCTCTGCATTCAAAGTACTACAAAAATTATTTTGGTGATCAACGTTGCCTCCTTGCACTACGTATTTGGGCTAGAAAGTTATCTCTAAAAATGGAATGCTTTCTTTGGCTAGCACTAAAGTATAAGTTACCAACACACAGCAATATGATCAAGAGGTGAGTGTTAGACTCTTGGGAGTCGTTTCATCAAGTATGTGGTAATGAAGACAAAACCATTGACCATATCTTCTTGTACTCTTCCATCTCTTGTAACATTTTGAAATTATTTTGTTAGAAGGATTGGATTTCATTGGTCTGACAACTCCTCCATCAACTCTATGTTTGATGAGATATGTGTCTTGTTTGTGATGATATGTCAAAAAAGATGCGGTGCACACTTTTTGGTATAATTTTTTAGGATTTTGGTTGGCAAGGAATCGTATAATTTTTCAAAGAGAATAGTGTAATTGGGAACCTTTTATACATTCTATCACCTTCCTAGCTCACAGCTCACAAGTGATTACGGTGAACAAATATCTTAGTGGATTTTGAAATCTCTTAGAGATAGAAGAGACTTATTATATAGTCGATAGTGTAACTTTTTTACTTGGTGGTACATATTAGTTTTTATAAATATATATATATTCATTTACCCAAAATAAAAACGAATATGTTATTTCTTTCTGTATTCAACTATCTATCATTTGCTTCAAATCTAATTTGCTAAGCATGGTCATAATCATATTAGGACATGGTTAATAAGGGAAAGATCACACTTGAATATCTTTTAACAAATCAAATGTAAGTAGAACGGCGAACAAAATTATTATCGGGAGATAATAATAAAAAAGTCATGTGTGATTTGGAACGATTATCCATAAAATCAATATTTTGTTTGAAACCAATTCTATCTTAAATTACATGTTATGTTATATATTTGACACCTTTTTCATTAGAGTGGTTTTCACTAAACTGAAAATGCAATTCGCTAATTGATTTTACCAAATAGAAAAAACACTATTATATGCTAAAACAAATCTATTATCTACTTTATATTTCTGACTATCTTTCATGTGCTCGCAATCCATTTAGCCAAACAGGTTCATAATCTTAATAGGAGTTTGATTAAAAAGGTAAGATCACACTTGAATATGTTCCAGCAAATCAAGTGATATTAGGCTCGCAAAAAAAATTATTAGGGGGATATAAGATGAAAAAGATCATGCAAGATATGGATCTAGTACTGATACAATTAGTATCTTGATTGAACTCTACTCTACCTTAAGTTACAAATTATAATTTTTACGTCTTTTGAATTAGAGTTACAAAAGCAATTCAATAGTAGAGATTTGAGAAATAGAAATTTGGATACTGCATGAGAATTATGGGTGTGTAACTAATTCAAAAGCTTTATATCTCACAAATGCACTTACTATTACATCAAGTAAAGGTTGGATTCTAAATCCCTGATAGATCTTTCGAGTTTCATATTTAATCATAAGTTCATGGCTTCGTTCACTTCATGGCTATTCGCTGTAATGCAACTTCATATTATTCTTATTTTATATATAAATAAGTGATAAATTGTTATATATAAGGGTCTAATTTTACATAATAATATAGGCTTGCATTTTTTTATTTAGCTTTGTCCCACATTGGTTAGAGTAGAAGTTTGAGCTCTCTTGATAATAAGCTATACACATGTGAAATAATTTAAGTTTTAATCGAGTTTATTTAGGCTCCCATTCATTATAGAGAAAATTAATAATAGCTTCCACTGATATGAATGATAATCCATCAAATCATTTAATCTTTTTCTAACATATCTTAAACAGAGTATCATAGTATGATCAGAGTTTCCAGTGGCATTGGCCTAGCTGGAGAGGAACGGTGTGGGGAAGAAACAGAAAGAGACTTGGTAAATATTGGTCTTTGCTCATTTTTTTCAATTTGGTCGTATGTTTTGATTCGGACCAACTAGTTGAACTTTTCAAACGCTATGAACTAAATTGTTGTGTTACTCTTTATTTGCCATTTTAGTGTCCTATAACATTTTTAAATTCTTAAAGTATGTAAAAATATATTTATTTATCACAAAATATTATTTTACACAAAAATTGAGACCAAAATTTACTATAAAATATTTTTCTGATTATTTATTACGATAAAAAAATATCATATTTTTACACTGATCCCAACTCGAGACCAATTTTTTTTATCAATTTAGAGTAGTTATCGTCTTAGAAAAACTCACTTTACAAAGATTTTAATGTAGATGGTTTTCATTTGTTAAACAACAATTAATTTAGCGTTACATGAATTGTCGATTTCGAGAATTGTAATAATCTTGGTGTAAATTTGCATTTCATAACAAATTAGAAAAGAACCATCATATATTATTATCCTTTTTTTACGTAGAAATATATTTTTTTAAGAGTATACTATAATTCTCGTTTCGGAATGTTAGTTGCTTAAGTAGTAGTTGGAATTTTCAAAAAAAAAATAAATAGGACGTTGGAATTGTTGACGAGGGACATTATTAGCCGCTGGCCCAACATAGGCCCAACCCATTGTACTTCCAAGTTCCAATGATATAAGCAATGGGCGTTGTTTTTAATCGAGTAATGCTTATTTTTATTTAAAAAAATTATACAGTGTCGGTAGTTAACATTTTGAAATTTTAATTGTTTGCTCCCAAAATGTGCATCCCAATCAGAAAGTTCCGTTGATGCAGTTTCATATTCGTATTGTTATACGTTCAATTACTTTTGTAGTATGTCTATATAAATATGTGGTATTCTATCGCTGTTACTTTTGTTTCTTTTTGTCCTCTACTCTAATTCTTCACTGACCCTACTTTCAAGATTTTATAAATATATTTTTATCCAATTTTTCTTTTAATCTCAACATTTCTTTATCGCCGTTCTTAAACAACTAATCCGGCCCCGTCCTATACAAAATTACTTATCAAAAAAGTTCTTTATTTTTTTCAAAAAAATAGTATATCTATGTCCATATATATTTAAGAAAAAAAAGGCCCACACCATCTGAGTAGTTATTGGGCGGCTAATGAAATATGTGAGGACGCCTTGTGAAGTGGGGAAAAAACGCAGAATAAAGAGCTCCCAACAAATCCCAAAGGTCATTGCAAGTGTACCAGAAGAGTAAAGAGTTTAGGTGTGCCATTGTTATAGCAGGAAAGGACCAAACGACTAGGAACTCAGAAAACAACATTACTCCATAAATTGCCAAAGAAAAGGAAATCCAAAAACCCAGTGGTTGAAATTGTCGACAAGGCTTGTCTTCTTTATTGGTGATTAGGTGTAAATTCATAATTGGTTGTGACTGGTGAGGCTACCCAAAGGACCTGACACTTTTATTTTGTTTTACTAAATCAAGAATTCATATTCAAGTCATATAGTACTTTAAATCGTATTTAAATTTTCGTAGTACATAATTAATAATATTATATTTTAAGACTTCGAAGTTGAGACACTTTGTAAAGTTAACTTATTTATATCAACAGAAAATTAGTTATTTTTTTACAAGTAGATTTTTTCTTTAAATGGCACTCCAAAAGAAATGTTGCTTCGATTTTCGACGGATTTTTTTTTTGTTTTTATCGTTAGTAATTCGCAATAGTTAACTTAAATAGTTGGCGACAATATGGCATCATGTTGGCTTTACTTTTTTTCTGACTGTATCATGTTGGCTTTTGTTGGATAGTGGCATGGTGGACTTTTTATGATTGAACTTTTTCGCCTTAGTAGTAGTACATAACAATATATCAATAACATATTTTATTTTCTAGTTTCTACAAAAATGAACATATTTTTTACTGTTGAATTTCTACGTAGGCTTGCTATTACCCACCCAATGAGTTTTTGTTTTCTACAACTGCCATATTTAAACTGTACGTTGGTATATCGAATATTTGTGAAATTAAGTTATTTCAGTTCAGCTAGCTTAAACTGACTTGAAATAATTCACCATTAAAAGCAATTTCTGCCGGTTGATGCAAGGTGGTCGTCGGTAGAGGAAATTGCAAAGAATTATGTTGGTGTTTCATTGCAGTGCCGATTGGTGAACAAATAGCACTTACGACCTTACAATATCTTTTCATAAGTAAAAAAATATCACTTTTTAAATAGTTACAATTGATGTACAATTTAGCTCACAGGAGAACCGAAAATTTATTGAAATAAACCTAAATACAAAATAAGATGTTGATTACAAACTTCCCCCATGATGTGCCACCAAGTTACCAAGTTAACTATACTGAGCATGGTAAAGAACGGAATGGAAAAGAAACTCACAGTTTTTCAATGCGCCGTCGAAAATCATTACGACCTGACAATCTGTCAACACTTGGTTTGGCTAGCTGCTTTATTCATTCTCCACAGTCCATGGTGTGGAAGTTAGAGCACAATGTCGTTTTCAGGACCTCAATTGGGTGCCAAGGATTAAAACTCTCCCTATATAGGGAGGAGGTTATATGTGTAAATTCTCCATTTATGTTTCTCTCTCCATTAATTATCCTCTACTAACCGCCCACTAATTTTGGAAGATGAAAAGTCACCACATATTTTTATGCCATAATTATCTCTCTCTAATTAACCCTAAAACAAACCGTCCATCTTCTAATTTCATTATCCAGTTGGTAGATGAAAAGTCACCACCGGGCATTACTGGTTTGGTTAATTTGTATTGCTGGTTTATTTGGTTGCATTGCTAATTCGGTTGGTTGCATTGCTGGTTTATTTGGTTGCATTATTAGTTCAGTTGGTTGCATTTCTGGTTTATTTGGTTGTATTGCAGGTTTTATTAGTTCCAATACTGGTTTGAGGGGTTGCATTGCTAGTTTAAGGGATTGAATTACTGGTTTTTTTGGTTGCATTAATGGTTTGTTCAATTGTATTACTGGTTTGCTTTGTTGCATTGGTGGTTATTTAGTTGCATTGCTTGTTATGTTGGTTGCATTGCTGGTTTGTTTGGTTGTATTGCTGGTTTCATTGATTCTAATGCTGGTTTGAGGGATTGCATTGCATTGCTGGTTTGTTGGTTGTATTGCTGATTTCATTGGTTCCAATGCTGGTTTGAGGGGTTGCATTGCTGGTTTAAGGGATTGAATTACTAGTTTTTTTGGTTGCATTAATAGTTTGTTCAGTTATATTACTGGTTTGCTTTGTTACATTGGTGGTTTATTTAGTTGCATTGCTGGTTCAATTGGTTGCATTGCTGGATTATTTGGTTATATTGCTAGTTCAGTTGGTTGCATTGCTAGTTTGTTTGGTTGTTTTGCTGGTTTTATTGGTTGCAATGCTAGTTTGAGGGGTTGCATTGCTGGTTTAAGGGATTGAATTACTGGTTTTTTTGATTGCATTGCTGGTTTCACGAGACCGACGAGGCCGGAGGAATGTGAACAGTTTTTGTTCAAATCTTCTTTTGTTAATTAATTGCTGGTTCAAAATTTAAGAATCTCTAAAAAGTAGCAATCATTACTTAAAAAGTAGGAACTACTACCTAAAAAGTAGGAAACATTAATTATTAAGATTTATTAGTTTTGAGCAAAAGTCTTAAATGCCATTGGTAATTAATAGCCATTAGATCAGAATATTTAAGAATATATTACGATCTAATGGCCCAAATCGTAGTTCCTATATAAGGAGAGTTTTAATCTTTTGGCACCCAATCCAATCTCCAATGACGGGAGTGGATACCCTGCCAAGGATTGATATCCTCCCTATATATGGAGGAGGCTAAATGTGTAAATTACCCATTACTCAATCACTTTTTCTCTCTCCTTCCACGTTTCTTCTACTTTTCTGACTTTTCATCATCCAACAACATCTTCAGTTGCATTACTGGTTTGTTTTGTTGCATTGGTGGTTTATTTGGTTGCATTGCTGGTTCAGTTGGTTGCATTACTGGTTTATTTGGTTGCATTACTGGTTCAGTTGGTTGCATTACTGGTTTGTTTGGTTGTATTGCTAGTTTTATTGGTTCCAATACTAGTTTGAGGGGTTGCATTGCTGGTTTAAGGGATTGAATTACTGGTTTTTTTGGTTGCATTAATGGTTTGTTCAATTGTATTACTGGTTTGCTTTGTTGCATTGGTGGTTATTTGGTTGCATTGCTTGTTCTGTTGGTTGCATTGCTTGTTCTGTTGGTTGCATTGCTGGTTTCATTGGTTCTAATGCTGGTTTGAGGGGTTGCATTACTGGTTTAAGGGATTGAATTACTGGTTTTTTGGTTGCATTAATAGTTTGTTCAGTTGTATTACTCGTTTGTTTTGTTACATTGGTGGTTTATTTGGTTGCATTGCTGGTTCAGTGGTTGCATTGCTAGTTTGTTGGTTGTATTGCTGGTTTCATTAGTTCCAATACTCGTTTAAGGGATTGAATTACTGGTTTTTTGGGAAAAGTACAAAAAAGTACCTTGTGGTTTCACCGATTATCACTTGGATACCCTGTGCTTTTTGGACCGTAGAACCAGTCCAAGTTATTTCAATTTTTGTCACGGACCGGACCCGATCTCCGGCCCGTGATTTTTTTACAAAACGACGCCGTTTCGTTTCTTAGGTGGCGATCCACGTATTTGGCTTCATAAAATGTTGGAGCTGAAGTGGCTTGGAGTCAAATGTCCATTTTGGTACCAATTTTTATATTATATTTCAAAATCTCCTCTCTCTCCTCCCAAACTTCCTCGTCCTCTCTCTCTCTCTCTTCGCCTGCACAATTCCCCGATCAAAACATATCAAACCCTAAAAACCTAAACATATCAAACCTAGAATTAGCGAACACGAGGACCATAGAGAGAACTGCAATATTAATTCATTATTTCTTCTTCTTTTTGCTTTTGCTTCTAAAATAAATTTTCCGAATGTTCTGATTTTAGATTTTTTTTTCGCTTTGGGAAGTAAATTGGAGGGAAAGGAGCTTTGGATTTCCAGTGGTAATTCTAGGGAACATCGTCATTTGACCTCTCGTCGTGAGGGAAGAAATTGAACCTTGAGGGAAGAAATTGAAAGAGGAGGGTTTACATTATTAGGAATTGAATACAAGGAAGTCGGAGATCGGCGAGTCGTCATGTGAAGTCGCCGGTGACAGTTCGACCCAGCCGAAAACCATCAATAGAGAACGGCAAAGAAGGCCCTACAAAAAATGATAGAGAACAACCGTCCACCTCTAAAAGCTAATTACAAGCCACCGCCTCAGCTGGCCCCCAGCGGCAAGGCCACTACCTACACCTGCCTCCCTTCCCTCTACGAGGACGACAGAGGCAATGAATTTGTTTCTCGCAGGTCTCTTCTACCTCTCGAGGTCAAGCTTTCAGATTTCTACGTCAGGGCGGAGAATAAGATGCTCGACGAAGGGGTCAAGAGCTACCGAGTGTCAGAGGAAGACCGGCCTCTTCAAGATGAGCTTTATGACTGCCGTTGCGGCAGAGAAGAAGAAGAAGCTCGACGGGGAGGCCGATAGCTATCGTCTTTTAGAGAGGAAGAGGAAGAGGAAGAAGAAGAGGATGTGGGCGAGGAGGACGAAGAGAGCTACGGTACGATACGAGGTGTTCAAGGTTGATTCGGATTCTGAAGAGGAAGACGAGAACCAGGAGGATGGGGGAGTGGTCACAGGTGTTGGTTATAGGGTAGGGGACATTTTTGAGGCTGGGGATTAGAGGATTTTGATTTTGATAGAGATGAAGACAACAACCAGGAGGAGGGGGAAGTGGTTGTGGAGTTGGTTATAGAGTAAGGGAGGTTTTTGAGGGGGAGGAGGCGAACGGTGAGGATAAGGAAAAGTGGCTCTGTCGATGCTGAAAGAGGAAGAGGAGAGGAGAGAGAGAAGGAGAAGATGGGGTGTAGAAATAATATTAAAAAATTTAGTACCAATTTTGTAATTTACATATTGTCAGTGACTAATCCAAGTAAAGGCGAGGTGGCAGTCCACGTGGAGAACAAAATGCAGCGTTTTGCAAAAAAATTGTGAACCGGGTCAATAGACCTTCGATTGATGGAAATTTTCATAACTTGGACCTGTTTTACGGTCCAAAAAACACAAGGTACCCAAGTGATAATCAGTGAAACCACAGGGTACTTTTTTGTACTTTTCCCTGGTTTTTTTGGTTGCATTGCTGGTTTCACGAGACCGACGAGGCCGGAGGATTGTGAACAGCTTTTTTTCAAATCTTTTTTTGCTAATTAATTGTTGATTCAAAATTTAAAAATCCCTAAAAATTAGCAATCATTACTTAAAAAGTAGGAACTACTACCTAAAAAGTAGGAAACATTAATTATTAAGATTTATTAGTTTTGAGCAAAAGTCTTAAATGCCCTTGGTAATTAATAGCCATTAAATCAGAATATTTAAGAATATATTCCGATCTAATGGCCCAAATCGTAGTCCCTATATAGGGAGAATTTTAATCCTTGGCACCCAATCCAATATACAAAGCACAAGCAAAGGTCGCTTCCTCAACGTCCTGCTTTAAAATTTCGGACAAGCGCCCTTCATTGGCCGGTCGAAAATGATACAATGGTCTATGGTTTCATTGGTCTTTTTAAACTTATGTTTATTTCTAGGCGGGCTAATAAAGTTACAAATTAGCTTGCGACTCGTATTAGAATGGGCGCAATCGCAAACAATGGACAATTATTCTAGCTCCTGGAGCCTCTTGTCGCAAGATTTTTATCAAGCAATATACATAAGTGGTATTCATTCTCGGAAAAAAAATCCTGCATTAATACTTAGCAAAAGAGCAACTGCGTCCTAATAAATTTAGAAAGCACACCATATATTAATCATCACAAGTAGTGTTGGGGAAATGCTCACTCTCCCAACTATTAAATATTAGTAAAGATATAGTTTGAGAATATATATAAATCATAAATAATATAAAGAGGAAAGTAAGAGTATTCTCCAACAACAATTCACACAATTGTATAAATGTCATTTTCTCCTTCTTTTGTGTTCTCTAATTCTAATCAAACTTCATCTAGATCAAGAATTTTGAATTTAATCATGGAAGAGATCAATGTTTAAGCATTTGCAATTAAATTCTTGCTAACCATTTTATAGCTTCGGAGTTTTGTAGATACAAGAGTTTTCAAAGTATAATGTCTAGTCTCGTGTACGAAAGAAAATACTTTTGTACACCCTTGCACCTTTAGACCATCTTTACACGTGCTCTCAAAACAATCTTGCCCTTACAATTATTTTCTTGTCCACATCGGCTTCGTCTATGTACCTAGTTTGATATCCACACTCGTGCCCCTACCTCACCTGCATCTCTATCCACGTCAACTATTCTTTCTTTTTTGATGCACTTAACTTAAATATGATTTACTAACTAATTTAAAAAAATTAAAATGAATTTCAAAGAAAAAAATTAGCAAAATTAAAAATTATATTAAATTAAAAATATATTACATGATAAATTAAAAAATTCTATTAAAATAAATAAAGAGTACATCAACTAAAATTTATTAAACATAAATTACATTAACTTAAAAGTGAACCATTCATTTTTCATACACAAATGACATTAGAATTTCATGTGATTAGTCTTTCTCTTGAATAAGCAAGGTGTACAAGTCTTGCATGCATAAGTCTCCCCCCATTTTACGTGTCAAAGTCTTCACTACGTGCGTAAGACTCCCCTAAAGTTTAGGCTGATGCTCATTGGACCCTTTGACAAATTTGGGTCTTTACACAACATCTTCTTTTGAACATCATGAATTCTTATAAACCCTTAAGGTTCTAACCCCAAACAGATTATCGCTTCCATTGTGCTTATCGCTCTTCGCTTGAACCGACCATCACCCTTGATTATTGGTGCCTTATATGGTCTTCACTTGACTATGTTATTCAAAATTCAATATATCTTAGGTTCAATACCCAATAATCTCCTACCTGAAGACTGGCCTCAAGTCAATCACCTCTCACAATATGACCTCATCATACATTACCTATCATTAGGCATTTTTTCACTTTTCTACAATCTATCTCTTAGTTGCTTATAACCCTCCACTCAAATAACCTTCTCCACTAATGGACACTAGCAATCTGTCATTCGGTAATCCTAATTTGTCGATCTTCTTTTTCTTATTTCACTAGGCTAGTTAAAGAGATCGCCAGCTCCAACCTCTCTAATAATATCATCTTAGACTTCACACTTGCAAGATCTTCTCCTCTTCTATCCTAAGATTGTATTCCTCTCTTATTAAGGTTGTTTGACTACACACACATTAACGCATCCTGCTCATTTGGCCTTATTACCCATATTATTTACGCCTTTCACCATAATGTTTGTCAAATAGTTTGGACATCCACCATATTTTCTTAATAGTTGCTTCTCTAGATTCTTGATAAGCTTTCTTTCCACTCCCACTAGCTCAATTATCTATGGTATTGTATGACACTTTACATACATCACTAGAACTTGAATAAAACTACATAGAGTCTCTTTCTTTTAAGCTCTCTCTTTGTAATTCTAGTTCTCATACACTTCATGCCTAATATCATGAGTCTTCCAATCATAATGAGCCTCCTTCTCACTATAGACTTATTCTTATGTCATATTGGCACTATACGAGTATATCTTTTCAATCTTAGCAAATGTTTTTTAGGCATAAACTTATTCTATTTTGCACTTGCATAATCTTTCAACTTACCACTAATTATCGATAAGAGATAGTGGTTAGTAGGTAAGAATTTTCTTATTAAAATTATGCCATCAGGTACCTTCTTACTCTCATTCAAGTTTGAAGTGTCTAGCTTAACTATCCCAATGTTATATCTCACCTCATCAGACACACTCCACTTGCCCTTCAATTATCAAATTTTATGATCATCGTCATCCATTTCACACCTCTAGATCTTTCTCATTAATGATGATCTTGTAGTACAATAGAAAATCCAAGGATACCTCCAATTTTGATCCATTCACTTCACTTTGGACCTATTCAAGCTTCTCATTCTTACAAGAATTGCTACTTCTCAAAAAGCTCCCACTCTTGTGCTCTCCATTATCATTAAGTACACAAAGACCTGCCACTTTCTTTATGTTTGGTAGCTTCCCTCTTAAACAAAACATCATCATCCTCTTCCTTCTTATCATCCAATTTCATCTCACTAAGCAGGAGATGCAAATTCTTTCTATAAAGGTATCTTTGATTTGCATCTTCCAAAAGCCATAGTCCACATTATTGAACTTTTCCATAGGTAACCTCATATCACTCATAGTGTTTGTTCTCACTAATACTTTAATTCGGGCTCTAATACCTATTGTTGAAAAAATGGGCACTCTTCCAAGAATCTACTATGAGTACATACCCATGAGCAGGCATAAATGATACAATACTCATAACTCAGAGAAAGCAAAAATACACGATATACATACAAAGAATGAAACAATAACAAAAGAAATAAGGAGATAATATATTTGGTTACTAGATTCGACCATATAATAGTTTATGTTCGGGGACTTCTAAGCAATGAGAGATTTATTTTATCACTTAAGCTTCACTCACTCTTTAGAGTAAATATATCACACAATGCCTCTCTCTTTCACTTGAGGAGTTCTCCTACTCTAGTCACTCTCTTTTATCTCTCTAATCTTCATTCAAGTCACTCTCTTTTATCTCTCTAATCTTCATTCAAGTAAAGAATACACACTTTGGAACTTCACTCACTTCTCTCTTAGTTTAAGGGTCAAAGACTCTTCTAAACGAGTATATGGATATATATATATATATATATGGACACACTCAAAATTAGAATTATTAGGCAAGCTACAAGCATAATTATTAATCAAATATATCATCTTTTTGTACGATTGTCGACTATCAAGCATCCTGCATCCACCAGGATTTCACTTCTGAAGGTCTTGCATGCTCAAGGATCTTTGGCTTGCACAAGCTTCCCCTACATGTGCAAGGCTCTCTTGAAGTTTAGCCTACTACTCGTCAAGTCCTCTAATGAGCTTGAGTCTTGATGCACCATCTTCACTCGAATGTCATGACTTTCCGCACACCCTCAAAGCTCCAAACCTAATGAAATCATCATCCCAATCTTGGTCACGGCTTTTCCCTAGAACTATTCACCACCTTCGATCATTCGTGTCTTGCATCATTTTCACTCAATTTTGCTATTCAAAACTCGATACATCTCAAGTTCTATATCCAATAAGAAGTAATA
Organism: Hypericum perforatum; assembly: GCA_012979155.1. Classification (NCBI taxonomy): domain Eukaryota; kingdom Viridiplantae; phylum Streptophyta; class Magnoliopsida; order Malpighiales; family Hypericaceae; genus Hypericum; species Hypericum perforatum. Next base: position 254,637 of record SOPF01027678.1, on the reverse strand, counting down.
TTGATGTTATGAAGAGATACCTACAAATTGGCTACAATGGCATATCATAAATAACATGATATATCATCTCAAATATATTTTTTTTACAATTTTGACATTATCTACACAAATTGAAAGGGACGGTCGTGCTAAATTAAATTCTTATATTGTAATATTTTATCACGTAAAATGTTATCACTTATCAAAAGGTTCTACCAATTATGCACGGCCACAACACATTAGTAGTATCGTTAAATATTAAAATCGACTAAGAATATCAAAAGATATACCACTGATCAATAACGATAGTTAATAGATACAAGATATCTTCTGTTTATTTTCCTTCTTGAGTTCGTTTACAAGAAATTATAAATTTTATACAAAAGATGAAATTAGAAAAGTACATTAGAAAAATAAAATTTAACATAAATTTTATTAATTTAATAATAAATCACAAACACCTTTTTATTCCTCTTGTAAGTTGTTTGTATGTTTAAGTTGTAAACTTGTAATATAAAAAAAAAGATTTGTACTAATGGTCATATATTAATATATACTAGGAATTAGGGTTATGATTAGGATTACATAGTAATTGAAATTATATTAATTAATAAATATTTGATATCTATATCAAAATTCAGTAACTCTTCATATTATTTCTAACAAAAGGAATCCTTAATTAGAAAACATCAACTCGAAAATCAAATAAGTCCATTGAGTCAAATCATATATTTTACGATATTAAGATTTATAGTTGTGATTTCATGAATTTTACTCAGCTCCCGATTTGGCAATGATATATCTCTTTCCGTTTTGAATCGTAAAATTCTAAAATTTTAAGAGTTAAATCTAAATTTTAACAACATTCATTAGAATGATAAATTGAATCCAAAATACACCACGAATTAACTATTCACATCATATCCAGCCAAAATGGACAAAGATGTCTAAAAGTATTTGGTGACGAGAAGTTAAATACAACAACTTACAGTTAAAGTTGAAACAAAGTCGGAATGCTACTTCTAGATGGCACTCTTCGTTCCACCAAAGAAAAAGATTGGCACTCTCTCTTCAAGGAACCCGTCACAAAGCTGTCAACTAATCGCTAGATTCTCATGAGTTCATTAATAATCCACGAGCAACTGGAACAAATCAGATCAGCCAATGCAATGGTTGCTGGTGTTGTTTCGAAGACAATAACGAAGGCCAGCTTGAAATTGACTGATCTCGTCCGTTACGATCTTTGAATAATAATTCATTATTCGTCGAGTTGGATACTTGATAAGTCTAATTGGTTAACTTGATATTATTGTTTAAAAAATCGAACAAGGAGTTAATGCAATGTTTGGACCGCTAGTGGGATTTTAAAGATGCCTGAATTGTTTTTTCAGAACTGGTATATTATGAAGGGTTAATTACCCTCAGGTCCCTGAACTATTGACGATTTTGTAATAGGGTCCCTGTGTAATTTGAATAAGATTTAAGGTCCCTGTGTTATAACGAAATATTACTCTCAGGTCCCTGGCTTAACCTTCGCTGACATCATCAATTTTTTTTTATTTTTTTAACACTGAATTGACCAAAATACCCTTAAGCCAAAAATAAAAAAATCCAAAAAACAAAATAAAAATTAGGGAAAAGTACAAAAAAAGTCCTGTGGTTTCAATTTTAGTCCTCCGAACCTAAATTTGTCCCGAATCTATGAAAAATTTCTTTTTCATCCCGTTTTTTTACATTTTAGTCCCAAATCTCAAATTTTTTTCAATTATTTTTATTATATCATAAATTCGTCTCGAACCTATGGAATTCCGAAAATACCCCTCACCCGCTTCCGAATTTCACCAAACGCTCAACATCAAAGTCGTAGATCTAGATCTTACGGATCCTCTCGTTTTGGAATCGCTCGATTCGGAGTATGTATGCGAAAGTTATGATTTTTTTACCGAAAGTTGACGAACTAAGCCTATCAATCATAACACGTCACCTTTTGGGGAAATATGTGTAACTTTTTCGTGTGAACTCCGATTTAGATGATTTCAAGTCGGGTAGGTTTGCAACACATTCGTCTACGACTTTTGTGTTGTGAGTTTTGTGATTTGAGCCTTGCGTTTTTGAGTTTTATGTGATTTCGGTTGGTATTAGCATTGATAGGCTTAGTTCGTCATTTTTCGGTAGAAACATCATAACTTTCGCATATATACTCCGAATCAAGCGATTCCAAAACGAGAGGATCCGTAAGATCTAGATCTACGACTTTGATGTTGAGCGTTTGGTGAAATTCGGAAGCGGGTGAGAGGTATTTCTGGAATTCCATAGGTTCGGGACGAATTTAGGTTAGGAGAACTAAAAGTGAAACCACATGACTTTTTTTGTACTTTTCCCTAATTTTTATTTTGTTTTTTGGATTTTTTTATTTTTGGCTTAAGGGTATTTTGGTCAATTCAGTGTTAAAAAAATAAAAAAAAATTGATGATGTCAGCGAAGGTTAAGCCAGGGACCTGAGAGTAATATTTCGTTATAACACAGGGACCTTAAATCTTATTCAAATTACACAGGGACCCTATTACAAAATCATCAATAGTTCAGGGACCTGAGGGTAATTAACCCTATTATGAATTATATTTGAATAAGATATCAAATAATTTTGGTATCCTCTAATTTTATTAGAATACAAGTACCAAAATCATAATTCAATCTTTTTAATCTAACAAAAGTCTAAGTTTTTTTAACAAAAATAAAATAAAAACTTGTCAATTTGATCTAGAGTGCTTGGTCCAACCAATTTATCTTCTAAATTTTGGTATAAAATGATTCAAATTCAGAGCTACTTTGCGGTTCGGCCATCTAGACCATTTGTTTTTTGAAAAATAATGTCAAACAACTGGCTTTTGGGACTGCATCCAAAGTGAAACAAACGGAATCATACATCTTGTTCCCATACTCAAAGATCATCAGAATGGAGACAATACTAGAGACGCCGTAGATTTGAAGACAAAATCCTGGGAAGCGACCTTTCCTCCCTCGAGAAGTTAAGTTCATGTTAGGATTATTGGTTATTCTACGAATCAAGCTGTTATAGGATAGATTATCTTCTTATAATCTTCTTCTCCTTATTCTGCCAATCATAATACTTAACTTTCAGGTGATTCTCCCCACAATCTGAGGCCAGAGGAGAGAATTAGAGATTTTGATGCTTGTTTCTACTTTTTGGACATAAGATCTTTTTAGTATCCTCAATAATGTCTTCATTTTTAAAAAGTAAGTTATGTTTTAGAGTGACTAATTATGATCTAGCAATATCCCCAACAAATCTCCACAATGAAAGATTCAAATTTAAATATTTTTGTTGTTGAGATCTGAATTTCAAATTACTCATAACAATATCCAGTACTTTGAACACCCATTGCATTTGCATGAACATTTCTAGAAAGTTTAAGAATGTTATTCAAGAATAAAAAGTTAACAAATGTGTCCAATTGCTTTTTATAAATGAATCGGATCATACTGTATGTTCTTACTTACCAATTCGACGTTTCTAAACTTATTGTATACATAAAATCGTACTAGATTACACAACTAACAGCTATTGTTAGGGTAGACGAGTAGACATAACAATAAAGTATTCATCATACTCGTAAAAGTAACATCAGGGTCAATGATAGAGATAATATATAAATGGAGTAGAGCAGAAATTTGGGTAAAAGACGCCAACTTCCCTTGGATTGATGGGATCAGACCCACACAAAAAGTTCTTTGATGTAATAGTACAAAGTGTAAGAAAATTTGACGGAATAAGATCAAATTCTAAAACCTTAGAGTGAGACACACGCCACACCCTTTCCATATTTTAGATCTTGTTAAAACCCCAAAGCTACGAATTGATCGAAGCTCAATTATTAAATGCAGTATGATACAAGTTTAAGTAGAGGATGATGCAGACACATGCCCACTTGCGCCATTGCGTTATTTAGTTTTATTCAATTTCTGATTCTAAAATGATGCAACTGGGACAAATAAAATTAATCTTAAACCGCTAGCGGAGTTCCTTTGATGTTTCTCCAGTGAAGAATTGTTCTAGTCTAACGACCATATTATGCAATTCGGAGTATCAGAATTCATTTTTGTTAAAAGTTTGAATGGAGATATTTGTTCTAGTTACTATGGCAAATACGGTATGACTAATTAAAGCTAAAATTATAGTGGATTAATGAAGAGTTATTTGAATTTAATCAGTCTCATCTTAAATATTGATATGTGTTGAAAAATTTATGTATATAATATTTCTCTCAAACGAGACCCATCAAGTTAAAATTATTCAGAACTGATTTTGGCAACATGTGAGAAATGACGAAAAGAACAATAGCACAAAAACAATTTATTCTGATATCATATTAAAATCCAAATATCCAACTCAAAATTTAAGGCAATGAGTAATGTGAATTTTCATATCTTATAAACTTATCTTTCATTTTTGCACTAGGCAATGTGAAATTCTTAATATCATAAAAAAAATTTGTCAATATTTATGATTACACTCAAATTTGAATTGATCGGACATTCTTGATAGTTTTATAAAAAATTGTATGCAAAGTTTTCGGAAGTCCAAAAAAAAAAGTGTTGCTTTAATGAAGTTTTCGTTGCGAAACTGAAAATCAAGTCTCCGGCTCACTCACTGCCAACCCTTTTCTTTGGCTCGATTTTGGATGATTTGGAGGCACATGATACCGAGCTCAATGTAGAGAGAAGCGTAGCATTTAGCCATTTGCCTGTGATTCTTCGTGGGAGAAAAATAATTATTATATTCTCCACGCGAGAGAAGTACATATCAGGTATCTTTTGTATATATTCGGATATTTTGGTTTTGCCCTTAAAGATTTAGGTATTGTTTTCTTTTGATTTTACTTTGGAGTTTGTTTGAATATAGTAATTATCAATTTTGTTGATATTTGTTATCTGGTACTCAAAATACAATATTTTTGATACCATGATATAATCTTTATTAGTGAACATTTCGAAGGAATATATCATTTCACTTATGGGACAGTTCCATATTTTTATTTTGGTGGGACGGGAAGTTCCATGATCATAATTTGTAATAAATTCAGAATGCACATATGCTTTTCAAGTTATGGGTGCTGATATGCCAAGATTTCTTAGTGCAAAACGGGGGACATCCAAAAGGGTAAAAAAGGAGCAAAAGTAATGGCTACTGAGATGCTATATTGTGCCTCAGGAGAACCGAAACATAGAAAAAGCAAGGAATCTGTGGATTGCTTTTAGATTTTTTTTTGTTTAGTGGCCAAGTAATTTGTTTCGATACCCCTTACAAATTATCGAATTCTTATTCAAATGAAATGCCGAAAAAAAAAGGCAAGAAAATGTGTGTGACTACGGCTGACATTTCATTGTCACTTTTATCCAAAATACATAAACAAAACATATCGTTGTCCTCCCTCACTCTTGTTGTTGACATTAATAATGACTCGGGGGCTCTCCACAAAGTGGAATTTACGATTCAAATAGACAAAATATAAGGGATTTTGTACAGTCATAACCACTTGACTTGTTCGGGCCTAATCCTGAGATATGGTTCTGAAACTCTTACGATAAAATAATATTAAATAACTACCCATAAAATTTTGTCATTTAAAAAAAATAACATTTTACTAAGATTTTAATTAGCCGACAAATATAATGGATGGTGGAAGAGGTCAAAAACGAAATAGAGTGGTGGATCAATTGGGCAGGGGCCAAATTGACAAAAGAGGTGTGGGTCCACCTTATTATTGAATTCTGAAACTGGTCCCCACTATGCTCTCTTCCAAATGAATCTCTTTCCATAATTTTCCCTTATTATTGTGCGTTCATGGACCCACTACATGCAAAGCTGACTAGGCCTTAGATTCCCTTCCCTTACGCTGGCGTGGCTCTAACCAAGATACTTTATCCACGCTAATAATTGGACAGCAGAAAGTTTGCAATTTATTTCTTCAATTAGTTCATTATTATATGAGTACCCTTGGTCAAGTTTTGTTCGCACTGACGTTCAACTCAAATAATTGGGGATCACGATTGATAGCCCACACCGTTTTATTGAAAAATTGTATACATAAAATTTAAATTAATTGTATAAATGCCATCAACATTTAATAAAATTTTTGTAAATAATAGCATATTTTGCAATATAAGTTAAATGATAGAAACTTATTTATTTCAAATACATCAACAAGTCAACAAAATAGATAAAACAGAGAAACATTACTTGTGTGTCATTATTCTAGATACTTTTTGAATTCATAAGTTACTCTACACTCTAACACATGCATATAAATATTTATGTCGACATACTACAGTTCACATGGTATAGATATTTGTCATCTATAAAAATAATGAAAATAAAAGAGGGAATCGACAAATATTTCGTAGAAAACTTTATTTCCACCATATATAACCCAGCGGAATTACTTCAATGCGATGAGATTTTATTTGGGTTTTACCGACAATCGACATGCTTATTGAAATCCCAATTTGCCTTTTGTCCTCCAAAATTAGGGCTCTTCTTAGAAAAAAAAAGAGAGATAAACTATCCTTTTTTAAGTTGAATTTATAACACCGTCTTAGTCTAATTATATTCAATCACAAATTTTTATTGGTATCCATATTGGCTATAGAATTATAACCAAAATATTATGCAGATTAAAAATAAATTAATCATCTAATAAATGTCCGGGTACAAAATACCAATATAAAACATAAGGTGTTGATTGGTAGCCGACATAGGCGGCCCACCCACAATGTCCCAACTGTTTGCAATCATCTAGAAAAACAGCCCTATGAGCACCAACCATATCAATCAAATGATAGGTGCCTAGGCAAGGTACCACCCCCACATATATAGTTTACCCATCTACACTTGGTCTAATTGTCGCCGAAGTACGTCATAATTTAAATATATATAAAAAACTAAGATGGGAAAATGACCTTGATTACCATATTTCCTCATTCATTTTCATTTTCCTTGCAGTACAAAATAAACAAAAGGGAGGAAAGTTGGCCAGAGAACAAAAAAGTTACAGAGCGGCTGGATCCTTTCAAAACTTTCCCCATTAATTTGCACACCCAAAAAGGATTCCATACACGCAATTGAGCTTAACATATATATAAAGCTAAGTAACTAGCTTGTTCAAGCCATAATATTATCCCACTTGATGCAAATATTTTAAGGAGCAAAATAATCTTTGGGGATTAATCCTTGGACATGCTTAGGAGTAGGGGATATAGGTGGCCGGCGGGGTGGGAGTTAACCGATGGTCATAAGGTTTATACAGGCGTGACTGAGAAAGAGACTAGACGGCCGCAACGTCTGCGGCCGTCAGTTCTTTCTTGGACGCCATTGAGCACTTCTCTTTCCGCTCGTCCTGGATCATCTGTTGCTGTCTACACTCGGAACTGCAAAACGCGCTGTCTCCCCTACCAAACAAACAATAATAATAACAAATTTATATATATTTGCCTACTATTCCAAATCCATTAAAGAGTAATAAAACAATACGAGGGAAATAGTATAGTTCGTTTAACAAAATTTATGGACTTATTTCATTCTCAACCGCAAAAAAAGAGAGACATATTTGGGAGCGGGAATCATTTAATCAACCTTCTTGCCCAAAAATAAAGAAGAGTCATTTGGAAAGTATAAAATAAAAACAATAATTAATCGGCAGAATAATAAGGGGAAAAAAGAGATAGAAATCTCCAACTCGAACGAGGTCAACTCGTCGTTTTTAAGGTTTGGTAATTTTATTAACTAATTTTTTATTTTAAAAAATGAATAAAAATAAGTACCTGTACATGAAGATGTCGCGGCCAGGGACGAGGCGGCGGTTACAGAGGAAGCAAGAGCGGAGGAAGCTGGGTGTCTCGAGGAAATCAGCTGATGCACGCCTATGGTTCCTCGGTGAGGACGCGGGCGCCATCACCACCGTAAGATCTGTCGTCGTCGTCTGATCGGAGCTGTCGTCCGCGTCCAGATCGAACGTTATCTCCGACAAGCTTGTCGTCCGCTTCACCGGATTCCGCGGCCTCTTCCCCAGCATCATATCTAGCCTCTCTTTTTTTGTTCTTTATGGAATTTCTCGAGCGGAGAGAGAGAGAGAGAGAGAGAGAGAGAGTGAGTGAGAGAGAGAGAGTGCAAGTGAGGAGTGGAGAGATTGGGTAGATAAAAAAGAAGATTTAAGAGGTGAAGAGCCAGAGACCGAGGAATTAATCTGGGCCGTCCATTGTTCAATATCCTTTTTTGTTTTTTTTTTTCTCTCTCTCATTTGATCTTTTCTGAAAATTTAATTCCACGTCATGGGTGGCCAGGTGGGTATTCCTTTTGAAATTGAATTTTTTTTTTTGCTTAAAAAAATCGGGTTAATTATTGGCTTGCCAATTCTTCGTGGTCCTATTGGCTGAGCATTGGATATTTTATTTTCCGATCCATGGATGATCACGGTTAGGAAATCAATATTTATAATTAAAATTTTCATATCTAACTAAAAATATTAAAATAATAAAATTTTAACACTTATAAACTAACTCATCTCATATATTTTAATCGATGTAGATAATTATCAAGATTTTATAAGGATGGGATGTGGAAATCGCGGTCACCGAAAAATCTAATTGTCAAAATCGTTTACCATGGTATTAAAAAATGTTGATTATCATTTTAGAAAAGGGATAATTCCCCTTAGGTCCCTCGGGTTTGCGAAAATTAGTGATTCAGTCCCTCTAATTTTTTTATTATTATTTAGCCCCTCTAGTTTGTGAAAAAGGTATTATTTAACCCCTGTTGCCGGAATCAGCTTTTTTCTCTGGCGAAAATGGACCTAAGATTACTAAAATATCATTTTCCTTTAAAAAGTAAAAAAATAAATTGAAATATAATCATAATTCGTATAAAGCTGAAATTTTTCATGAAGCATCCTAAAAATATACATAATTTATGTAAAATATTTCAGAAATTTTGGAGGCACAAAAGTATTTTTTTTATTTTCTAATGTGCTAAAAGTTTGTAAAATCATATAAAATAAAAATTTTGTCTAATTGGGCTGAAACTTATCCTATGTGTTCTTAAGCATATTTAGTGAATATTTAGGACCTAAAACTTGTTCTATGTGTCTTTAAGAATCTTTACTAAAGACTCCATCTCTAGTAAAAAAAATAAATTAAAACTCTATATTTTTGGTATCCCCAGACTTTTTCAAAATTGGCTCGTGAGAATCCAGATTCTTTTATTCTTAAATTTATTAAGGATGCTTAAAGACACATGGGACAAGTTTCAGCCCAATTAGACAAATTTTCTATTTTATATGATTTTACAAAATTTTAGCATGGTGGAAAATAAAAAAAATACTTCTGTACCTCTAAAATTTCTGAAATATTTTACATAAATCTTATATATTTTTATAATACTTCTTGAAAAATTTCAGCTCAATACAAATTATGATTGTGTTCCAATTTATTTTTTTACTTTTTAAAGGAAAATGGTATTTTAGTAATCATAGGTCCATTTTCGCCAGAGAAAAGAGTTGATTCCGGCAACTGAGGTTAAATAATACCATTTTCACAAACTAGAGGAGCTAAATAATAAAAAAAACTAGAGGGGCTGAATCACTAATTTCCACAAACTCGAGGAGCCTGAGGAGAATTATCCCTTTTAAAAAATTATTAATTTGATCCGAACATGAGATAGATAATAATGATTAAAATTAAAATAAATTGTTGGTACTTAATCACAATTTTAATTATGACAAATTAAGAATTGTGAATACTAAACATAAATGATTAAAATTTTGAACCGAATTATCTATTGAAACACGATCAATTTTTACTGAGCTAATAATAGCCACTCAAATGTTACCACGTTTTACCCTATTTCTACTTGTTTTGGTCCTTCGAGTTTCTTTACTGCTTAGTAGGGTTTATTTATTTTTATTGGGTTTTTGTCGGGGGTTTGGTGGGTAAACTATTTATGCATGGCAATCGCGTTGTTTCCGAGATTTGTTAGGAACCCCAAGGTGATTTATTTTAATCTGTGGCTCTTCTCTGTTCACAGTCTCCGAAGAGATTGGAGTGGGAAGATTCATTGTAGGTCTTTATTCTTTAAGATTCCAGAGGAATTGTATCAGTAACTAAATAGTAGACCTTATAGTCTATTGGTCAGAAAATTAATCTTCATTTTACGGTTTATGGCCTACGATTTCTAATTTAGGTAATGGGATGACTGTCTCGTTTTACCCTTGAATGATGAAAAGAAATTAACTTCAAAATTTTTGAAATATTACGATTCCTGTCTGATAAAAAGAATTCTCATAATTAATCTGGCGCACGTGCGAGTGCCGGCCCGTTATCGTGCAGAGCCGAGTACTTAACCGTCGTGATCATAAGATTATCAAGATTTTAATTCCATGAATAGAACAGGGTGCACATGGAGGCGACAGAAATGCCGATCTTTCTGATTGTATAAAGATCAAGTACTAATGTTTGTCTTTCTATATGTCATTTTTAATAACGTTCACAGACGTCCTCAGGTGTAAAAATATTAATGGAAATAAGGCATGCATATCTGGTACACAATGTTGTACAGAAACATGGTTGTTTTTTTTTTTCTAGCAAGACACCGATAGTCGAGGACAACTCTTGATGATCCATTTGGGTTTGATGAAGTAGTCGACTTAGTTACAATTTGGGAAAAGATTAAACAATATTAATATAATCTTTTTTGTTTATGCAATTAGGATTTTTTGTAAATATAAATAGGTAATGGGTTTGTTTATTTTGATTGAAAACTTACTTGTTTTGGATATTCTAATATACATGTAATTCAAAATTCAATTAACAATCACAAGCAAGGGTTTGTCAATGGTGACCAGCTCAATTATAAGATTGTCCGTCCTATAATTTTTGAACCAACCATGTGAACAGCTCATTTGAAGTTGAAACGTCTATATCTTTGGCGCAAATTGCTTCCCTTCTTCAATAATTTCGTTATTAATTTCCTAAGCTGTCTCTTTGTTTATGAACTACGTATAACAGAAAGTGGGCCAAAGGGGATCTATTCGAGTTTCATCTTAAACAATGGTTATCTTATTATAATTTCTTCGTGAATATGTGAAATACGTCAATTGGGCATCTAGTTGTGCACAAGTACAAGTTTTATTTATTAAATGGGTGCTACGACCAGCAACTTTAATAGTGTAACCATAGAAAAATTATAACGAATTCTTTAAGTTTTTTGCAACGAAGCAATGTCAAAGTAGTGTCAGAAAAAATTTGCCTTTTTTCAATGATATTGTCCATGTAACATAGCATCCCCAGTAGATGCAGCAACTGGAACGCGGAATTCTAGTTTTTCCGGTGATCCTTATGTTAATCACAGTGACTTTTGTCAAATGAATTGCAATCGAATGGACCAGTTGGCTCGTCTTCCTTCGAAATAAATTGGCTCATTTTCAACAGATCTGAATAATTTTTTTTTTGTGTGGAAATTTATTTATCTAGTTGACTACTGGTCATGTAAATGGACAAAGGTTTTCGTACATAATATTTTTTTCTGCACGGCCTGAATGTTATTGTTGTTTGGGGTGGAGCAAGGTGGTTGGTCCCAATTTTTTTTTTTTGTTAATTAGGTATATTTTAATATATGTTTCTACCAAAATTATAAATTGATCCTGTTAAAAAGTTAAATAATCTACAAATTGAAATCAGATCTTATGAAAAATTTAGGCATTTCTCGTATTGCTCCTAATGTGGATTGTTTGTCCCTAAAACACCAGTTCACCGTCCTCGCTCGACAACCGGGCATTGTTGTCAGCCTCGCTGTTGGCTGCATCGGGCTGTCGTTGCTGGTTTCCATCGTAGAGTGCTCGGGCCGTGGTTCCAGGTTATCGTGACCTCCGGCATCGCCAGCCCGTGACCACCGCCGTTCCGATCCACCCACCACTCGCCACCGTCCTCCCCATTCGCCGTCGCCGTTTTCACCGTCAAACCTGCGGCTCACTAATTTACTTCAATGGTTTAATTGAATGAATTAAACTTGTATTTTACTGATTTAATTTGTAACTCGAAACCTGATTTGTTAACCTAAAAAAAATAGGTAGTTGTTAATTTGTATTTTAATTAGTTAACTTATTAACCGACTTAAAAAATTTTAATTCGTTAATTTGCTTTATATATAAAAATAAGATATAAAATTCTAATTCATTAATTTTCATGAAATATAAATATATTATAGGCAAGCAAAATTAATTTCTTAATATGCATTAATCTAATATATAATTTTTTTCCCATTAATATTAATAAGAGTAAAAACTTGCATACGGCTATAAAATTAAGTATATAATGAAATAAATAAAATATAACAATAATTATGATTAATAAAAATAATTACCTTATTTGGGATGGTGGATACTGAATTTTCTCTGTGTACCAATTTATTTTTCTCTTGGTAAGAGCGAAAAAAAGGGTAAAATTCTTATAATTTGGTTGATAGAAAATTTGGGATATCAGAGATAAAACTATTATATGGCTTTTTTTATTCGTGTTATGATATTAAACAAATAATACACTCGTGTACTGATTATAAGAAAAAAAAAATTTGTCCACGAAATACGAGAAAAAAATTGTGTACTAATCACTAGACACATGATTTTTTTTTCCTTGTCACGTGGATACAAGATAAAAAAAAAATCAACACCAATTTGGCAAAAGACTATATACAATAATATCAAAAACAAAAAAAAATCCAAAATGTAAACGATTGTTTATATTTGTTGTGAAACGAATCTCCAACTTATTATTTTTATTACTAATGTTGTAAAAAATTGGTAATTAGGAGTGTTAGTTTGACCCTTATCTTGAGGTTTTACTTGAGTGATACAAAATATGTTCATTTATACTAGATCTAGATTAAAAAATTTCTCTAATTTTATTTTTTAAATAACAAGGGAAAATATATTAATTCAAAGAATCATTTCACATCAGATTTGATAAGATAATATTAAAATTATATATTGGTAAACCTATTACCTGATTTTCAATCTCCAATTTGGTTTTTATATTTCCTTTTTTTGTATTGATTTATTTTAATGAGTAATAGATTGCTTTCACATTGTGCTAACAATCAAATAAGGTCTTCACCCAAGAAAATCAAATAGGGTTTAATTTTTTTTAAAATAATGTTTTTAAATAATATAAACATGTGGATCCTAACTTTGATCCTTGTTTTTACTAAAGGGGGCAAAAATCTAGTTGACCTTCCAAAAAAATGGTAAATATATGGATCATAATGCTATGTGGATTCTTCCAATTGTCGGGTAATTAATATAGAAGTGACACATATTCTCTTTTCTGTTGTTTTTTTTTAAAAAAAAATATAGAAGTGACACAGTTGGGTAGATCCAGCTTTAATCGCAATGTTGGTACCTATCTGTCAACAAAAATCGTAGTGTTGCTAATTGCCGTCAGCATCATCAGCCAGTGAATTTGGGAATCGGGTACAAAGAAGATAGGATGGATGACGAGAGCTGAAAGGTACCTAGCCAATGGTGCAATCTCTATTTATTCGGTGGATTCCACTAAATTACTCATTTATGTCATTTTGAAACAGCTATATTCCAATCTCCCTAATTTAATTTGAATTTGGATTGGGTGGGGGCTAAAGAGCGGGTGTTCTCGTATGGGAACACTCATCTTGACTATCCGATTATGTTGTGTCTTTTGGTTTGAAAAGTAATCATTTACTTTAAAATCAAAAGGACATAATGATTGGTTATCAATTAGAGAGAATGGAGAAAATGGATAACGATGTCCTTTTCATTTTTTCTCATTTGTAACTTTTCGCCAAGTTAAACATATCTATTCAAAAACCTGTAAATAGACCTCTCCCCCTCATTTGCAAATCGTTCCAAATACTCATTGTATAAGCATTTATTAGCAATAGTTATTTTTTCTCTCCCTCTCTCTAAGTCCGAAAGTTCTAGGTATATAAGGGTTCGCCCGAAAGTTTCGAGATTCATGTGCAACGATCTTGGAAGCGCCTAATAGTCATTGTATCTTGGGAATGATTGATGTAGCCCATAGCGCACTAAAATATACTTGGCAATCTCGTCTTACGGAGAAAGTGTCCAACACTTGCCTTGACTATAGCCAGATCCTAATCAAGTACACATCCTCCGACGACCAACAATTGTAAGATGAGATTCGTGTACTTGAAGATGGCATCGACGAGCACCCTAACATTGACCACGGTACCAGGAACTATCCATGCCGAAAGGCCAGCAAAGTTCAACGACACTGAGTTCAAGAGGTGGCAGCAGAAAATGACGTTCTATCTGACCACGCTCAACTTGGTTTGGTTCCTGAAAAAGGATCCATCAAAAATCACGGAGAATAAGACGGATCAACAGAAGATCAATGCTCTTGAGTCGTGGAGTCACAGGGACTTCTTGTATCAGAACTACATATTAAATGGACTCGATGACACACTCTATAATGTCTATGCAGTTGCCAATACTGCTAAGGAGTTATGGAGTTCACTTGAGAAGAAGTACAAAACGGAGGATGCCAAAACAAAAAAATTCTTCATCAGACGATTCCTCGAATTCAAGATAGTGGACTCCAAGAAGATCATCGACCAAGTGGCTGCGATAATCGAGAAGCCACCCACTCTAGAAGGACTTCAAGAACTACCTCAAGCATAAAAGGTAGGACATGGGCCTAGATGACCTAATCGTGAGACTATGGATCGAGAAAGACAACCAAAAATTCAAAGTCAAACAAAGCAAGGCTATCTCTAAGACAAACGTACACCTCGCCAAGGGAAAACGTGGCAAGAAGAGGAAAAAGTCTGGGGACAAGTAGAAGAAGTAAGAGCCCAAGAAGAATAAGAATAAGAAAATCAAGGGGTGACTACTACAACTGTGGCAAACGCAGCCATATGGCTAAGAACTATTGTCAGTCGAAGAAGAATGACCAAGGAAAGGCAAACCTAGCTGAAGACTTATCTGAGATAGATCTGTCAACTATAGTGTTCGAGGCCAACCTGGTGGACAATTCGAGATAGCAGTTTATGGACACTAGAGTTACCCACCATATCTTCTTGGAGAATGAGATATTCTCGAGCTATATCTCGATCACTGACTAAAAGTTATTCATGGGAAACTTCGCAACATCCAAGATTATTAGGCTAGGCAAAGTGATTCTAAAGTTGACCTCAGGAAAAAAGCTAACCCTCAAAGATGTGTTGTATGTCTCGGATATCCGTAAGAACTTAGTTTTCAACTCCCTATTAAGCAAAGTCAGTCTTAGGCTTGTATTTAAGGCTAATAAGATTGTACTGACCAAAGTGGGTCAATTTGTAGGCAAGGGTTACCTAGAAAAGGGGTTTTTTAAGATAAATATAATAACTCTACACCATACATTTGACGGTTAGAATAAAGTTAAATCTTCTTCTTATTTGGCTGGATGTTCTAATTTATGGCATGGTAGATTAGGACACGTAAATTTAAACTCACTAAGAAAGTTAGTAAGTTTAAATTTATTACCGAATCTAGAGTTTAACCCTTTTGATAAATGTGAGGTATGTGTGGAGGCTAAACTGGCAAAAATACCTTTTCATTTGGTAGAAAGAAGTACTACGCCTTTAGAGTTAATTCATACGGATACTTACGATATAAAACACGTGCAAAGTAAAGGCGGGAAGAAATACTTTTTTATATTTATCGATGATTGCACAAGATACTACTACATATATCTCCTAAAAGGTAGAGATGAAGCTCTTGAGGCCTTTAAGAGGTATAAGAATGAGGTTGAAAATTAACTCAGCATAAAAATCAAAATAATCTGAAGTGATCGAGAAGGAGAATATGTAGTTTCATTTGAGGAACTCCGTCGATAATACGACATTATTCATTAAATAACTGCTCCATACTTACCTCAATTGAATGTCATAACTGAACACAAAAATCAAACTCTTAAGGAGATGATGAATGTTATGTAGATTAGCTTGGGCTTATCCCAGAACATATGGAGGAAGTTGTGCTCTCAGCTAACCACATTCTAAATAAGTTGCCACATAAGAAAAGGGATAAAATCCCATATGAGCTATTGAAAGAAAGAAAACCTTCCTACGGTTACCTTAAAGTGTGAAGATGAAAGGGACATAATGATTGGTTATCAATTAGAGAGAATGGAAAAAATGGATGAAGATGTCCCTTTCATTTTTTCCCATTCGTGAATTTTTGCCAAGTTAAACATGTTCATTTAAAGTCTATAAATAGATCTCTCCCCTTCATTTGTAAATCATCTCAACAACTTATTGCATAAGCATTCATTACCAATAGTTATTATTTTTCTCTCTCTCTCTCTAAGTTCGAAAGTTCTTGGCATATAAGGGTTCACCCAAAAGTTTCAAGATTCGTGTGCAACGATCTTGGAAATGCATAATAGTCGTTGTATCTTGGGAATGATTGTCGTAGCCCATAACACATTAAAATATATGGGGCAATCTCGTCATATGGAAAGTGTCTAATATTTGCCTCAACTATAGCCCAATCCTAATTAAGTACACACTCTCCAATGACCAATAGATTACATTTTTAAAAAAAACTTGATACAATGTTCTAAAACAGCTCAAGGGCATTTTTTTGACTATTATCCAAACTTAAAAACCCAAGCAGTTAATGACTTCTAATTGTTTAGCTCTAGTTACCCAAACTAAAAAATATATGTATTCAATGCATTCTTTCTTTTTTGCCCCATTATCATAAATATCCATATTTTTAAGCAAATTTCAAATTTAAACACTAACTTTTGATATTCTTTCCTATTGTAACTCTTCCACTATCCAAAACATCGTACATTCTGTATCTCTTATTCCAAAACCTTGAACAGATCTTTCATCACCAACCACAAACTACCCTTCCTGACCACCTTCCCTCACGGATTGCCCTTCTATGCATTCAACTGACAGACCGTCCTTCCTGACCATCTTTATAACCCTACTTGACACTTACTGACTAAGAGTTGTTCGTAGTTATAGACGGACTATCACTACCATGCCTTTTATCCATAACCACCCCCTCATAGCCCCATTTCACCAATCTCCTTTCATCAACAATATTGTCAACTCAGTCATAGATTTCTTCATCTGGGTAACTTCAAATCGGGTTTTTTACCTCGTCGACCTCCTATTTGACTAAATTTTTTCTAATCGGGTAACTTGATGTTTTTGTTTTATCAGAGACGATGAACAACAAAGGGCAAAAGCATATAAAGTCACCAAAGATAAAATGGTCGGCGAGCAGGTAGAAGAAAGGCAACGACGGAGGGTCTAAAGAAGAGAAGGTATGATACAATGTAAAATGTTGGTTTGCATGTGTCTTCTACTCGGTTTTTTTTGCGTCTGCATTAGTTTGTTATTTTACAATATTGATTAGTATGTATTCTATTATTGGTTTGATTGTATAGTGACACTAATTTTTTTTCCTGCTATAACTTAGTGGTTTTTTATTTTATAATGTTGGTTCGGATGTTTTATGTCATTGGTTTGCTTATATAGCGACATTAGTTGATGGTTGTGTTTTGCTGCTTTGCTAGTTTTGTTGTGTAATGAGACTGATTCACATATAATCTATCATTGGTTTGCTTGTAAAGTCATACTTGTTTACTGGTTGTGTCTTGATACATTGTTGGTTCGCATGTATTCTATTACTGGGTTTGTTGTTATATGATGTTGATTATGTTTTGATTGAAAGTTCGAGAACTAGTTTGTGTTGAATACGTTTTTGTATTTTGTTTTGATGTTGGTTGTGATATATGCTCTCACTGGTTTTCATATGTTACGTCGCTGGTTTACATTTGCATTGACAATGATTTGGGAATCTTATGACTCTGGTTCGTTGTCTTTTATAGAATCTAATGATATGCAAGCCTTCCAAGATTGTAACTGTCAACGAGTTCTTGTGGATGCATATATGCAATGACAAACAAAAAAAAAATGAGAAAATCATATCAGAAAGGCAGAATTTAGATTTCTTTTTTATCTTGCCATTGATGATCCACAAACAAATGAAATGATGAGACTCGTTCGCAAGCAGTATGATGAGAAAGATGTAATAGTGACTGAGGATCACATTCAACAAATGTATGGTGTCGACAGGTTCGGCAAAATGTATATTGATATAGATACACCTCAGAGTGATAGAGCCAAGTGGGAGTTCAAGGTACAACTTAGAGAGATGTGTAAATTACCTTCTGACCATCTATATTTAAACGCAAAGGACTTGGAGTTAGCACTGAAGAGATTGGATAAGGATGTGCTGGATGATGATGAGTGGGCTAAAACACACATCATGTATGCTTTGTTGATCTTTCTACTAGCACCGACAATAGATGTCTTATATGGCACGTATGGACAATTCCTTGTCCTATTAACCTAGATGCAGAATTATGATTAGGTCAAGCATATCATATTACGGACAAATGTGGATTTTGTCAGCACTTCAGATGCATTGAGAGGTAGCATGCATATCAAGATGGGTAGAAATTTGCATGCTCTGCTAGATTATTCTAGCAATATTTATTAAGGGTGAGTTTGGTGCGGTGTGGGTGAAAACCACACACCGCACCACACTTTTTTTTAGAAAAAATAAACTGCGCGGTTTGCAATTTTGTGATAAACTGCGTGATACGGCTTTGCAGTGTCGGGATGGTGCGGTGCGGTGTGCGGTTTCACACCGCACTGGACCCAAGCCCATTTTAACGGGCCCAAATTAATAATATAATATATAAATTTGAATTAAATTGAAAAAATTAAGAAAAAATATGAAAAAATAGGTGTCCAATAAGAAATATGGTCATGAAGGGTAGACTTTTTTAGGAGATATATATATATATATATATATATACATATGTATACATATATATACATATATGTATTCATATATATGTATTCATATATATACCATTCAAAAAATTTTACATATATATATGGTGCAGTTCGATTTCTATCACGGTGTGGTGTTAAAAACCACACAGCACCGCATTATATTGCGGTATAGTGTAGTGCGGTAATTTTTCCTTTTAAACTGTGCGGTTTTTTAAATTTACAGTGTGATGTGGTGCGGGGCGGTGCAGTGTGTGATTTGTGAGGTTTTTTTGCTCACCCCTAATATTTTTCATTGTGCAAAGATAAGAAATGTTCCATCTTCCGTAGCGAAGTTACATGTTAGGAGGCTAATCTAGTAATCCATATCCCAAGATGTTGCTAGGTCAGGTAATAAATTATAAACTTTAATTATTATGTAAACATGATTATTACAAATAATAATGGGAGACAATAATTAAATTTGTTGGTTTTGCAGCTTTATGAAAGCTTCTTTAAGCTTCACTTGGAGCGTGAAACTGTCGACAAGAAAATCGAGCTTGTCAAAATACTAATCACGAAAAAGGAAAAGATCATGAGGAAGAAAGCTGAAGGTAACTGCGAAGATGTCAACGACCAAGACAATAAGGACGAGGAAAAGGAATATAATGTAAGTAATAATAGTAATTTGTTTCAATCTTTATAATTTGAGAAACATTATTTATACTACTGAGTGATAATAGGTGAATTATGATGGAAACCACGAGATGAAGCACGATGATGTAGCATACTCAAAGGTAAAGTTGTTCTAAAAGTTTTGTCATGATACTAGTTAGTTTCAGTAGTGATACTAGTATATTTCTGTTAAGCTATTGGTTTGTCTCTATTAACATACTGGTCCGTATTAGTTGTGTCACTAGTTTTTTTTACTGCATTATTAGTTTGTTGAACTGTGTTCCTGGTTGGTTGTTGTGCATTACTGGTTTATTGGCTCTATTATTGGTTTGTTATTATGCTTTACTCATTTTTTGTTCGGAGTTATTAGTTTGTTGTATTGTGTCACTAGTTTATTATTATGCGTTACTGGTTTGTTGTTTTGCGTTACTGGTTTGTTGTGTTGTGGAACTGGTTTGTTTATCTGCGTTATTGGTATATTGTTTTATATTGTTGGTTTGTGTCAATTATGACACTGGTTGGGGTGTAGGTAAATGAATCGGAGTGTAAGTTTGATGAGGGCAAACACGCTGATGATCTAGGACCCAAAGTTTGCTCTATTGTGATAATTAAGTAGCTCTACATATTGTAGTCAACTCAGTCTTTCACAAATGTACCAAATACATTAAGATAGATAGCCATATTAATGGTGAAAAGTTTTTAGCTAGTCTCATTACGCTGATAGACTTCAGGTCTGACTTACAACTAGTCCATTATCTCATCAAAGTTCTCTGTGGATCGGCTCAAATTTTTATGATGTCCAAGTTTGACATTCGTGATCCTACGTACTAGCTTAAAGAGCTAGTGAATAATAATCATCGTGAATTCATATTCATTAGTTACATCTTATATCTATCTCATACTTGTCAATTTGTTATTCCGTAAATATAACGTAGTTTAAATATTTGAATAATTGTTATCTTATTTAACTATATATATTTACCTTCATTCATCAATGATATATAATGTGAGAATCGTAAAATTAATTTAGATAATAGTACAAAATCAAGTGACCAAATAGTAATTAGCCAAATTAGGGTTAGAATTTATCTATATAAAGAGAGCTAGGAAAGAAAAACCCTAAGAGATCTAGGAAATAAAGAAAATTTGTAGGTCCTAAAAGTAGTTACTATTGTTCATAAAATCCGATAATGGAATGTTATCGGATTGACACGAAACTTTGGGGTTCTTTTCCTAACACCATGGGAAAGATTTTGGATGGTGGAGATGTTGTTTAAAGATGTCTAAGACCTTCTACACAAATTAATCTTGACAACTACGAATTTGGATAAAATAGAAAGGTAAGTCAGTTTCGGTCTTACTCTGTATTGAGTCTAATAATCATATATTGGTGAAATATTTAAAATTATGGTATGACTATATGTTAATTCTTGTTCGTATCTCACTGTTTGCATTTTTTTAATATAAAATAATCTAGTGGTACAGTGCTCGACTTATAAGGATTAATAATTCTTGAATATGAAAAAGGGTTGTAATTTCGTAGACGTGAACTTGGGAGATGTGCATGAGTAAAGTTAAATGGATTCCTTCAATTTTCAAAAGCGATATTTAATTTTGTATGGGCATCATCAATTTGTAGACTATGCACTTGAGTTTGGTGCGACAATTTTTAAGTCATGGTTAAGTCGAGCCACTTTCTGTGATTAATGTGGGTCGTGCTCCTATAAGTTTTGTATTGTGTTTGGATGTGATTTCGTAGTTGTTAAACGTAAATGAATTTTGTCTGTCTTGTGCGTTTTATGGATTCAGATTGTGATTGTGAATTTTCGTGATTATTGATTTGTATTGCTGAATTCTGGATCGCTAAATTGGGTTTAAACTGTTGAACTGAGTTCAGATTGTTGATGTGAATTTTGGCTTGTTGATGTGAATTTTGGATTGTTGATGTGAATTTTGGATTGTTGATGTCAGTTGTGAATTGTAGAGTTTTGACTTGGAATATCGGATTTGGATATATGATTAATCTAATTGATAACATGCGAGATTGTCTCATACCTATGAGGCCATATAGTTTGCACATATCGCTTAAGGGGCTACCGGGTAAGCCAAGGTATGTGTTTAAATGGATAGGGAGTATGTAGACTATCTAGACTCGTAGAGGAGATACCTTTCCATCTATTGGGTCTGCCTTGCAGGAATGGTTTGGGTATTTATCTATGCCCCACGAGGATCCCGTCATGATAAGTGAGGACTCTGGAGCTCCGTAAGTGAATGTGTTGTGATCATCGTGTTTCTTTGTATGAGTCCTATTTTGTTAACTAGTTAAGTAAGTTAGGTAAGTGGCCTATGTGTCAATTCTGAAGAGTTTGTATCGCACATGTGCTCATAATTTTATTAGTGTTCAAATTATGTACTTGTTCAATTTGTCAAGTTTGAATTTGTGAAATCTATCTTATACGAGATTCGTTGATTCTAAAGTCTAATTTATATGACTAGATTTGAGATTATACACATGATTTGATATGAAATATGTGATATGAGTTGATGTATAAGTTGTGTGTGTTTACGACTTACTGAGATGCGTATCCTCATTAATGTGCGCTGCTATCTCAGATAATTCAGCGGCTAGCTGCGAGTGGGACTAGAAGCAAGGACATGCATCATTACATATTTAGTATTTTGAAACTATCTGCCTTCACTTATACATGTACTTTGCCTTTATACTTGAGACTCGATTATAACTTGAGAACTTAAATGGCCTTACAGAGATTTTTACTATATGGCAGTTGACATGCCTAAAATTCGGGGCGTGACATATAATTAGTTGCCTCAATACCAATCATATTGGTCAGCAGTCCTCCACCTACGATATAGGACCAAATCACTTTGGTCTTGGGTCATAGCGGAGTAATAAGATGGCTATAATTTAACAACACTCCTCCATGAAATACCATACACATTGCAACTTTGATTCGTAAATTTTGAACATCTTGTGATTTTAACCTAGTTTAATTGGTTTTATTTTAATGAAATAAATAGGAAAAAATACACATAAATACCTTGTGATTTTACCAATTATCATTTAGTTACTCTGTAATTTTAAAATCGTAAAATAGATCTAACTTATTACAATGTTTGTCACATATCGGTCTCGAACTCTCGTTATCTTTTATAATTCAACATGAATTGCCACATGTTTTAATATTATTATAGGCTAATATTGATGTGGCAATCGGTAAAATATTTATTTTTTTACCAAATATTTTAATAATTTTAAAAAAAATACTCTTCCCTTCTTCTTTCTCCCTCCCTCCCTCTCTTCTTCTTCTTCGTCTTCTTCTTCCTCCACCCATTCTTCAGATCTGTTAAGGAGACACTTCAAACCAAAATGCAAAGCACTCATCTACATTAATAACAAACAATCGAATACACACTCAGCTTCACCTCATTACTCACGTTCCAAATGTGAACTAATAGAAAAGGCAACTCACATGCAATGATAAGGAGAGGTGGTGGTTAAAGCAGGTCCACATATCATATGGCCCCTCGATCCAAAAATTGTCGATCGACGCGAAGGTAAGACTGTAATCTACGTGTGGCTCAATAGGGGCGGGCTTTGACCAGGAATCAAGATACACCTAGTCAGAGAATTGTAACATGATCGCATATGGCTTTTCACCAAATTAAATCTAGAACTCGTACCTATGTGAGCTATCGAAGCAGACTTTGCTCCCTCCCAATCTATGGATGTCAACGGGGGAAGGCCATATATACCTCTCCCCTATCTCTCTTAACATGCCCTAGGTCCTAATTAAATTGTAGTATTTCTTATTAATGTAATTAATAAAGTTAATAATCATATTTTCGAAGCAAGAAAAGTCTGTACGCACCTCGAGGATGGCATTGTCTTCCTCCGTAGAGGGAATGCTACTATTGCGACAGGGATGAGGAGAGGCGGTTATTTGGAGAAGAGAAGAAGCTAGGAGGAGGAGGGAGGCCGGGACTATAAGGTTTCGTGTCATCTTACTTTCAAGATCTGAAGAATGGGTGGAGGAAGAAGAATATTGGAGCTAGAGAGAGAGAGATGAGGAAGAAGGGAAGGGTTTTTTTTATAAAAAAAATATTAAAATATTTAGTACTAATATAGATATTTTATCTATTGGCAAGTGAACATCGATCTATCATAGTATAAAAATGTGACATTCCATGTTGAACTTTAAACGAAGTTGTTCCACACACAAAAATTGGACCAGAGTTTGAGAATGATCAATGACAAATATTGTAATAAATGGAACTTATTTACGAATCACACTATAGAATATTCAAATGATAATTAATAAAATTATATGGTACTTTATGTATTTTTAGGAACAAATATTAATTTTCATTACTAAAAGTTCCATCAATCAATTCTGGCGTACGAAACAACTGACATGTCACGATCCATTAATTGGAATATATTATTACCCTTTCACTCTACCGTTATTGATAAGCATGGCGTAATTAATTTAAGTCGATTACTTGTCCGACAAAAAACTATTGCTAGCTGACCCTCAGTCCGGCGGCTATTTATTGATTATATTACTACCACGAAAGTATTGTGTCAATTTTTTTGGTTGCACCACTTTGCGATGAATAGATTGAATACGAATTGTAAAAATTAATCCGTACGATTTATAATTTGGCTTGAACTTTGTTGAATTTTTTTTCATGTGATATCGACACTTTTTCAAATAAGACTGATATTTTTATGCGATAATGACATATGTATTTTCATATTTTAAAAAAATAATAATATTTCTTTCATGTGATACTCACCTGTGTGGAAATTTTTTATTTTGATCCAATAGATTTTGGATTTTTTTAAAAAGCCCTTGTCATGTATATTTTCTTATTTTTTTTAGAATGACATTTTCATCATTTTAGTTTCATATTTTTTGAATTTTTGTAAAAAAATATTCAACATGTATATTTTGTATTTTTTTAATTTTCTGGAAATAACATTTCTTTCCTGTAATATAAGGTTGTGAGTTTTGAATACTTTGATCTCATAATTTTTTAACTTTTGCAAAAAAATATCCCATCCGTATAATTAAAAAAAAAATCATTTAACACGCAATCTAATCCCGCGCTAATTGTGCTCAAAATATTTTGTTGTTGTCTAGTGTGGCCAGTTACTCTACGAATTGACTAATGATAAATTATTAGGGAAGTAAATTAGAATTTTATCAGGATCATCTATCCAGATTCATATTTGAATTACTAGGGACTCCTTCATTTGACCGCATTAATATTTGGATCGTCCGGGTCCTTATCTGGAAAATATAATGGCATTGAAATAGATTTTAAAAAAATATGTATGAATTATGTCCAAAACTTTTAAAATTATATATATTACCAAACTATTTACAACAAATGCTTAATATCGGCCCAAACTAATTTGTAGTTTCTTTTCTTTTCTTTATTTGGTTTTAATATATTAAATTGTTGTCAAAGACAAATCAAATATATTCACATTTTCGAAGATTTCCTTTGTATTATGGATCAACTAACATTTAAAATTTATGAAAACTAAATAATTTTTACCAGCAAAACGCCCAGATCCTAACCAGTGTTTCAGGGACCCAGATCATCATCGGATCTTTATTATAATTAAATAATCTTTAGGTAGCCATATTTGAATATGGGCCGAAGTCTAGATAAGCCCACCCAAAAGTTGCACCACCAGGCACCAATACTTTACATCTAAGGACGAGTATTTTGTTCAAACTGCATTGAATCACTCCTAAACCGTAGTAAGAATCGAAATAAGAGGAGAAGTGATCTTAATTAGATCAAAATTTTTAATAGAATCAGTAGTTACAAAACTTATTAGATGTCAGAATCTTTGAATATTATAAAATGTAGGTTTTTTTAGGAGAAATAGCATATAGCTTTCATTCCAATAACAAAACATTGTTAAGCCATATCAGCGGCCAATAAATGAGAGAAATAAGGTTTCCGGATACTCAAAAGACGCGTATATAATGAATTAGACTCCTTTTACCAATTACCTTAAATGAAATTTTAAATATTATAATTTTATTTCAGAAAAAATAGAAATTTTTCTATATTAGTTCAACTTTTGTTAGTTTAGTTAGTACATAAGCACGAGAAAATTGGGGAACCCCAATGGGCCAACGGGCTGGAGTACAGCCGGTTAAGTCCAGCCCACAAGTAATTTCTCAAATCTCAAGAACAATGGTCAATGGTCAATCTGTTTTTATATTATAAGTTGCTTTGTTGTAGTTTACAGATTGATGAATGGTTGTGTCAATTAAAAACTATTCTTTGCACCAAAAAATATTAAAAACTATTCTAATGGGCCGTTGGGCTGGAGTACAGCTGCTCAAGTCCAGCCCACGAGTAATTTATCAAAAAACAATGGTCAATGGTCACTCTGCTTTTTATATTATATTATAGATTTGACGATTGTTTTCTTGTGGTTACAGGTTGATGAATAATTGCTTGTGTCAGTGCGTCCATGTGAAGCACCGACGTCTTTTCCAGCTCATTCACCGACAGATGTCCGATCCCCTGCATCCACCCCTATTTTAAATCCTAACTAAGAACTCTCTTCGTCCAATCAGGCTGCATCATACAAACAATTTAATTTATGTTTTATCCGGTTTATTCAAAGTTTTATCGGCATCATTTTGTCTATTTAATTCAAAAAAAGTTTATTGATTTTGTTAAATTAATATATATTCTCTATTTACAATGTTGGAAAATTTTTAGTTTGTATACATGTGATTTCAAATTTTTTGCGCATTGATCTTGAGATAAGCTACTAATGATCTCGAGGATGGCCCATTTTTTTGCAACATAGCGTCGGGATGGTTGAATCTCAAAAGGTACTTTCAACCTATGTACGACGTTATTTCGAAGTAAAATGACACATCACATATGATTAGTTTGTCTGGTTGACAAATTGAGTTAACACGAAAACAAATATCATTTTTAATCTCTTATTTTTTTTAAATATTCTAAATTCCCTCCCTCCCTCCCCTCTCTCACCTCTCTTCTTCCTCCCTAGTCCCTTTCTTCCTCTTCTTATCTCTCTCTCTCTCTCTCTTATCTTCTTCTTCTTTTGAAAACAAGATCTAGATGCCTCAAATCTAAATCCATAAAAACACATTTCTCCTAACAAATAATCCAATTCCATTCCTTTAGAAATATAAGTCCATCCAAATCCATATTTATCTTGACATTCTAACGTACTTTAGTTTACTTCCTGTACTGATAGCCTCCTCCATTTTCTCTACATCTTGACATCCCTCTCTCCCTCCTCCACCACCACTCTCCTCAATCTTATCTTAAACCCTTCCATCTTTCCTAACTCATTGGCTCTGTTAGTGGTGGTCTCGACGAGATTGATGGTCAAAGTATGGAGCCCAACCTCGGTGCTGAGGTTGATGGGGAGGATGGGAAGTTGGAAGATGCTTAATTTCTTCAACAACGAGCTCAGGTTGTTGTCAAACTTGGTAGGGTTAGAGCGGTTCCAAGTAAAAGTTTTTGCTTCCACCAAGGCCGATGGGTTGTGATTAGTTAAGTTGTAGAGACTTATAGAGCTCAAGCTTTCACGGGGGTAGAAGGAGATGAGAAAATTGATATTTGGTATAGGGTTAATCAAAGATCTTAATCTTGTTTTCAGAAGAAGAAGAGACGAGAGAGAGAAGAGGAGTAAGGATTTGCCGTTGTTGGCGAGCAAGGTAACAGAGGAGAAATTGTCATTCGAAGATGGGGCGAGTGGGACCCACTTCTTGCTCCACTTGTTGACTGGGTAGGTGAAAACTATCGTCAAGCTACCTGGACGACGATCTATCTAGCTGACCTCTAACCCCCTCCATTGCTCTTCTTTTCCTCCCTTTGTTTATTTTCTATTTTATATAGAATATAATACAACAAAATAATTAGATGATTGAAATTAGATAATAGAACAGGAGGAGGGAGGACCAAAAAGAAGAAGATGATGAGATGAGAGATAGAAGGAGTTTAAAAAAAGAATCAAAATTAGATTATTCAAATAGATATGTTATTTTGAGTTATGTGAATTAAATAACTCGAGCAAACTCATATGATGTGGCAGGCGACATCACTTTAAAATAGTGTCAAATCTAGGTTTAGAGCATTTTTTGGACTCTGGTCCTTTGTGAGGCCATGTTGCAAAAAAATAAACAACCTTAGGATTATTAGTGATGTTGAGCTCAAGATCATTGCGCAAATTCTTTTAAAAGAGAGTTATAAAAGTGAACTTTTTTCGACAATATTTCATAATTTAGTACTTATAATTATTTCAAATATGAGCAACAAACATTATAAGCATAATTTTATTTTATCAAGTTCTCGCTAACTGACATATTGTACTGACATAAAACTACCAAAAAAAATCCATTACCCCATTTATAGTAATCATGATATAAGAAGCAATAATAATCAAATGGTTACTGTGAAAATTATACATGACAAATTCGTCACCATGTAATTGTTGGAAAAAAATGAATTAAGCCCAAATGGGCCCAAGTGTCCAAAAGCCGAAGTGAAAGAAATGGAAAGTGAAAGAAAGGGAAAATGTGTACCACATTGCTTAGAGCAAGGAATTTCTCCAAGTTTATAAGGAGATTTCCTTCCTTGACTCTCAACAAATTGACCACTCCCTAGGTTGACCATTAGTTGACTTTCCGTTGACTTTTGGTTGACTTTCCGTTGACTACAACCGGGCACGTGCACGGGCACGAGTGTAGGCGCGGGCGCGGGACTGGGACCGGACATGGGCTTGAGGCCGGGAGCGGGTGCTTGGGTGCTCTGAGGAGCCTTAAAAGTTTTGGAAAATTCTGGAGTAATCCGGAACCCAGAATGCAACGGGACGCGAGGCCAAACGGATAAGTCCGTTATTCCGACAAGACGTGAGAGGAGGATAAAGGTCCCTGTCAGCTAACGACGAAGGGACACGAGGACTGGATAAGGTTGTCTGGCACATTCGAAGGGGTATGAAGGACTTGAGGCCTATCCAGAAGCCATCTGAAGAGACACGACAGAGAGAGACAGCCTGCTGGCTACAGGATGTGTCTATCCAGCCTCTGCTGGTGGCCCTTCGGGATGACAGCTTCCAGCCCCTATAAATAGAGGGGTCCTCCTCATTCATCATCTATCCCATCATTCGATTGCACTTCCTAGCATTGTCTGTCTTCTTCTCTTCTCCCGTTCTACATACTAGAAATTCGAGTCAAGAAAGTTCTAGGTATATAAGGGTTCACCCAAAAGTTTCGAGTTCGTGTGCAATGTTCTTGGAAATGCCTGATAGTCATTGTATCTTGGGGACGATTGCCTTAGCCCGTATGCACTGAAATATACGGGGCAATCTCATCTTACGGAGAAAGTGTCCAATACTTACCTCAACTATAACTCGATCCTAATCAAGTACTCGTATCCAAACAAATAACAATCGTAAGACGAGATCGTACTTGAAGATGGCATTGAGTAGCACCATTGCTCTGACCATGGACCCACAAACTGTCCACGCCAAAAGGCCAGTGAAGTTCAATGGTACCGAGTTTAAGAGGTGGTAGCAAAAGATGACGTTCTACCTGACCACGCTCAACATGGTACGATTCTTGAAGGAGGACGCACCAAAGCTCGCAGAAAACGAGAAAGATTAGTAAGTGATCAACGCCCTCGACACGTGGAATTACAGTGACTTCCTCTGTTGCAACTACATCCTGAATAGACTAGACGACACGCTCTACAATGTCTACATGGTACACAATACCGCTAAAGAGCTGTGGAGTTCACTCAAAAAGAAGTACAAAATGGAGGATATTGGGACAAAGAAGTTCATCGTCGGGCGATTCCTCGACTTCAAGATGGTGGACTCCAAGAAGGTCATCGATCAAGTACAAGAGTTGCAGCTGATCCTTCATGAGATACATGCCGAAGGGATGCAACTCAGCGAGTCTTTCCAAGTGGCCACGGTAATCGAGAAGCTCCCCTCGCTCTGAAAGAACTTCAAGAACTACCTCAAGCATAAGAGGAAGGACATGAGCCTAGAAGACCTGATCGTGAGGCTTTGGATCGAGGAAGACAACCGAAAGTCCGAAGTTAAGCAAGGCAAGGCTGCCTCTGAGATTACCGTGAACCTCGTCGAGGGAAAAGGTGGCAATAAGAGGAAGAAGTCCGGGGACACATAGGAGAAGCAAGAACCTAAGAATAAAAAGAATAAGAAGATCAAGGGTGATTGCTACAACTGTGGGAAACCCGGCCACATGGCAAAGGATTGTTGCCAGCCAAAGAAAGATGATAAAGGAATAGCAAACCTAGCTGAAGACCTATCTGAGATAGATCTAGCAGCCTTGGTATTTGAGGCTGACCTGGAGGACTATCCGAGAGATGAGACACAGGAGCTACCTAGTACTTCTACTCGGACAAGGGGATATTCTCCAAAATTTGCAAAATCATCAAACTAGGCGAGGTGGTCTTAGTTGTTAAAGTTAGAACACAGTTCCCGACTCACTGTCAATCATAGTTGGGTTTTCTAAGCTTGTATTTGATATACTTGTAATGACCAAAATGGGTCAATTGTACGCAAGGGTTACCTTAGAAATGGGGCCTCTTAAGATGAATGTAATAATTATACATCGTACCATTAACGGTTGAAATAGAATTACAAATTCTTCTTATTTGGTCGAGTGTTCTAAATTATGGCATAATAGATTAGAACACATAAATTTAAACTCGCTAAAAAGTAGTAAGTTTAAATTTATTATCAAATCTGGAGTTTAACCCTTCCGATAAATGTGAGGTATGTGTGAAGGCTAAAATGGCCAAAGCACCTTTCCATTCGGTGGAAAGAAGTACCACGCCTTTAGAGTTAATTCATACGGATACTTGCGATATGAAACACGTGCAAACTAAAGGCAGAAAGATATGCTTTATCATGTTTGTCGATGACTGCATGAATTACGGTTATGTATATCTCCTAAAGGTAAAGACGAAGCTCCTGAGGCCTTTATGAGATATAAGAATGAGGTTGAAAATCAACTCAGCGTGAAAAACCAAAACGATCCAAAGTGATCGAGGAGGAGAATATGTAGCTTTGTTTAAAGAACTTGGTCGAGAGCACAACATTATTCATCAAACGACTACTCTATATGTAGCTTTGTTTGAAGAACTTTATCGAGCATACGGCATCGTTTGACAACTACTCCATACTCGCCTCATTCGAATGGTATGGCTAAATGCTAAAATCAAACTCTTAAGGAGATGATTAATGCAATGTTGATTAGCTCGGGCTTATCCCAGAAATGTGGGGGGAAGCTGAGCTCTCAGCTCATTCTAAGCAAGTTGCTACATAAGAAAAATGGTCAAAACTCCATACGAGCTATGGAAAGGAAAGAAGCATTCCTATAGTTACCTTAAAGTGTGGGGGTAGCTAGTAAAGGTCGAAGTACCTAAGCCTAACGCAACCTGAAGGTTTTGCAGCTCCTAGTCTAGAGCATAAGTATGCCAGTTAGTCAAGTCACTATACGGGCTAAAATAAGTGCTGGGAAAGTGACAAGAGAAATTTGACAAAACTGATACTGTCAAATAGCTCTAAAATCGATAAGTGCAATAAATGTGATTACATTAAAGGCACACCAAAGCTTACATAATTATACGTCTCTACGCGAATGACTTACCAATTATGGGAAGCAATAAAGAGATTATCGTGGAAAAACTAAGAACGTGTTAAATGACCGCTTTGACATGAAAGATATGAGTCTAGTAAATGTCATACTAGGGATAAAGCTCTCTAGAAAAGCCGACAAAAGTACCTTGACACATCCCACTACGTGGAAAGTGTGATCAAGAAATTCGAAACTTATGACAAACCTCTGGTTAAGACTACAGTCGAGGGGACTCAGTATCTCAACTAAGGTATGCGTAAAGTATTGGGAGCCTAATATATTTAACGAACTGTAATCGTCTCGATGTTGCATACTCAGTTAGTAAGCTTAGTAGATTCACAAGTAATCTAGAAAAAAAGATCACTAACTAGCTGTGGAAAGGGTTTTACGGTATTTAAAGTATACCATAAACCATGGCATACACTATGCTAAATATCCAGCTGTATTAGAAGGATACAGTGATGCAAACTGGATATCGGACACTAAGGACTCCAAATCCACAAGTGGATACGTATTCACCATCGGAGGAGGAGCTGTATCTTGGAAATCCTCTAAACAAACGTGCATAGCTCGATCCACTATAGAGTCGGAGTTTATAGCACTAGACAAAGCTGGGGAAGAAGCTGAATGGCTCAGAAACTTCTTAGAGGATATTCTATGCTGGAAAAAAACTGGTACCTCCCATATTGATACATTGTGATAGTATGTCTGCAATCGGGAGAGCACAAAGTACAATGTACAACGGTAAGTCTCGACATATCCGTCAGAAACATAATACCGTTAGGCAATTGATCTCAAGCGGGGTGATCACCATTAACTATGTAAAGTCTAAGGATAACATAGCTGATCCTTTTACGAAAGGAATCAATCGAGATCAAATGTACAATGCAGTAAGGGGAATAGGATTAAAGTTCACACACTAAAAAACGTCCATAGCAGTAACTCAACCATGATGAGTGGAGATCCCACAAACTTGGTTCAATGAGACAACTAAGTTATGGAGGGTTCAGTTAATCACCTGGAACCTAACCCATTCTCAGAAGCTCCCCAGGTTTCGACCTGTAGAGGTGTGGCTAGGTTAATCAATTTTGCTTTTAATGATTCCTATACCTTGTTGAAGGTGGAGTATGGCAGAATACTCTCGATAGGAGGTTACCTATGTAAGTATGAAGTGGGGCCGCTTCAAATAGGAAAAAAACACTTATGAATCCAAGATATGGTCCATGGCCGAAAAGGACACAACGTGAGAACCTAAATATACTAGGGTTGTTATTGTGTAAATGTTATTATCTTGGTTTACACAAAAAGCTGACGGTTCAAGACATCGCGTTCACCGAGCAACGAGTAAATTCGATAACATCTTACTAAAGAAGGTTCAAAGCCGCAAGTTACCTGTCTCGATGCAATAATTACACGTCGGAACTTTCAATTAGAGTCTGCATGCATTGGTCTTCATTCATGTGGGGGATTGTTGGAAAAAAATTGAATTAAGCTTAAATGGGCCCAAGTGTCCAAAAGCCCAAGTGAAAGAAATGGAAAGTGAAAGAAAGGGAAAGTGTGTACCACATTGCTTAGAGCAAGGAATTTCTCCAAGTTTATAAGGAGATTTCCTTCCTTGACTCTCAACAAGTTGACCACTCCCTAGGTTGACCATCAGTTGACTTTTCGTTGACTGCGAGGATGGTGCTTTAGCACTGTCCGAGCACGAGTACAAGCACGGGCACGAGCACGGGCACGGGATCAGACACGGGCTCGAGGCCGAGAGCGGGTGCTTGGGTGCATTGAGGTGCACTTGGCACTGAGTAATTTGGAACCCAGAATGCGATAGGACGCGAGGCCAAACGGATAAGTCTGTTATTCCGACAAGACGCGAGAGGAGGATAAGGGTCCCTGTCAGCTAACGACGAAGGGACACGAGGACTGGATAAGGCTGTCTGGCACATCCGAAGGGGTACGAAGGACTTGAGGCCTATCCAGAAGCCATCCAAAGAGACACGATAGAGAGAGACAGCCTGCTGGCCACAAGATGTGTCTATCCAGCCTCTGCTCGTGGCCCTTCGGGATGACAGCCTCCAGCCCCTATAAATAGAGGGGTCCTCCTCATTCATCATCTATCCCAGCATTCGATTGCACTTCCTATCATCGTCTGTCTTCCTCTCTATAAGAGTTCGCCCGAAAGTTTCGAGTTCGTGTGCAACGTTCTTGGAAATGCCCGATAGTCGTTGTATCTTGGGGACGATTGCCTTAGCCCGTATGCACTGAAATATACGGGGCAATCTCATCTTACGGAAAAAGTATCCAACACTTGCCTCGACTATAACCCGATCCTAATTAAGTACTCGTATCCGAACAAACAATAGTAATAATATATACGGAGTCATATTTGGCTATTTGCGGGGCGAGGGATGTAAATTTGTTTGTGTAGACACGGACACACAAGAACGGCACTCAGACCAGGGTGTAAAAGTAAAACGCGCAATCGCCGCATTAAACGTTGGAGCTAATTACCCGTGCTCATCTTCCTTTAACCAACTTCTTCACTCTCTCTCTCTCTCTCTCTCGTCTTGCGCTTTTATCTTCTTCTCTCATTCACTACTACTTATTCTCTCTCTCTCTCTCTCTCTCTCTCTCTCCCAAGTCCAAAGAGAAGAAGAAGCGTAGTAGAAACCAGCAAGGAAGGAAGGGTAGAGAAAATGGCGGGTCTAGCGAAGGTAGTAGTTGTAGCGGTGGCACTAGCGGTGTGCTTGTTGGTTGGGGTGAGCGAGGGTAAGCCGATGAAGAACCCGCTGATCATCAGAGGCCGTGTCTACTGCGACACCTGCCTCGCCGGCTTCGAGACCTCCAAGACCTCCTATATTCCTGGTATCCCTTTTCCCTTTTTCTACATTTCCTTTTTTTTATATTTATATTTTAAAGCAAGTGGGTGGATCTGCTTAGATTTTGCTCGATCTACTGCGTTTACGCTTCTGTCTTTTTTTTTAAAAAAAAAATTGTTAATGTGGGTTTTGTTTGTTTAGTGTTGTCTTTTTGGCGAGAGAGAGTGGAAGAGGAAAAACATAAAAGATTTATTATGGCTGGTCAAATCGGGTATGACCAGATCTAGTCAAACATAAAAGATTTTGTTATTGTGGGTTTTGTTTGTTTAGTGTTTTCTTTTAGTTGAAGCAAAAAGGGTTTAGTTCAAATCTAGCTATTTCATCACACTGTTCATTCGGAGTACAGTACAAGTGTCTGGATCCATGTAATATTAAGTTTTATTTAAACATCGGGATGGTCAGATTAGGACCTTTTAGGTTCATATGGTCGAACTAGGGCAGCAAAAAAAAGGACACAATTGTATTGCATCTTGGTCTTTTGTCCCGCTTAGTATTTTTCTCGGTGAATGATGACGATTGTTCAGTTTACGGATCAGTAATTGGTAATGTTATGTGCCCCATTTGCGGATCAGTTCGCGCATGGTTTTTTTGCATCATTTTGCAGCTTTTGAGTCAATGAGCGAGTGATTTTGCTTCCTCTGCTACCCTTGAATTCCCCAAGGAATATGGGTTACCGGTGACAGGGCACACATTGTAACTAATAGCTAGAATCTAAAGTAATCATAAAAGCTGGTAGTTGTCTCCATCTCCTCATGTAATTATATAGCAGTTTTCTGATCTAGGCTAGTAGGCTCTGAACCTATGTTGTCCACAATGTTGTAGGTGCTGAGGTCGAAGCAGTGTGCAAGGAAAGGAAGACAATGATTGTGCGATACACCAGGCGTGCTAGAACTGATTCAACGGGCTCATACACGATCCCTATCTATGAGGACCACGGTGATCAGGTTTGCGAAGTGTATGCAGTCAACAGCAACATGTTTGGCTGCACCAAACAATCCAAAGGCCGTGAGGCTGCCCGTGTTCCATTGACCGTCTTCAACGGGATTGCATCCAACATTCGCCACGCTAATGCCATTGCTTTCGAGAGAGACGAGGCCATGGCTGGCTGCGCCGAGGTCCTCAAACAGTACCAGGAGTCTGACGACTAGAGTTAATCAGCTAGTCCGAGCCCATGTCTGGCTGCACTATACCCTATTATATCATTGTAGTATTGTTCCCGCCATTCCATTAAATGTTTCTTGAAGATTGTTAATCCTATTATTAGTTTGTAAGACTGATCATGATTTGGGATTTATTAAGTTTGCAATTTCAAGTGGGTTTCACCCGCATCTCCATGGGTGTCTCCGTTGGTGATTTGCGTTTACCATCTTTAATTGGTGGGTTAAAGATACTTAACATGTTTTTAGCTAAAATTCAATTATGCCCCTCTAAAAGCATAAAATTAAATTTCCATGTTTTTCCTCTCAAAAAAAAAATTTATTATGGGCATATTATTTTTTGGTCCCTCATTTTTTTGTTTTTCTTTGCATGGAATTTTTTATTGTTGCAAAAAATGATTCCATGGGAAAATTAGGCTAAGGTTCTTCTATTTTGGTGATTCAACTGGTTTGGTTTTTACTATTTAAAAATTATTCTTTGGGTCCCTACTATTCATAATAACCAATTTTTTTGTCCTTAAAAATCAACATATTTTTTTTAGGAAAAAAAATTTTTAAGTACCCTGTGGTTTGCAAAAAAATTACTTTAGTACCATGTGGTAAAGAACCCTTAATTCGAGTCATATCTCACCAATTTTCCATCACTTTGGTCCCAAAATTACGATATTGCCCCTCCCTGAATCAGAACCTAACCAAACCCAATTCAACCGGACCGAACCCATATTCAGTTTAACCCAATGGAGCGTAGAAAATAAGATATGACTCAGATTGAACTGAAATTTTACAAGAAGTATCCTAAAAATACGCAGGACTTACTGAAAAAATTTCAGAAATTTTAGAGGCCCAAAAATAATTTCTTTTTTTTGGAGCGCTGAAACTTCGTAAATTCGTATAAAATAGAAAATACATTCAATTAAGTTGAAACTTGTCCCATTGGGAAGAATCCTAAAAATACACATGATTTATGAAATAAATTTTAGCAATTTTAGAGGCACAAAAGTATTTTTTTTATTTTTTGAAATGCTAAACTTCATAAAATTCGTATAAAATAGAAAATATATCCAATTAAGTTGAAACTTATCCCAGGAAATCTTAAGAACTTTTAATCAATTTAGGAACCAAAATGCATCCTTGGGACAAGTTTCAACTTAATTGGATGTATTTTCTATTTTATGTGATTTTACGAAATTTCAGCATTTTGAAAAATAAAAAAATTGGGTTAATTACCCTCAGGTCCTTGTCTTATGGCCGAATTTGCAATAGGGTCCTTGTATAATTTGAATAAGATATAAGACCCCTATTTTTTAACAAAATATTGATCAGGGGTCCTTGGATGATGTCATCATTTATTTTTTTGATTTTTTATTATTAAAAAGACCAAAATGCCCCCCAAAAAATAAAAACAAACTATCTTCTTCAACCTTTCGTCCACCCTCTCCCAAAACCCAAACGGCCAAATCTGCGTTCGTCGCCGCTATGGCGAACTTCCTAGGGTACGACATCTACCAAGATCTTGAACGACGATGCCGACCTCAAGCTCCTCCTCCTCGAGACTAAATCCAGGGTAGTTATCCCCGTCGAGGACCTCGACCAGTTTATCGCCGACCAGGAGATAAGGTCGCCGGCGGCGGCGACCAGAGTTACACTCGCGGGGGTACTGAGCTTTATAGTATCTCATCCTCCAAGCTCCTCACCGCGAGGTCTAGTCCCTAGACATCATTAGTCCCGTCCAGAAACCCGTCGAGAATGTCCTAATCGCTTCCGCCATCAAGAAGACATCCCCTTCCCTGGCCAAATCAGAGAAGTTAAAGACAGTCGGTGGGTTTAGTTTTATTATCAATTTAGTTAATTTTCAATCCAAATCATCAAGCCCCATACTCGACGAGTACGACTCCACCACCTTCAAAGCTACCCATTTCTGTTCTTGGTTCAAATCGGTTGATAAAAATTAAAACATCGACCTAGCTCCCATCTCCTTCCCCATTAGTTTTGAAGGGTCGATGGTTGTCCTCCGATTGTTCTCGGTTGCCATGTCTAAGCTCCCTCTCCATGGTCCTCGAACACTAAGCTTTAGACTCCCCAGCATCGCCCTCTTGTTTCAAAACCCAGCTTGTGGTGACCGGCACTGTAGAGGGCCAGGAACATCCTCCGATCGACAATCTCATAGTTGTCGTCGACTCTGCCAAGCATCGAGAAGAGAACGGTCGTGGTTGTGCGAGGGTTTCACCCTTTGCACTGCTCCAGATTTTGCCCTTCGAACGGAGTGGGCACTGGGATAAAAGGGACCAGTGCGCCGGGCGAGTCCGATGACTCACCTTCTAGAAGCCCCGATGAGAATCCTGGTATCTATCTTTCGAATGAATCCTGCGAGGGAGGAGAAGTTTTTAGGGTTTAGCAAAAAGAGGGAAAAGGGAGGCGAGGTTGAGAATTGAAGGTTGGGAATCGGAAGCTCACCGAGGAATAATCTGGATACTATCTTGTGTTTGGAAGGTGTTTTTTTCTTTTTGTTAAACTTTTTTGTTTTTGGATATTTAAGGGTATTTAAGGGAATCGGAAGCTCACCGAGGAATTTTTTTTATTTAAGGGTATTTTAGTCATTTTAGTGATAAAAAAATTGCTGACATCATCTTTAGTCATATTAGGGACCCGAGATCAATATTAATTCAAAAAGTAAGCACTTTATATCTTATTCAAATTATACAGAGATCCTATCGCAAATTCGGCCATAAGACAGGGACCTAAGGGTAATTAACCCAAAAAAATTCTAAAATTCCTGAAATGTTTTTTGTAAGTCTTGTGTATTTTTAGGATGCTTCTTGTAAAATTTTAGCTCAATCCGAGTCATATTTTATTTTCTACGCTCTATTGGGTTAAATTGAATATAGGTTCAGTCCGGTTGAATTGGGTTTGGTTAGGTTCTGATTCAGGGAGGGGCAGTATCGTAATTTGGGACCAAAGTGATGGAAAATTGGTGAGGTATGACTCGAATTAAGGGTTCTTTACCACAGGGTACTAAAGTGATTTTTTGGCAAACCACACGGTACTTAAAGATTTTTTTCCCTTTTTTTTATGACTTTTATACATTTCTTTTAAAAAATTAAATCAAACATAAATCCAAATCCAAATAAACCCAAACCCAAATAGGTCGTTGGTTCGTACCCGAGCTCCTTTCGGGCCAAACTTAGCGTGGGTGAACGTAACGTTGTCGTTTACGGGCATATCCACGAAGTTCTTCTTCGCCTTAACCTTCAAGTGGTACTCCAAGATCCCCACAAGCGCCGGCACTGTCACCGGCGACGTGTTCATCTTCAAGGGATCATCGGTCAATAATCACAAGTGAAAACTCAATCATAAGAGAAAACCCAACAAAATCAAGCGGAGGAAACATTTTACGAAAGAAAAATTCAATTACACAAAAAAACAACAATTAAACTTAAAAGTTTCGAAAAATTCAAATAATCTCAAACGCAATTCAAAGGACAATTGGAATAGTTTAACTAATGCAGATTCAATTAAACCCTAATCCCACTCGAACGACGAACTGGTTGGATCTCAATTAAAGCCGACAGACTCAATCAAGTTCATCTCTGGTGGATTTTAAATGGGTTCAAAAAACATTTATTGTGGATTTGTTCGTTCATGACCATATTCTATTTCTGGATTTTGAGTTGTGGTGATTGGAAATGTTTGGTCGTACGACGTGAGAGGGTTTCGTCATCCTCAACGAGGTCTTCTTCAACCTTCAGAACTTGGGTTTAGGGTTTAGTTACGTTCCATTGAAGATTTTGCCGTCGTCATCCCTTTAATCGGCGAGGAAACTTGAAGACTTCACGCGAAGAGGGTCCGTACATAGTGAAGAACCTCAACTTGGTGATGGAGACCCCGTAGATGTGGTTACACGTGTGCGTAATCTCCTCCCCGACCTTCTTCGTCACAACGTAAAGCGAAGCTGTCTGGTCGGTTTGGTGAGACTCCGAGAACGGTACCTTGTCATTGAGCCCGTAGACAGAGCTCGACGAGGCCCAGACGACGGTCGGCTGAGGATTCACGGCCTTGCAAGTCTCGAGGAGGGTAACGAGGATTCTTCTGGGCCTGCTTAAGGGAGGGGTCATAACCGTTTCTGGCAGCAAATTTGGATCGGTTGGATTTGAGATTTTGGGTTTGGCTTAATTTTTTAAAAGAGGGATATAAAGGACATAAAACAAAATATATTGATTTTTAGGGACAAAAATATTCGGCTATTATAAATAATAGGGACCCAAAGAGTAATTTTTAAACAGTAAAAATCAAACCAATTAAATCACCAAA
Organism: Hypericum perforatum; assembly: GCA_012979155.1. Lineage (NCBI taxonomy): Eukaryota > Viridiplantae > Streptophyta > Magnoliopsida > Malpighiales > Hypericaceae > Hypericum > Hypericum perforatum. Next base: position 215,033 of record SOPF01027678.1, on the reverse strand, counting down.
GTAGAGAGACCATATCCTAATTTCCCCTTATTTCATTCATAATGGGTCAGAATATCCCTTATCTCTCGCAAAATCTCATTTGAAATGAACGTAAGACCATCCACACTCACACTCCCGCTATAGTGCCACGCCCTGGGCGCCACATCAGCGTGCCCATGCTCTTAGTTTTCAGCTCACACTCACACCCCTGCTACAGTGCCACGCTCTGGGCACCACGTCAGCTTTTTTGTCAGCTCAGTTTTTTTTAATTCAGCTAACTGTACCAAACTCGAGTATTTTTTTGTGTAACTTCGAAAACACCAAAAAAAATGAAAACAATAAATTTGGCGAATGAAAATTTTAATAAATTCGAAATATATTACATGAGAACTTGGAAACGATTACATAAATTTAAAAACTGAAATTGAAATTTAAAAACAAAATAGAAGTAAAGGATTTTGATTAATCCTTATTATATAATTGAAAAATTAAATAATTTTTGACCGCTTCCTTGTCTAGAGATAGGTCTTTTCCTCGAGCAATCAACGCCTTGAGAACGACCGTATTTGCTTGGTGGATTTTGGCATTAGCGTTTGAAATCTTGGTATTAGCGCTTATCGCCTTGGCTTCTCTATACTCCCTCATTCGTTGGTCTCTTTTTTCCTCGTTCGTTTTCAAGACGTCTAACTTTCAAATTTATAGAATTTTCAAATGAATTTGGACCACAAATTTTTTAAATCAAATTTGGACCACATACATTTTTTTTATCCAAAAAGTCTCGTTATTGGATTCAAAAACTTGTATAAAATTAACAAAAAATAATAAAAAAATTTTAATTGGATAAAAAAGTCAAAAAAATAAAAAGTTTTTTTAGAATTTTTTTAGAATCTTTTCATTTTTTCGATTTTTTTAAAAGGATTAGGCGACGTGGCCCAATCAGAGCGGGCCACATCGCCCCCATCGCGCCTCAGTTGGAGAGGCGAGGAGCGCCTCGCTGACACCCAGGGCGCCGCGCGTGTTAGCGAGGCGCGTGGCACGCCCAATGGCGTGCTGCCACGTGTCGGCCTAGGGCTGCACGCCCTGGCCGATGCGTGTGGTCTAAGGAGAGGAAGGGGATGAAGTCAGTGATGGCAAGCAGGTCGAATTTTATAGAGTATGATTATTAGTCCACGTTTGAAAGTGGAATCAAGAGTATGCTATAAATTCTATAAATATTTATCATATTGTTATCATGTTATCCTCATTTATATCTGATTTTAATTAAGATTTTAAATATTATTTTTTCCTTATAAATTATAATATATTTCTTAAATATTTTGCAAAATGTTTAATGAAGTTGACTCTTTTAATTTTTTTATGGATATATACGATATTTTATGATAAATTTTCGTATATTTATTTATCATTTGCTAAAATTTTATATATAAAATTAAATATTTGTGTTATTTTTTTTACAAATGTAGTCGAACCATAAGAATAAAAGTACACGTCTAGTAATAAAAAAAAATTTGAGGATCTAAGGTAAGATATGAGTCCAACTTTTCAAATTAGAATATGGACAAGGTTTTACCAATATTCTATCTTATCGTACACATCGCCATCTCTAGCGAAGACAATATGAGATTTTTTTAATAGGAAGAATATTTTGATCATTTCAAGTGGGATTTTACTGAAAATTAAAGAATATTCTGCCCCATAAATCCGGAAATCTATTATTATCAAAACTTAAGGACCGAATAAGTTTTTTGCAATAATGAGAAACCCAATACAGTGGGGACGGAACATAAACTAGGAACTAGTTTGGGTTTTTTTAAATAGTGTTACTCATCATGTTTAAATACGGAAATGATACCCAAAAAAATAATTACTAAATTGGTGTACACATAAGATACCATTACCAAATCACGAAAATATCATCCGTGACTACCAAGTCACGAAAAAAGCCATGATTGACCAAATCACATTTTTTGTGACTTTTTTTTATTTTTTATTAATTTAAAAAAATTAAACTTTTTTAAAAAATTAGAAAAATCTATTTAATATTTTTGAATTTTTTCCAAAATTTTTATTTTGAGAATCATTCGTATAAAATTTCAACTCAATCTGAGTTATATCTAATTTTTGTTCTAATTTGATGACTTAAATTCAACACAAATATTTTACAAAGATAATAAATTATTCATCAAAAAATTAATTTTATGATCCTATTGTATTCACGAATTTAGGGTGTAATCCAAAAAAGATATATTGAAAATAAGTTAAATTATGGTAAATTTCTAAGTGTCCATGTAATAAATTTTTTTGGAGTATTATTTTGTAATTTATCATGAACAGTACTCCTAGTTTGCACTCTATTAAATGAGACATCCGTGTTAGGTCAACCTATCTAAAAGAACATAAGATAAATTACCTTCAGGTCCCTAGCTTATGTCCGTTATTGCGGTAGAGTCCCAAGATTTGAATTAGATCTAAGGTCCATACTATATAATAAAATATTGGTCTCAGCTATCTCGCTGATGTCATCAATTATTTTTTTGATTTTTTTCATGAAATGACCAAAATAACCTTACAGAAAAAACAAAATAAAATTTATCTTCATCTCTCTTCATCTTCAACCTTCATCTTCATCTCTCTCTTCGTTCCAACTTAAAAACGATTCCAAGATTCAAAACACAATTAAATACAAAATACAATCCTCTATACAAAACACAATCGTCTTGTCGAAGGAGAGGAGAAGGTCAAAAAGCACCCCTCTTTAGAAATCAAGACCGTTGTCTCCAATACGCTAATGCTTTCTTAAAGGAAGAGAGGAGGAGGCCCTCAACCCTAAACCCAGAACACCGTTGTCTTGTTGGACGGTTCTGACCACTTCTTCGGTAAGCGGTGCAACCAGTGATTAGTCATCGAGAACCTCTTTGATCTCCTTCCTCGAAAGCGTCACCAAGAATCTCTCTCACTTCTTGCTGTTCACCCCCTTCATCAACGATGAGGAGCTGTTCCTGAAAATGACCAGAAACTCTGGCGACCAACGCCGATATTGGCGAAGCCAGCCCTTTCCGGTTTCCTAGAGAGACACAAATACCTTATAGAAGCTAACAAACCCAAAGACCAGAGGAACTATAGACATTGTAGCAGATTGGGTGGTCGTGCCTGTCGTGGTCGTGCATGAACACGACCTTCTCCCAATCATCTTCGAGCTTCTCCTCAACGATCCCCTTGATCCCAAACCATACCCGCTAGTGGACCATGTTCTTGAGCATTGCTAGAGACTCCCCCACCTTTAACAAGACGACATCACTGTACCCAGTGGAGCGGTAACAAATCTAAATCAAAAACGAGAGAATAAGAAGCTTCTTGAATAACCCTCTTAATGTGTGTACGTGGCTCAGCCTTGGACTGAATAAGGTCAAGCTGTTCAGAGGTTTTGGATCTGGATGGACTTCGTATTTAGCGGGCCTGATGCCTTTGGATTTTCACAATTCTTCCTTAGAACCCTAATCCCTAAACTTCTTCGTAATGTCATAGGATTTCGATTAGGGTTTGCAATCAAGGAGTTGGTAAGGGTCCAGAAGGTTGGCGGTGGAGGAGTTGGAATTCGAGGTTAATTTTTGTTGAATTTGTGGATTTGAATACTTGGTGTTCATCATGTTCAAAGGTTAATAAAAAGATGTTTTTTAAAAAAAATTTAGGGGTATTTTCGTCCTTTCTATGACAAAAAAGCAAAAAAAATAAATGGTGACGTCAGCCAAAGATGTCATACCAATATTTTATTGTAGAGTTGGGACCTTAAATCTAATTCTAACAATCTATGAACTCTACCACAATAACGGACATAAGCCAAAGACCTGAGGGTAATTTACCCAAAAACCTAAGATAACCTAAATGATCAGTCCGCCAGCCTAGTTCGATTGCAAATATAACCTTACGGAACAAGCCCAAGAAATTTAAATGGGCCCATGAAGCTCAAGAATTTCCGGTCCTCTGTTGTTGAGCCCAACTCCGTTCTAGAAAGCCAAGCGAATGGACCGGAATTAGGAGTTCAATTTATTTTAATTTTTTCTGACTAAAATATACATAAGCATAAACAATGAAGCTCTGGCTGAATGTTTTTAAAATCGAACCAGCCGACAAATTAAAATTTTGAAATTTTTTAGTTCATCCAGTTTGACCAGTTAAATATTGGTTGAACTGAGACTTTTTTTATATTGATATAATTTAATATAGTGTAGTTAATTTAAGGGAAAAGTACAATTTTAGTACCTGTGGTTTCGCACTTTTTGACATATGATCCTGTACTTCAAAAACGACTAAAAAAGTCCTGACGTTAGCTTCGGAGTATCACTTTTAGTCCTCCGAACCTAAATTCGTTCCGAACCTATGGAAAATTTCTTTTTCATCCCTTTTTTTTACATTTTAGTCCCAAATCCCAAATGTTTTTCAATTATATTTATTATATCCTAAATTCATCCCAAACCTATGGAATTTCGGAAATATCCTTCAGCGGCTTCCGAATTTCAAAAAACGCTCAACATCAATGTCGTAGATCTAGGTCTTACGGATCCTCTCGTTTTAGAATCGCTCGATTCGGAGTACGTATGCGAAAGTTATGATATTTCTACCGAAAGTCGACAAACTAAGCCTATCAATCCTAACACGTCACCTCTCCACCACCGTCCTCTCTTTCTCCCGATCGCCTCCCATATCCCACTCTCTTCTTCTTCTTCTTCCCCTCGTCTCTTGTGAGGCGAGGTGTTACGACCCTCGCTAAATTTGTATTTGTCGTGACTACTTGGTCCAACCTTTGATTATTTTGTTTCGATCGGTGTTCGAATCGTTTTATTGAATTTGTCGACTTTTGGGGGAATATGTGTAACTTTTTCATGTGAACTCCGATTTAGATGATTTCAAATCGGATAGGTTTGCAACACATTCGTCTACGACATTTGTATTGTGAGTTTTGTGATTTGAGCCTTGCATTTTTGAGTTTCATGTGATTTCGGTTGGTATTAGGATTGATAGGCTTAGTTTGTCAACTTTCGGTAGAAATATCATAACTTTCGCATACGTACTCCGAATCGAGCGATTCTAAAACGAGAGAATCCGTAAGACCTAGATCTACGACTTTGATGTTGAGCGTTTGGTGAAATTTGGAAGCGAGTGAGGGGTATTTCCGGAATTCCATAGGTTTTGGACGAATTTAGGATATAATAAATATAATTGAAAAAAAATTTGGGATTTGGGACTAAAATGTAAAAAGAACAGGATGAAAAAGAAATTTTCCATAGGTTCGGGACGAATTTAGGTTCGGAGGACTAAAAGTGATACTCCGAAGCTAACGTCAGGACTTTTTTAGTCGTTTTTGAAGTACAGGATCATATTTCAAAAAGCGCGAAACTACAGGTACTAAAATTGTACTTTTCCCTTAATTTAATATAGTATAAAATTGATAACGTATCAAATAGATTTATCAAATATGATGTTAAAATATTTTGAGAAAAGTACACTTAGGTACCCTGTGGTTTGACCGATTATCACTCGAGTACCATGTGCTTTTTGGACCGTAGAACAGGTTCAAGTTTGGAAAATTTTCATCATGGACCGGTCTCGATCTCCGGTCCATGTGTTTTTGATAAAACGACATCGTTTTGATAACGACCTGTCTATCCACGTATTTGGCTCTTAAAAATGCGGGAGCTAATGTGTCTCTTAGGCAAATGTCTAATTTAGTACCCTTAATTAAAAAATACCTTAGTGAACCTCCCTACCTCTCTCCTCCCCTCCTCTCTCTCTCTCTCTCCCCTCCTCTCTCTGTCTCCTCTCCAAGGCCGAACACTGTAATGCATCCCCACCCTTCTCGAACAGCTCATCAATAAACTTGCAGAGATATTGGGCCACACCGAAATAATCGGGCCATACCAAAATAATCATAAGAAGCTCAACCGCTAATCTTAATACTTAACAACACGAACCCGAGCATCAAACCAATTAAACCAATTTGGGGGAGAGTACTAATTAGCTTCCTGCGCTGGTACTTGGGGAAAAGAACCTCTGGAACGTCTTCGCCACCGCACTAACGAAAGTAAGCTTGCAATAAGTGAGGGGCATGACGAGCATCCACGGCATGGAGCTCGGGCCGAGGCAGGGGGCGGGGATGGCCTGGGACACTGACCCAGTAGGCTTATCCAAGCGCTGGGCTTTGTTCCTCATCCACGTCTAGTGTTTCTCCACCTCGATCGTTACCGTTTCCCCTTTCTCTTAAGCTCTAGGGCTCTTTCCTGTTTTGGCAACTAGGGCGGTGTCGTTTTGGGTGGTCTTGGAGTTGGCTCGAGAGGTTGTGGGGAGGGTTCTTCGGAGGTAGGAGACGAGAGAGGGCGTGGTGAAGGGCAGTTTGGGGATTTTGGGGCGGAGGAGAGGCAAAGTTGCGGCGAGTAATTAAGGGGAGCATCTCGGTGGTGGTGGTGGATTTTAATTGGGAAGATGTGTTATTTGCGATAGAGGGTTTGTTGTTGGAGAGAGAGAGAGGAGAAGGAGAGGAGACATGGAGAGGAGAGAGAGAGAAGAGGAAGGTGTTTTTTAATTAAGGGTACTAAATCAGATATTTGTCTAAGAGACACATCAGCTGTAGCGTTTTTAAGAGCCAAATACGTGGGCAGACACGTCGTTATCAAAACAACGTCGTTTTATAAAAAAACACACGGACCGGAGATCAAGACCGGTCCGTGATGAAAATTTTCTGAACTTGGACATGTTCTACGGTCCAAAAAGCACATGGTACTCAAGTGATAATTGGTCAAACCACAAGGTACCTAAATGTACTTTTTCCAAATATTTTTATTTGACATATTAGTCAAATTTTTTTGAATTATCTAACTTATTGTCTAGAATTTTTAAAAAAATATAAGTTTTTTGTGATCCCAAATTGATTTAATTTTTGGAACGTAGAAACTGAAGTTTTTTTCTAAATTAAATGAGATAAAATAAGAAAAAAGTATAAATTTTTCGAATTCGAACAAATTGGATTACCTCAAAATACTTGACCGAGTAGTCCGACCAAATTTTGGCCAATCCGACTATCCAAGTTATAAGCAGGAACCATATCGAGTTTTTGTCCCGGGTAGTAGTCCGACCGGTCCGTGGAATTAAAAAGATCATTATGGTTTGGTATTTTTTTTATTTATAAAATTCTCATTTTAATTTGATTTCACCATTGAAATGGAGAAACTTTATCTGCTCCAGAATAATAGAAGTTTCTTTCTGAAACTTTTTATCTGTAGGCGTAACAAAAATACGAATTTGTAAAAGAGAGTAAAAAAGAAAAAATTTTCCCAACTTATTACTTAGAGATCGTTATAAAATTACTCGAGCATAAATACACATTTCCCGTATTTCGCAGCTTTTACACCGAAAGAAATTCATGTCATAAGCTTCCGTAGATAGCAGGACGGAAGAGATTCTCAATTAACTCTGGCGATAATTTTATTTTTCTTTAGTGGAAAACATAAGAAGAACGGTATATTATTTAGCATATTCTTTTACCCGAATATTCCTTGGATGCCTAACGAAACCTGTTCAGTAAAATTTACCGGGTTGTTCTTGTCGATTTCTCATAGGTGACAACTAAAAGAGGGCGTCCATCCAAATATCCAACCGGTGGAGGCATGGAGCTACGGTCAGTTACTGTGTTGCATCTCGGATTTTAACAGTATTATTAGAATGAGTGATTTATGAAAAGTCTTGTGTTGTACCTTTAATTCGATTCACATCTAAAAAATTCGTGTGTCTTGTGTAAATCTTCATATGAAATGTGAAGATTTTACGTTATTTATTGTTGTATTTTTCACATTTATAAATTTGACGAATACATTTATACTCTACAATAAAAAAAATTAACATAATTTTTCAAACTACTGAACAACATTTCACGAACTTTGGCGGTGTCATCTTGCGATGAAGTGATGATGCTCAAACACAACAATAATAATTGATAAATTCACTCTGATATGTTAAGTCTATAAATTAATAAATTTTCAAATTAACATTCTTACAATTAGCAATTTTGTACTCTGAAAAAATGTCTAATGTTTATAAAAAAATATTGACCCTAAAAAATTAAAAATATTATTAGAATAGTTACCGTATAAATGGGACTCGGAGAACATTGACCCTAATAATACCATAAATTCATAATAAAATATATTTCCGCCTGAGATCTGAACTCTTCTAACGAGTAGGTGTCTCGAGGAATTGCAATGAATGTACAATGCAATATGTCTCCATTTTTCTCGTCTTTCATTTCTAAAAAATAAGCTATTAGATATGTAACTACTGATCCCTAAAAACTAAACCAACTACCCACATAATATTGTTTTTGCATGAATAAGAACGTGTAACATCACGGTGTCATCAGTTAAGACTTATTTCCGATTTATTAAAAATATTTTGAATTTAAATTTTACAAAAATAAACACTTTATTGAAAATAACTCGTGTATCGACTCTCAAAATAGAATAAAAAAATCACCATGTCCACAAGAAGAGTCCCCGGAGTTAGGTGGCCGCAAAATAGGGTGACATATATGATATATTGTCTCTATATATTTTCTTTGTTTCGCTGTGTTATTTGGAGACTTTGAAGGGTTAGTATTTGTATTTGTTGGGCTCACATGAGCTACGAGAAGGGTTTGGTCTCTATGGCTCATTGAAGGGTTGTTAGAATGAAAATAATGTGCCATCTAATTGTACCAGTCACTTTTAAATATAATCCTGAACAATTAAATTTGGTAGATAACAATATTTCAACTGTTTGGTTCATTAGAGCCGGAAATTTTTAAAGCACGTACTTAATTTTTTCAGGTTAACGACAGCAACTTTACTGGATAAATTAATTTGATGAAGATCTAACTTTCAATGGTCAATTAAAGTGTGAATGTTATATAATTTTTTAAGGGGCTTGATTTGCAGCACGGCCGCAACTAGTCATAGGGTGGTTGGTGAAATAGTGAACTCACAATCCCAGACATTATGATTTATGAAAGGCGGAACCGGTCTCTGCTGTACAATTTATACATTTGTTGGCGTTCTACATTTACCTAATAGAAAATGCTTTAGGAATTCAAAGTCTGGAAAATTGAGAATTCCTTGGTTGAAAATCTGATCATCATATTATTGCGGAAAAAATTATAAGAAGGTCGAAAACTATTTGCTCTGAACTGTAAAAGATTACCGATTTATTCGGGTAATTTTCCAGAGGGGGGTTGTTTTAAAAATCTTTCCCCAAAATGGGGTCCTCGGGAAATCAATTCCCTGTCTGGGGTCGGCACGAAATCGCATTTTTTTCTGCGATTTTGAAA
>SOPF01027678.1:176793-200705 GCA_012979155.1 Hypericum perforatum | reverse complement strand
CAGCAGAGGGCGAAGGGGACAATCGACTTGGACTGGTTTGGTAGATCTTAGGGTAGGTCTCGTAGCGGTAATAGTGGGAGTCGAGGGTTTCGAGGGAGTCGAGCTTGGCGAGGTAGGTAAGGTGGTCGTGTGGGGTCGAGAGGGCCGAGTTGGATCGAGCCCGGCCAACTTTCTCCAGGATTGATTTCCAAGAGCCCTTGTTCGCTAGGTCCTGGAGAAGATCCAGCTTGTGGGTGACGTCGTTTAGGGTGGTGGGAGAGAGTGGCTGCGAGGGTACGGGTTCTGCTGACGTTGGCGGTTGTGGTTCCTCCGATGCTGCTTCTTCCATCGCCATCAGATAGATCTCAATCTCAACTAATCGGAACTGAATTTGAATGACTGGATTTTGAAGATTTGAATGTACAGTCTGGGTGTTGACTATCTGAACGTAGTCGCGAAGGGACGGGGAAGGCAAAGTATGAGGTAATTAGGTGCACACTCCGAATTGGATTATAAGATCATAAAGCAAGAAGAAGAAGAAGAAGAAGAAGAAGAAGAAGAAGGGGGGTTGGGTCGGTTGGGTTGGGTCGAGTCGGGTTCGATCAAGTCAGGTTAGGTTAAGTTTAAAAGAAGGGTATAATAGTCTTAAAAAAATTTATGTTGACTGCTGACATCAGCGATTGACCCGCTAGGAACTAAACGTCTATGTTATTTTGTACAGTAGGGACGAAAAGAGTAGTTTTCAAACAGTAGGGACTGAAACGGTTGAATCCCCAAAGTACAAGGACTTTAGCCTAATTTTCCATAGTTTTTAATATAAAGACTCGCCAAAAAGGAGCTTTTTGCCGTGGCATTGGTTATTTTTCGATTAGGTAATTTAAGTGGTAAGATAGACTATTTGGAATAACTTAATTCTTAATACAGAGATTCACCAAAAAGGAGCTTCTGGCCGTGGCTGTAGGTATCACCGCTTGGATGTTTCGAACAATCATAGTGGTATGCAGTTTGAAAGAATATTTCAAGTTCTTTTCTAGATTATTTTTCAAAAAATATCTCTCCGTAAAATGCTTGAACTTTTCCCATTGCAAGAAATACATAATAACTTATTGCCTCTTTTGAAATGTAAAAAAGGTGCAAGAACTAAGATACAACATGAGAAGCAAGAACTAGTAGGCGAGGATTTTGCTAAAACACAGCATACCATATTAACAATAGCGACCTTGCAAAAAATTAGACCAAAGGTAAGAGATGAAGCAAATGCATGAACGAGAGGTGACCGCCACGCCAAAGCTGAATGACGATGAAAATAATCCAAGAAAGAATGAGCAACTCCTCCGATGGCTCTACCTCATTCGTATTTGGGATGAACTCGTGTGCACCGACAAATACTCAGACTTTTCACGGTATAAGTCATAATACCGTGACTTAATGCCAACGAAAACATCGCTTTCTTTTAACCCGAGCGGGGATCGAATATTTCAGTCCCTTTCACTGTAGGAGATTATGTACAAGAAGACCAGCTGGTGTAAAGCCGACGCAATGCCTTGATCATCGTGATCTGCAAAAAGAGGTCCCTCCGTTATCTGTACATAAGGGACAAGTGAAGGTGAATAATTTGTGGTGTTGATCATCGGGCCTTTATTGATATGCTTCCAAGTCATCGAAGTGCATCATCCATTCCAACAAGAGCACCAAGCTTCTTATGCGATGCACAATTCCGCAGTCAAGAGCTGCAAACCAACTATGAACTATGAAGATTATAGGAGTCCATTGCCAGCACAATATACAAGTGATTGGTCAAGCCCGTATCTACTCGGAATAGTAGATACAAGCGGGCAAGATGTTCTAGGAAGATTGTCTAGGCACGACATCAAGCAGTCCTGCACCAATGGTCCAGCTTCAGAACAGTCCTGCTGATTCCTGGAGCAGCGTACCGTATATTGACTGAGATTAAAAAAAAAAAAATTAAGCAGCAGATGCAGCATTTTACCTCCGAACTTGCGATCCATTGAATGTCTGCTTATCTCCAGCAACCAACCCCTAGCATGTTGATTTCTAGCAAGAAATAGCATGAACCAACATAGTCAAATATCCAAACAAATGTTATACTCAGCACCAACCAGCTTCCATTGTCCAATTGAAGCTGCCTCCTGAAATCGTTTCTCTGTGCAACATTGGCCGCCTGCTTCCTCGCATAAGGACTGGCTGCATTCGGCAGACATGACACGGTCCGCCAGGCAAACCAAAACAAAAGAGATCCCTGGGTCAGCTCATTATCTACTAGAGGGGACCAGAAGACTCTGTTCACCAGAATGGTGATGGTCAATGGGCCTTGTCTGGTTCATGAATCACCATAAACAAGACCTCGTATAAAATTATGGGCATCATCTCCAATGGTGCCAGACCTTGAGACAGCAGCAACAAACTAAGTCTCCCTCTTTCCAATAGTTCCGAATGGATTATGTCTCCTTTGCACACCATACTGCCAGACATCCCTTGATTTATCTCCAACCTGATCGAAATCATCTAAAGAACTATCAATATCTGGTTTAAGAGATCTGTAACTACCGCTCCTCGAAACAACCGACACACCTGCATGCTCTCCGTTGTCTGTTGTTGGTCCAGACCTAGGTTCCATGTCCATGTCAGACAATCTATGTCTCGGACCACCAAATCTAGTATTTCTTGAGCTAGAGGAACCTTTACCCTGTATACCTCTTGCAACAGAAAACTCTTTAGGCAGAGTCTCTGTATCCATGAAGCAGTTCCTGTCTTTGGCATCCGTAATCAAAGCAGCCCAGTCCTCAGACTTATTCAAGGAGTTGGCATTGCCTATGACCTGCAATAGCATAGGAAAACAAGTAAAATGAGAAGGTTTTACATGCTGTTTGGTTTGCTGAATAATTAGAACAAAATTCAGAAAATGACATACCCATAAGGCCCTTCTAGCTCGCGTGAGGGCCACATTCATTCGACGAATGTCAGAAACAAAGCCAACACCATGGTTCGAAGCACGTACGCAGGACATGATAATGATGTCGCGCTCCTGACCCTGGAAAGCATCTACAGTGTTTATATAAATATCTTTTCCTTCTTCCGACTTTAATACAGCCGAAAACTCTTGCTGAAGACACTTCAATTGCAGCTTGTATGGTGTTATTATACCCACAGTTATTCTCCCAATGCCCAGGGATTTCACAGTTTTCTGAAGATGTTCGTACAACTGAAGACAAAATTGTGCTTCATGCACATTTTGATAAGATACAGATCCACCCCTGTGGGATTCCCGCCCATAAGTGATATCATAGAATACATATGGTCTAAGCAAAGGGTCTTTATAGTATAACTCATCAGGCAAATTCACAACACTTTCACTGTCAGTGAGACGTCCTTGGTAAAAGTATCTTGAAGGGAACTCCCGAATTTGGGGGTGCATTCTGTATTGGACAGATAGGAGCATTGTTGGGCATCCAGCCTGTTGAAACCTTTCAAAAAGGCTCCTACTATAGAACAAGGAACCAGCTGCCTTACTAATCACAGTTGCCGGAAGTTGCTGAGGATCCCCAACAAGAACACAACGGGCAGCGCCAAGAGCTAATGGAGGCAAAACACCTACTTCACTTGCTTGGGCTGCCTCATCAATTACCACCATATCAAAACCATGTGAAAGCCGAGAAAATATCTTTCTACCACTACTTGAAACAGTAGTGAAAACTATCTCAGCCTCATTGGCAAAACTAGCTTCCAGATTAGCCCGGGCCTCTTCCATATTGAAGCTGCTGCCACCACGAAACCTGGATTCTAGTATAAGGAGACGAGAAATCTCAACTAGAACTTTATCCCTGCTCTCAACAGCTGCAGCAAGACTCTGCAGCAATGCATCTCGGTTCTGGTCTCTAGCTACAAGAACATCTGGATCAACACCAACAGACCCTTGGAAGCGACCATCAGCTGCTACAAGGTTAAGTTTGTTCTTTAGGTCAGCTATTTGTGCAGAAAAGAAGGCTTCCTGGCCTCTTAATTCTTGCATCCATTTCGCAACTTCTTCACGGTTCTTCACCAAGAGCTGTTCAGTTCTTCGTTCAACGGAAACTGCTTGTGCAGCACGTGATTGTGAATCAACTCCAACTCTAGCTACATCAGGCCTGTAAACTTTCATCTCTCCGTCAATAAATCCACGATCAAGTACCCGTGTGAGAAGCTCATCGGTTGCAGCATTTGACGGAGCACAAACTAACATCCTAGGCTTTGGGCACAGTTTCGAAAGAGTACGAAACAGATTCCGGTCCATGTTGTAAAGCACTTCATCAATTGAACCCGTTGGGATATTGTCAGAACTGCCCTCATTAGCTTGCTTATAACTTTGAGGTGCAAGCTTCTTGAGTAAAGATGTGTAGTAATGTTGGTACTGAACCAAGTGGATGACATTTAGCATTCCCCAAACTGTGTGCGTCTTACCTGTACCCGGAGGCCCTTGAACAAGTGTAAAGGGCCACGGATCCTGCCTCTTTGTTGTACTGCTACTTGTACCAGCAGCAGTATGCATTGCAGCCCATTTAATTGCACCCAGCTGCGGTCCATTGAAAGATCTATGCAGATGATCAACAAAGTTTGGTGTAAAGCATTCAGGCATGGCTGGAGTCTGCTGTTCGTAGTTGGGGAAGAAGTCAAGGCTAGGCTTCAAGATTGCATTTTGCATCTGCCAAAACACAAAGAAACGTTCAGCTCTTCTCATTGAGCTGGGTGTTAATAGAATAAAGCACAAGGCTTTAAATAAAAAAATCACCTGTGGATAAAGACGACTGAAAGCATGCAATGCAAGGTACTCTCTCTGGGTAGTTGCAAGAGAGCCAAGAACAGTCAGATACCAGGTGCTTCTTGTCTGAAGTTTCCTTATGACGTGATCATCATCAACCTTGCTGGTTACAAAAATTCACAAGTGAAGAATAAGACAAACAGGTAGGCAGGCAACAGAATCCAGCATGTTCAAAGGGACAACAGAGCAATGCCCGAAAGTTCATAGAAGCTAACCAGTAAGGCTCATACGAGTCACCAACAAAAAAGTGAAGGATAGCACCAGGAGGGTCCCGAGTATCCACGGGGATGTGTCTCCTAACAGTACCAGTCACACGACCGCTGACTTCAGGCTCCTCCTCTTTAGAGTTGTTCCTCTTAAATCTCACTGGAACAGCATATTATAAATTTATATGTGGAAAATAGACAAAAGATTAGAGCACCTCCAGATCAAATGTATACGTCTTGGACACATTACCTGTTCCAGGTCTTGGTGCTGATAGAACAGCAACATCACCTTCCTTGAAATTCCATCTGCACTCATTTACAGGAAGGACAATCACATCATACCAACCTGCGATTGGAATTGAGTTCTTAGAAAGGCAGACAAATTGAGGATATTTACAAAAATAGTTCCAAGTAAATACATCTCATTTCATATTATACCTCTTTCTCGCCTTTCAACACTCCTTACACGAACCATAATATTGTTATTAGTTTCAGTTAACTCTTCCAACGAGCTACAAAGTTGTGCACGGCATTCTTCAAATAACAATGGCTCAAAAACACTGACATACTCTTCGACAGATTCAAACCGACCAGGAACAGATTGCAGCTCAGGATTCTCTGGTGTAAGTAGAGAAACAAGTCCGGACAAAAACAGAGAATTAGAGGAAAGTTAAAAAAAAAACTCAAATACATAGCGAGACTTAAAAATCTTGCATTATTTGTGCTGGGGGCAACAGGGTATCACAGAAAAATGATTTATAGTCTATAGATAACTAGGTATGTCCTCTCAGGTACAAACAAAATGACAATATACAGTTCCAGGTCAACTATCTAAATCAGAACACCACATATCCCTACAATTTTTCAAAAAGAGATAAGAACCAGGCCACAAGATATGTTCAGAGAAATCTATGATGGTGAACAGCAATAATGCACTAAACCATAATGCTGAACTAGTGGTTTACTTAACCCTCACATCAAAGAACCCGCCCTGACAGTCGACCACACGTGGCTGTGAGAATCTCCTTTGTCATGCATAGGGGCTAGGGCTTAGCAATACCAGCATCAGCTATTCCATAAAAGCATACATCTCTTGACTCAGTGTGTAGTTCTCTAATATCTGGACTTTATGTCGATGTAGTGACATGCCAGTACATATGTATGCTTGGGCATACCTTAGCGACTCAAGAAGGGACGAAGAATCACAATGCTAACTGATCCAGCTGCTTATAACAATTAGTTATTGGAAAATCCAGGTACAGTGGCCTACTACCCAATGCCGGCTAATATTTTATTGATCAAGGTTACCACAATACATCATTCAACCATTTCCTTGAAGCTGCTAAAAAGGCTAAGAAGCTACAACAAAGATACAAAGCATATAGTTTATACCTGGACGGTCCCAATACTTCTCATTAGTCACCTCCCGTATTAGACGTTCGACCGAAGTGTCTTGATACGAAGAACCACCATTATTCAGCTTCTTGGCAGGAATAAGTTTCTTGTGTCCCAACTTTGTGTCCATGGAGTTTTGGCCATTGAGCGTTGGCTTTCTGTTAGACAATTGTGAATTTCTCAGCTGCCTTAACTCAGAAAGCTGTTTATATGAGCCCTGCCTCGACATGGGAGGCAATTCTGCAGAAGAATCATTGTCTTCAATTGATCTCCTAGGCTTCGGCATGTCCCTGTCTCCATTGTATTCCGATTTGGGTTGACAAGCCTCCATAGAAGTGCTGGAATCATTGTTTGAAACTTCAACTTGTTTCTGATCCTTATTCAAAACATTAGAGTTCTTTTCTCCATGTTGTTCTCCAGGTGAAGGAGGAATACGAACTTCTTTCACTGTACGGTTACTGGGAGGTGGTCTTCTTGGGGTTGTAGATTTATTTGGCACAGCTTGCTTGGCTTCAGCAATATCTATCAGTACAATCTGTCTACTACGCTTCTTTCCGAGCATAGCTTCTTTGTGTTGGTCCATCTTCCTCTTCATTTTATTATTAGAACCCTTAAGTGAATGGCCTGCCTCCATACCTTTGGCCTCTTTTTGTTTAGGAGCCATCATGCTGGCATCTTCCTGACCATTTATGCACGCCTGTCCATCATCATTTCCTACTGAAGCAACAATGCTACTAGTTTTCCAATCAATTAGACCCTGATCCAATCCAGGTAAAGAACAACCACTACTTCCTGGAAGGCTATCATTAGCAACCTTGGGATTATCGCTGGCAATCTTGTTATTCCCAGATGCCACATGAGGTGCACCACATTCCATAGATGCAGATACCTCCTGATCTTTTAAAGCCTTGTCCTGTTCCTGAGTCTTACTTCCTCCATGCAGTTGAGCAGAACCCTCAGCATCATACCATTCTCCTTCTTCTCTTTCATTGAATTCAGCATCTACACAACCTGGAACACCAGATGACGTTTTTGATACATCAAAGTTACTTGTTCTGGCCAAAATGCTGTGGCCCCTATCCACTCCCATCTGCTGTTCAGAAAGCCCTACACAGCCTTGTGCTAACTTTGGACGGGCGAAAGGCTGGAAACCTGAGACCGATGATGCATGTGAGAAAATGTTTTGATCTTTTGCCCTTTCTGACCCTGGTGAAATGTCAGAAGGGTTGAGGGTTGGATCTGCTTGGGCCGTCTCAGGCTGCAAGGGTAACAGATCAGCAGCCTCATCGTCTTCTGTCGGGATTTCATTAAGATCAATCTTTAGCCTTCCGCGAGAACCCATTGCCAATCTAAATGCATACAAGCTAAACTGGCCACCCAATAATATCTGACTGAACGTACCAATCTCTTGTTCTCAGATTTTAAACTAAAAAATGTCAACCTTGCAGACATAAAAATTCCTCCACAAGGGAACCAAAAGGGACCTAGAAACCTTGTAGACCTGCAAATCATGTTCAAACATCGAATTTTTTGTTAATAAAGTATGCAGAATAATGACTACCATGGGAAGACTCACAACCATGTCGCAATTAATAATATGGAATTTACCCAGAACCATAATATGATCCAATGTTGTGAAGCATCTATATTCAATATGCTAGAAAATTAATGCACATGGTTACCAGGTTCAGGCTGTTGCTTATCACAAGCATGCACCAACCAACTACTCCTCTTAATGCAAGTGAGCACATGATACATCCGAAGAACAACAATGTCAGCATTATCAGGTTCATTAACGACGAAAAATTAAGCTTCCGCACCCGCCTCACAATAAAAACTCCAGCGCCAACCGTGAAACCAGTAAAAATCACAAGTTGAAAAAAACAAAGTAGTCCAACCACATTGAGCAAACCCTAACTCACCACACCAAAAACGCAAACCATGCCCACATTAACCCTGCCCTGCAGAAAACCCCGACACTATATCCCAACCTACAGGCTATATCTATCTGCAAATGACACGCTCGTCGACACAGACACAGGCCTCCCTCCGGTACCAAACTAACCCTTCGACGTAAGAAATCCGTTTTATAATCGTAAACCAGATCAAACAACCCCCAATCCTCAAGTCCTCCCAAACAAACCCTAATCACCCTCCCCCATCGAATCGCAACAGATCAATCCTCTCCCCCGCATTACTAGCCTCGTAAAAATCCGCCTTCCCCGAAAAACTAACCTCTCTTCCCCTAATCCTTCAGCGGCAGTTAATATCGCATTAAAAGGTAATAATTAGAAAAACAAATTAAACAAACTCCGCATAGTAAATCAGTTATAATTGAACATTATTAGAGAAATTATAAGGAGTCGGTCTTTTCATTTACCTATATGAGAGAAGAGAAAAGTAACTGATTTGAATCGATCTCTCTCTTCCTCTAGATTGGAGACAAAATTAAAATTAATTTAGAGAGAGAGCGAAGGGCCAATAAGTATTTTATCGAGAGGGAGAGGGAGAGGGAGAGGGAGACGGAGATTAGAGGAAGAGGAGGGTTTAGAAAGAGAGAGCATGGGGGTGGATCGGATTTATATAGACCCCCTTCATCGGCCGTTTCCCCCTTTTCCACCGGTCACCGTCAATGTAGAGCCAGTTGGGGATAAATATTTAATTAAATAATATGCGGCTAAATTTGGTTTTAGTGCTTCAGCCTTGAAGCTTCGAAGTTTTTTTTTTTTTGAAAGAATGAAGCTTCGAAGTTTTGATCTACTTATTCTCGAAAAGTTTTGATCTACTTCAATTGAGTGCTCTCTCTTTCTTTCTTCATGTTTTTTTCAGCGGGCTAACAATATTTCATTCATAAAAAAATGGCGTTATTAATTTTCTCCACATGCGATGTGTATTTCATGTTGAAATTCTTTTATGACGTACGTTAAACGAAAATCTATTTTGATAGAATAAATAATATTAATCAAATTACTTAAAAATAATTTAATGATATTTTTTGTTTGTATTATCTATATTTGTATCTTTAGTGGTCGATTAATTCACTATCGAGCGAGATAATTTTTTTGAAAAATAGTAAAATTCACCAAACAATTGTTTAATGTTTCATTTTTAAAAGCTTGAATTCGAGACGTCTTTACTTAGTTTTTGGCTATAAGAGAGGGGTAATCAAATTTGAGACCTCTTGATATAATCCATGTTTTTTTTTATTTCAAGAGATGAGTAACACAATAATAAGTACACTAAACAAGACTAATGCATTCACATCATCCAAAATAATCATTCGAGCAAAAAATAGGGACAATCATGCTCAACATAATGGAAGAAAATAGTTAATGTGTATGTCAAAGAGTGGATCAATAACACGGTTGCTCTCTTTCACTATGCAAAACTCCCAATTTCGAGCCAACAACTCCCTAACTAAGAATCACGAGTTTACGAGCCTGTGCAACTTCTAATCCAGCACAAAGGATGGTCATCCACATGTACCCGACAAAATGCTCTATTCCAAGACATCTCTAAGCCGAGGATGAAGGTCCAAAGCTCCGCGACAAAGGTTGTACAACTCCTCATAAGCCTGTTATGCCTAGGATGCCTGCCGACACACTGTCTTGGTTAGTTTAATGATACTTAAATTTTATGTACAATTATGTAACATTAATCTTCTATGCCTTATATATATATATTATATCAAACAAGCATTTGTATGATGACGTTTTATTTATAATCTCACGCGTTAATTAGCACGGTTATACGAGCATATTTTTTTTCAAATATAATCAATTGAAGGAGACTGGATTAGTAATACTTCTCTTGATTATCTGTAAAACGACAGCAACTAATTAATTAATTAATTAAACATGCAAAAATAATATTTCCATAACAGATCAGTTCAAAAGCTCGGTTGATGGTGACACTTCGACCATCTTACAAAAAAATAAGCATTTGATCGTCACACTCCATAAAGCTATTTTCGAGTTACGTACGTGTTTAACGTCTTACTCCGAACTCCAAACTGTTAGAATTTATATAAACTGTAATCCATAACCCAAAGATATGTCCATTAGAACATCCAAATTACAAACTCCCACCAAAACTGAATATCCTCATTAAAGATAACACCCATACGAGCAATATATTCATGAAATATTTTGGGTGTCAGTCCCTTAGTAAGCGGATCCGCAATTATGGAGTTTGTCCTAATATGTTCTATAGACAATTGACCATACTGAATTATTTTAGAGTACCGAACGATCTCAATTTGATTTTCTATATATGAGCATGTAAACTTTTGTTCTCTATAAGTACCTCGAAACTCTTTTGACTGTTTCCCAATGACCAAATCCTTGATTGCTCAAATATCTACCCAACATCCTTGTAATGAACGTAATATCCGAATGCGTACAAACCTGAGCATACATCAGACTTCCAGCTACATACGCATATGGAAATCGATGCATTCCCTCTTTCTCCAAAATATTTTTAGGACACTGTTTGAGACTAAACTTGTCTCCTTTAACCACAGGAGTATCACATCTCCTTTGACGGGTTGTCTTTCCCTTTATACAATCAATACAAACATCAAAATCTACATAATCTAAAGGGTCCAAAATTTTGCTCGACACTAATCTTTCTATCCTCTTTCGAGAGATATGACCTAACCTTTTGTGCCATAACGAAGCTGAATTCTCATTATCAAATTTTCGCTTATGAGGTCATGTACTTAATTGCAGGGATTGATTATATGAAGCAATTATTTCAATCGAATATAGATTATCGTAAACTGGCAAAGAACTAGAACCAACTAAATTTGAATCATGAAACAAACTGAATTTTCTATTCCCAAAAGAACAAGAATAACCAGATTTGTCCAATGCAGGAATAGAAATCAAATTCTATCTAAATGACGGTACCATAAATATTTCCAAAAGATCCAAATAGTGTCTAGTCTATAATAATAATCTGAATGTCCCTATTACTTCAACTTCAGCTGATTTGCCATTGCCCACATAGATGAGTCTTTCAACATCAATTGGCTTTCAACAATTCAGGCAATCCTGCATAAACACACTTACGTGAGTAGTGGTACCCGAATCTATCCACTAAGTGTGTCCAGGCACTAAAGTTAAATTAACTATAGTACAACCCAAGTTTAGAAGCATACTCTTCTTAGCATGCCAAGCATGATAATTAGTGCATTGCTTCTTCACATGACCTTTAGCTCCACAAAAGAAATAACCATTTCCTTCGGCTATCTTTTGTTATTTCTTTTTTGGTTCTATATCTGCAGCATTATTCTTCCTTTTCTTGCCTTTGTCTTTATGGGAAAAAGCAATATTTGTCATATTTGTCTTATCTAACTTCATCATTTCCTCTTCTTAGACACAGTGAGAGATGAGCTCATTCAGAGACCAAGTCTCTTTTTGACAATTGTAGCTCACTTTAAATTGACTGAATTGTGCCGGAAGAGATATTAAAATCAGATGCACCAACAAATCTTGAAAAATCTCAAGTTGGAGGGCTTTCATCTTTGAAGTTATATGAGATATTTCCATAATGTACTCCCTAATATTGGCTTTACCCTTATAACTCATTGATATAAGATTTGTCAAGAGTGTACCAATTTTAGACTTTTCACTCTCGACAAATTTTGTCTCAATATCAGCAAGATATTCCTTAACTGTCACGATTTTATCTGACACAGTGTCTCTGAATGTCTCAGAAATAGCTTTCTTTATGATCATCATGCACATCCTATTTGACCGCTCCCACCTTTCCATCTCTCTCTTTTATTCAGAGGTACTCGCAGCTTTAAAGCTGTGGAGTAATGAGTCCTTATGGCCAAATCCAAATCTATGACCCCAAGTACTATGAGGACATTTTCTTTCCAGGTCTTGAAATTTTTGCCGTTTAGCATGGGGATCGAATTAATGTTGGTAGAAATATTCGCAGGATTACTCATAGCTGAATAAGAGAACATATACAAAACAACCCAAAATAAGCTCACATTAGCTTTAAACTAAAATAGTAATAAATTCAAGTAATAGTATTATCCCATTTCAAGATACCGAACACTCCATTAATATTCTATCTTTGAACAAAATATTAACTTGTAAGTGATATCTTGTTACAGCAATTAAACATTGATTTTCACAAAAAAAAAATTAAACATTGATAATAAGAGCATGTCAAACAATAAACCTTCCTTTGGGCCTATTTATTCACATGCAAAGCCAAAAAATCATCACATGTTCATTGCCACCCATTTATGCAAGTTAAAATAAACATTTACCTTCTTTTGGGCCGATAAATATTTACATAAAATGCACATACACATCCTTTTGTATTTTATCGTAAACCAACTTTCACAATAGAAGTCACTTTGGCAACTTATTGTGTCAATCGATTCACTTTAAAATACATACAAATACTTAATATTTGAATTTAATACACATAATATTCTGAATGTTCAAGAAATAACCGAGTAAATGATTTTTCTTGAACTCAATCCATATTTTTCAAAGCATACCACAAAGAAAATACACTGAATTTTTTCTAAACTTTGTCCGAAATCATCAAAAATCTGGAAACCAAAGACATATAAATCCTGAAACTATTTATTTTAATCTCATTGGATTTTCTTAAACGTCTGAAGTCACAGTCACGAAATCATTATGACCAAAACTATATAATTCCTGACTAAAACTATAAGATTTCAAAACCACATGAAGTCTCCGATGCTAAATTCATAAACTAATAAATTAATCCCTATAACATAATGGAATTAATTCATGCATACCGAATTTAATAAACAATTTGTTTATTTTAAAATCTATTTTCATGAAAACCGAATCCATAATTGTTCATATGCTTAATAACCATCGCACCAAAAAATTGCACTGAATTTTATCGATGGTACCCAAATTTTTTTATCTAAGCCGAGATTATGATCGTAAAGCATGGAACCTAAAATTCTATACTGATTCATATATATTAGCCAAAATCCAAAACTGAATTCATAATCTAATCATCAAACGACTTCATGTCCAATTAAAATCGAAACTTACGATTTTCACAAAGTAGGAAATACCAAATTTTTTAATGTAGAACCAGATCATGAAAACCAAAAATATAAACTGCTAAATTAATTATCTGATCCCTTATAGAAAAATGCTCGCGTAGCATTATCTTCATTGTCTCCTCCGATTCCCTTTTTATTGATTACTTTATTCTTTATGTTCACTGAATCCAGTGACCATGGAAAGCATGATAATCGCAAGAACAAAACGGAATTAAGGAAATCCAAAAACAACGACAATATAATTAATCCTTAATGATAAATAATCATGCGATAGAACTAATTCTTTGTTTATCCTTAAACAATGTTTATATGTAATAACCAAAACTGTGCAACCTGAGCATGCAACTTAATCCACGAAATCAAAACCAAAATAGTTCAATAATAGAATATTATGATTTGATTATTCATACACCATCTCATACACCAAAATAGTTCCGATTGTTTACTGTTTTTTTTTTATTTCAACGAAACCCAATTTCTAATAACTTAAGTAACCCAATTGTTTAACCCACAAGATTAAAGCAAAGTCCAGTTATTACGCAATAATCAATTTAACTGTGAGGCCATATAATAAGGGTTCGACAAAACTTCAATTAATCTTTGATGCCGTACACTCAATCCAAACCACCCTTGAGGAGTTAATATAAGTTGGTTGATGACATTGTTTCCTCAAAGTTTTCATACAAGAAGAGGGCTGTTTGGATGTGAGATTTTCTTTCAAGCGAGAACATTCAATTGGGATTCCTTGTCTCCAACCATCAACAAGTAAGACCCTTCCTCCACCACTTTGACTCCCTGTTGGTCAACTGTACTTAGATGCTCACAGAGGCTCAGCCGGTACTCGACTTCCTTTCGCTCCCCTGCATTCAAGTGGACACTCCGAAACCCCACCAAGCTCTTTATCGGCCTCCCACTCGTGGCTGTTTGGTGTCTCACGAAGAGTAGAACCGGATGCTTTCCCGCCATTTCTCCATGATTTTGAACATTGACTCTGACTGCTAGCTTACTCTCTGCACACAGTTCTGCCCCCAGGTCTGTCACCGACTTCGAAGCAACGGAAACCGAATTTGTACTTGTTCGAGTAGCAGACGGTCGCATGTAGAGGTTGTTGTTGTTGTTTGTGTCGCCGGATACGAATTCGTAAGAATAGTTGGAGTAGCTGAGACCGTAGCCAAACTCGAAAACCTTTTTGCCTTCATAAAACCTGTATGTTCGTCCGGGGTATCCGGACGACAATGCAGGCCGCATCCTCATGTCTGTCATCGGAATTCTGGTGAACTCTTTCGGATACCAGGTCATGGTCAACCTCCCACCTGAATGACAACAGCATGATCGTCATGTCCGAAATCCAACAACTTTAGGCAACTACAATGTAAAACTCTTTATTACTCAACGTGGGTTAGTTGGAGGTTAGATTTAGGTGGTATGTGTGTTCTTCTGGCCTACTGACCTGGGGACGTCCCGTATTTGACTACTCAGTTTGTGAGCTATCTGGAGGTTAGTTTTAGGAACCATTTAGCTAGCCGTGTACGGTTTATTTAGTGGTGGGATCTGGGTGCGATGTAAGTCTGCAACTTTCTTTTCTTTTTCTTTGGTAATAAAAGTCGTAATTATGAGTACCTGGGTTGTGATCACCGAATATAATTTCGGCTAGTGCTGTCCCTCCAGCTTCACCGGGGTAACCAGCCCACAGTATGCTTCCTATCTTCTTGTCATACTTGGTGAATGATACGTCGACTGGACCTCCACATAGAAGCACCAAAACGACAGGCCTCTTGGCAGCTCGAGCAACTCTCGTTATCAACTCCTGCTGCTTCCCTGGAAGCACCAAGTCATTTCGATCTTCTGCTTCCTGCTCCTGAGTTTGATCCAGTCCCATAACTAACACCACATCGTCCGCGCCTTTCGCTATTTCGACCGCTTTGTCGATCGCTGCAGAAGAACATGCGACTGTGCTGCAACCAGGGTGATACTTAACCATCTCGACATAATTCTTCAACCCTTTCAACGGCGTGACCGTCTTGCAAGGGGGGCCTGCATAGTTACCAACCAGAGTGTCTGGCGCATCAGAGTTGGGGCCGATGACTGCGAGCGTCTTGGTCTTTGATCTCGATAGAGGGAGGAGCTTGTTGAGGTTCTTGAGTAGGACGATACCGTCTCTGGCTGCTTCGAGTGCCAGAGCCTGATGTTCTTCGCTGCAGACTTGGTCAGGTCCGATGTTACCATATGGTAGTATCTTTGGATTGCCACTGAACAGACCTAGCCTCATCCTTACAGAAAAGAGGTTGTTAAGGGCTCTATCTATGTCGGATTCGGTCAGTTTCTTCTTCTGTAGTGCAGATTTCGTGTAGTTCTTCAAATACATACCGCAATTCACATCCATTCCTGCAAGTATAATAACCCATTTGGTGCATTTAAAGTAGTAGTTAACTAGTATGATATGGTACAAAACCTCATTGGGTAAAATGTAACATACCTGCTTTGAGCACATCTGCAACTGCGTCTTCAGGTGACTTAGTATATCCTTGGTCCTCATAGATTATAGAAACTGCGTCGCAGTCCGACGTAATGTACCTGATTGAACACGATTGAATCAAATCCCGTACCATATCACATTTTTTTCGGAGGACTAACTAATAACCATGCAAATAATTTCAGCTGATTACCCATGAAATCCCCACTTGTTCCTGGCTGTGTTGGTGAGGAGATCATAGTCTGCACAATTGGGGACTCCATTGACTCTGTTATAGGCGCACATTATCCCGCTTGCTTTGGCTTCTTGTATGCAACTGTGGAAGGGTGGCTGGTAGGTATCCACTAGATCTTGCTGTGTCACCTGTACACAAAATATTTGCTCCCAAACTTATTTATGTCGACTAAATATGGAATGAAAAACTTTCTGCAAAGAGAATGGAAAATCGGTAATTGAGGATGACTAAAATAAAAAATTTTGTTCACAAAAAAATTGGTTTGACTTTGATCCTAAATATAAAGCTGGTCAGCTGAACATCAAAATCAAGAGAATGGTTGGAATGTTGGTCAACCTAGTTGGACCGTCTAGATCTAAGTGATCACGTTTTGGACAAAAATGTTTATGAACTTTTTTTTGATTGAGAACTGCTAAATTAAGATTCTGGTACATGTAAATGATAACTTGGAGGAGATATAGAATAATTTGACATTTTAGTTCTAACCTATCAAACACAATATGGTTATTTAAAAAACTTCATTTCGATTAGAAACATTGCTAAGATTTACTAGTATATATATATATATATATATATTTTTTAAGTTTAATTTATTGGACTTAAAATGTCGGAATTTTAGACGATTTTGAGTTTTGTTCGTCTTCCAAATAAAGTTTTTCTTATTCGCTAGCGATGAAATTTGAAACTCTGATTTTTGGAAAAGAAGTAAGATCCATTGCTAAGATGTACTAATACTTTTGAATAAAAGAAAGACAAATTCCAATATAAAAGTCCAATGGGATCAATTAGATCCAAAAACCCACCCATGTGCAAACAAACATAACAAGTCGACAGTGCGAACTTGGACTAACGTTGAAAAAACCATATATTGTCGTATATCACGTGATGTGAAAAAATTATTGCAAAAAGTCACGTACTGCTGCCCGATGCATCATGATCTTATCATAATAGTTGAGATGAGCGGATGCAATGCATTATTCTATATTTAGCATGATTATTGAACAACTACTTGGACCCATCAAAGTAGATAGGAATGGACCAATAATAAAGCAACTAGCTCCAAGCACAAGATTTCAAAAACCCTAAAATATATGTAAAAAAGGTTTCAAAAGACCAAACTCAGGCCCACGTGGTCCCGGTCGGTCAGTAACGTAATTACTCGAGTAATTTTGGTGCTTACTTTAGCATCGAAGACGTATCTTGTAACGTTCTTCCAGCTATCCAAGTCATAGGCAGTGAAGTGCTTGCAGCAAGCGGAAGCCTGGAGGTGGTCTCCGAGTGCTCCTCCCTGAAATGAGTCCCCCTGGAGCCCTCTGACGAAGGAAACCGCGTACTTTCCGGTCAGTGTAGGGTCCTCTCCGGGGGTCTCCTGGCCTCTCCCCCATCTGGGGTCCCTAAATATGTTGATGTTTGGTGACCAAAATGTCATCCCTATTGCTTGCCCCGCATTGTATATTGCCCTTGCCTCTTTTCCTATAGCCTTGTTAGTGATGAAATCATATGAAAACAAATTAACTAGAATTCATATAAATAGGATCTAATGTTTGGTTCTGAATATTGAACATAATAGATAATTTGATGGAAAAAAAACGGATCTGAGTTGTGTAATAATAATACATTGTACTTAAGAACCAATTTCACTTATCGTAATGTCCTTAAGAACCAATATGTTAATGAATATCAAACATGTTCGATAATTTGGTAGGAAAGAACAAACATACCAATCTGAATTATGTGAAAACATATTGTCCATAAGAACAAGTGTTACTGATGATGATGTACTCCGGGATATAAATAATATGCTTAAGTAACCTTAACTAATAAAAACAAATATCTTCATGAAAAAAATTAGAACAATATGGTAACATATATGGTAACAATGTACTTGGTTACCTACTTGGCCAATGCGGTACCAAAGGCGAGCGTCAAACGAGGAGGACGTGAGAATGACTTGAGGGAAGCTGGTAGCGGCCCTAATGCTTCCGTTGAAATGGATGCCCTGTCGTTCGCTGACGTCAGCGATGAAGGCCACTCCATGTAGAGCCTCGGACCACCAGTTATATGCAGGGACGCCGAGCCTTGGGATGGAGGGTGTCTTGTCTATTAGTTGGGACACCTTCTCTTCCAATGTGAGCCTGGACACGAGGTCCTGTACCCTCTGTGGTATAGGCAATGAGGTTTGGCAAAAAGGGTAGGTTCGAGTCGACGGGTTCGAGGCATCGCACGAGAAAGGAGGGGCCGGGGTGGTGCTGGTAGTGGAGCCTACAAGGAGGAGCAAGAGGGCGAGGATGATGCTGAGGAGGGTTGTTTTGTGAGGTAAGGGGAAGGTATTGGTTGAGGCTTCCATATTTTGAGAGTGGGAAAAGGAAGGCTTATGCTTTAAGGTGTGTTGGATCTTTTATAGGATAATATACAAAGTTACTGCATAAGTTAGGTGGATCGGGTCAAGTTTCTGCTTCTGTCATTTTATTAGGTGTAGTAAGACTTAATTTGCTTTTTACGGTGTTGTTTGTTGGTTCTTTCTTTCAAATTATCTAATATAGATCTAACTCGATCGGGTATTAGTTTAAATAATGAGAAAATAATTTAGCTGAGTCAAGTTCAAGTTATATTTTTATTATTCAAAATCATTTATTTCCGTTAACTTATGTTACGTATATTAAATTAACTGTTTTATGTTATATGGTATTAGGAGATCATGTCTGAATTACTTGAGGGAATCTCTATTGATGGAAATGGAGAGACAAACTACTATATATAAAACTAGTTCATCATTTTGTGATGACTACTATGACTATTATGTGATATGTAATTCATTCTTTCGAGATTGTGGTGGCTTCGATAAAATTCTTATGCTTTAAAATTCAATGAGAAAAATTTGCAGGAAACAAAGAACATTGGTACAGTCGAAACTCGTCTTGACGATAATACTCTTGTAAAAGATCTTATGACATATGAATGATTAATCCTACGAATACAACGAGCAAGGTTAAATTTTAGCAAATTATCTAGCTATGCATAAAATTACATCAAATACTAAATACTAAAAAACAACATTCAATGTATGTTCTGAGAACTTGTCCGTCACTCTATTACTTTCAACATGTATTGGATATCGATCTCACAATTTTTCACCAGCACGGATTTTAGCAGTCAGAGATGCCACTGGGTGGTCCGAACAATGTCCCAACCCAAGCAATAATGCTTCTTGTAAAACCCTACCACGGTTTTCGAAGTACCAAGCTATTTTCTACGTTCCGTCGTCTGAGCGGTACATGAATTGTTAGTAACGAGATTTCTTGATGTGTTCTAAAATTACTTTCGGCTTAAGTAAGCAAAAAAAAAAAAAAAGAAAAGGCGACATCATTTGTACTTGGAACGCCGCAATTCGTGATCCAGTTTACATTGAGCAATACCAAAACATGTTCTCTCTGATTAGTAAGGATTTACTTTTAATTAAGAAGTGAAAGATAAAGAGTAGTTAAACTACCAAAGAAATCGGGTATTGATCATCTCCTACGACCAAGAAATGAGTCCCTTCTTCCATGACCATGACACCATCTTCATTAGCTCTGCTAAGGTGCTCACAGGGGCTTAGTTCAAACTCTACCTCAGCTCTTTCCCCTGCACTTAGCACTACACTTTTGAACCCAATCAGCTGCTTCATCGGCCTGCCATTCCCGCTCCTCTCGGGCCTTACGAACAGCAACACCGGGTGCTTACCTGCCATCTCCCCTTGGTTCTCCACTCCCACCCGGACCGGAACCTTGTTCGCCTCGCAGAAGTTTGGTTCCAAGTCCGAGACTAGCGCATAGCTCATAGGTTCCAAGTCGTCGAACGCCAGCATTGTCGTTGCAGACTGGTTTACGTAGATTTGTCTTTGAGACAGTGGCTTGACATTGTATATGTACTTTGAGTAGCTGAGGCCGTACCCGAACTCAAAAACCTTTCGCCCTTCGTAGAATCTGTACGTCCTGCCAGGGTAGCCCGAAGATGATTGAGGTCGCATCCTCATATCGGTCATTGGCACTTTGACGAACTCTTGCGGATACCAAGTCATCGGCAATCTCCCTCCTGCATATTAAAGTTCAACAAGCTTAGCTCAGAATTAGATATGACTAGCCATTTGAGGATTTCTATGAGACTTGCCTGGATTATGGTCACCGAAGATGATCTCTGCAAGCGCAACGCCACCAGCCTCGCCAGGATAACCAGCCCACAAGATGCTACCGACTTTCCTATCGAGTTTGGCGAAAGATACATCAACAGGGCCACCTGTAAGAAGTACCAAAATGACAGGCCGCTTTGCGAATTTCGCGACATTGCTGATTAGCTCTTGTTGCCTCCCGGGAAGCGACAAGTCCACCCGATCAAGCTCCTCCTTTTCCTGAGTTTGATCCAGTCCCATTACAAGCACAACGTAATCCGCACCTCTTGCAACATTCACAGCTTGGTCGATCGATGCTGAAGAGCATAGGACCGAGTCACATCCCGAGTGATAAACCGTCCTGCTCACATAGCCCTGCAGCCCTTGCAAAGGTGTCACGGTTTTGCAGCCAGGGCCTGCGTAGTTACCGAGCATTGTCTGCGGAGAATTAGCGTTGGGCCCTATTACAGCGAGGGACAAGGTTTTGGACTTCGGAAGCGGAAGGAGTCTCTCAGAATTCTTCAGAAGTACAATGCCGTTGCGAGCTGCTTCGAGGGCTATGATCTTGTGTTCTGGGGAGCAAAGCTGGCCAGGACCGATGTTGCCAAAAGGCAGTCCTTTTGGATTCCCATCGAAAAGGCCTAACCTCATCCTCACAGAGAACAGGTTGTGAAGAGCTCTATCTACTTCCACCTCGGGTAGCTTTTTCTGCTCTACAGCTGCTTTTGTGTGTTCTTTAAGGTATGATCCGCAGTTGACATCCATGCCTATTTGGTACATGCGAATGCAAATTCAAACAGTTCAGTGATCGCTAAGAAGCTTGTTTTGTATCACCCACTTAGCATTTAACTATCTGAGTTAGCAATTAATCATTAAAGTGATGGACCAATTAACAATTATTACAAACTTTGGTGAAAGCCTATGAGCTGTTCTTGGTAGGTGGAGTCCTAAATTGCAATAATACAACAATCATTTCAAATGAATAAGCTGAGTAAAGAACCAAACCAACAAGACAAGACAAGTTTAGGCTCCTTACCAGCTCTGAGCACATCAGCAACTGCATCCTCAGGTGATTTAGCATATCCCTGGCTGTCATGGATTATGGAGACTGCGTCGCAGTCCGAGGTGATGTACCTGATCAGAGACGACAAAGGTTATACTCGAATCAATCACCGAACAAGTTCCCGTCAAAAATGTAGGTTAGAAAGTTTATAGAAGTACCCATGAAATCCCCATTGACCTCTTGCAGTGTTGGACAGAAGGTTGTAATCTGCACAACTCGGGACGCCATTTACCCTGTTGTAAGCACACATGATCCCACTGGCTTTCCCTTGCTGGACACAACTCTGGAATGGGGGCTGATATGTGTCTGCCAAATCTTGCTTTGTCACACGAGCATCGAAGACGTAGCGAGTGACGCCATTCCAGCTGTCGAGATCATAAGCAGTGAAGTGCTTGCAACAGGCGGAAGCTTGGAGATGGCCCCTGAGCTTGGCACCACCCTGGAAGGTATCCCCTTGGAGGCCCCTGACGTAGGACACAGCATATTTGGAAGTGACCAGAGGGTCCTCCCCGGGTGTCTCTTGGCCCCTACCCCACCTTGGGTCCCTAAATATGTTTATGTTTGGTGCCCAGAATGTCATCCCACTTGCTTGCCCTCCATTGTACATTGCCCTTGCCTCTTTCCCAATGGCCTGTGATCATGTTTCTCACCAACACACGAATGAGCAGATAATTAATGCCAACTTTAAACCATGGTAGGCACCCAACCTTCTAACATCATCAATATAATGTCTTAAAATAGCTCGACTATGGATAGCTGAGATTGGAACCTCTACGCATGTAAACAACACCATTGCGAGATACGTCCTACTTATAAGTAAGATGAGAATAACAAATATTAAAAACAAAGTCTTACAACAGCTTCAAATGGAGTTTTTGATTATCACCTTACACTAGTAAGTGAAGTTGTGGTTCATCTGTGCATAATATTATGATCTTTACAAATTACAGCAAAATTTTATCAATTTCGTAATATGACTTGGTTATATTCTATCGATAAAATTAATAGTCTTCTAAAACAACATTTGTGATTTGGTTTCATCTGTTTAATATTGAACAATATTTTTTTTTCAAATTAATTAGAGTTTCGAGTTATCATAAAATGGACAATCAGAACCATCTTATTAGCTCAACAAGTCGTTTGGAAGTGTTAATTATATAATTCATTCACATCCCCGATCAGCACAACCAAACATCAGTCAACAACTAACTAAAGATGTACATTATTCAAATCCCCTCAATAATATTAAACAATAATACTTTCTCGAAAGAAGGAAATAATTGTATAATAATTCCATTCATAGTGATAAGTAGGGACCATCTACACGAATAATTCTTACACCGACAGTTCTAACATTAATTTAAGACATCTTATATCTCATAACAAAAACGAATATAAAAAAAATCTGAAATATTTTAAAAATAAAATTCGACTAGCTTATTTCGAAATGCCAAAAATGAAAGAAACCGAGAAAATAAATCGAAAAAAGAGGAAGGAAACTAAAAAGTGGTCTCACCTGAGCAATGCGATACCAGAGGAAGGCGTCGAAGGAGGCAGCGGTTAGAATAACCTGGGGGAAGCTGGTGGCGGACCCGGAGGTGGAGGAGAAGTGGATCCCGGGTCCCACGCCGGAGACGCCGTGAAGGGCCTCCGACCACCACTGGTAGGCGGGGACGCCGAGCCTTGGAATGGCCGGCGCCGAGTTGACCAGCTGGGCGGCCTTCTCGTCCAGGCTCAGCCTCCGCACCAGGTCGCGGGCCCTCTCGCTCACCGGCAGCGTCCCCTTGCAGAATGCGTACGTGGCAGTCGCCGGAGACCGGGGGTCGCACGCGAACGGCGGCTGTTGCTGGGCCGACGAGGGAAGCGATAGTACCAGCAGGGACAAGGGAAGGAGGAGGAAGACGAGGGGTTTCATGGTTAAGGGACAGGGAAAGTGAAGTGAAGTGAGACTTGAAATAATGCAAAGTCGAGTTAACTCATGCGTGGTTCCAAGATTTTATATTTTTGGAAAAAGTACAATTTTAGTACCTGTGCTTTCGCGATTTTTGACATATGATCCTGTACTTCAAAAACGACCAAACGAATCCTTACTTTAGCTTCTTGTTTTCACTTTTAGGCTCGGGGGCCTTCCCGAGCCTAATTTATCACCAAACCAAAAAACAGGGTGATTTGGCAGCTAACTAGGCAAGCCACATTAGATTTTCAAAATCCATTGGCATTTGAGTTGTACATAAGAAATTACAATTCAATCTCTCATTTAATTGTAGTTTAAAAAAAATAATTCCTCCATCATCTTCTTCCTTATCGAACCGCACTCCTTCAGACCAAAGATGAGCACTCCGGTGTAGAGGCACAACACTATAATGAGCTGAAGACGACGAATCCCAATCGTTGTGGCCGTCCCAATGGAGTTGCTCTTCCTGCAGCAGTTCGGAGAAGGCGACGGGGACGACGAGGCACACGACTTCCATATAATGATGCGAACATGCCTACGTCCAAGCTACAAGTGCAAGAAGACTC